>CM031691.1:12446650-13026650 GCA_006182925.3 Reinhardtius hippoglossoides
TTATCTGGTTTCCAAGCTCGGATTACAGCGAGGCTGCACAGCACAAAACACACACACACACACACACACACACACACACACACACACACACACTGTAAATGTACAAGAGAGGAGCAGATCAAACATATGAAGTCACAGGGGGAAAGTAAAAATCCTGTAATCAAATATATTTCTAATGTACTTCTATTTAAATGATATCATACTTTCATATTGCAATTTCTAATTATTATTAATTACTTTATTTAAATCTTGTTCAAGGCCCAAAGAGGCAAAACTTTTAAACTCTTCAACAACATTTAAAACAACTTGGAAAAATAGTGACTGTACATTTTTGCTAAATTTGTGGGAGCACGCTGTTTTTAATTATTTCCCTATTATTCATCTCACAACGCTTCAGAATTATCACAAGGGTCAGACACCGAACCGTTTGAAGAGGAACAGTTAAAACTGTCTCCAGCTCAAGTTTAAAATGTTACAGATGAACAATTTAATAAACTGAAAAATAAGATTACACAAGTATTTTAGCTGAAATATGATTCAAAGGCAGTGTGGTGTGTGTGTGTGTGTGTGTGTGTGTGTGTGTGTGTGTGTGTGTGTGTGTGTGTGTGTGTGTGTGTGTGTGTGTGTGTGTGTGTGTGTGTGTGTGTGTGTGTGTGTGTGTGTTGTGTGTATAAACTGCTGGGTTTGCACATGCTTCAGAAAGCACCTCTTTGTCCCTGGGCCTGTGTTTGATGTTGCATATTTACACCTGTGTGTGTGTGTGTGTGGTGTGTGTGTGTGTGTGGTGTGTGTGTGTGCGCGTGTGTGTGTGTGTGACTGTCTGCCTGTCTGTATGTTTGCTCTGCATGACTGGATGCTTTGTCAGTGTGTTCATATGAATATGTGGGTGAGATACAGGGAGAGAGAGAGGGAGAGAGAGAGAGAGGGTGGGAGAGAGAGCATGCTTCCGCCTCACAGCGTAGAGACAATCAGGCCATGCCTCAGCAATCAGGGGGAGAAGAAGAAGAAGAGGAGCAGAGCAATCGCTATACTACCACCATTTATCACTGGAGACAGAAACCAAACCTCACCTCTGCCTACACATACTCAGAGGTGAGGAGGAGGAGGGGGCGGAACGGCAGAAGATGGAGGAGAATAGTAAAATAGGCATATTTTTACATAAAGGAGATGACATAGGAAAGAAGAAAATATTCAAGGATGTGGAGGAAAAGCGTGAGCGGGGAAGAGTCAAGGTCACGGAGAGGAGAGAGCAGTGACTGGGATTTGAACTCTTACGCTGCAACAACCATCAAGGTCAACGACATGTTGAGTCACCATCTCCTCCCACTACTAAAGGAATCATGCACTGGCTTGTTCCCATTCTCACTTTCCTGCTGAGTTTTAGATGAGGAAATTCACACCACACTGTATCTGCCTCTTGGATGTTGCACTATGTAGAGAGGAGTTAACTAAACAGTTTGCACAGTTTAGCACAAGAGACGAGGAAGTGGCTAGCAAAGCATGACTAAAAGACAACAACAAATGCAAGGAGGTGTTTGGCTTAGCTTAGCATAAAGACTGGAAGTGGAGGGAAACGGCTAGCCTGGTACTGTGTGTTGGTATAAGACTTGTCTGTGTTATTCTGACGTACAGACTTGTTCAGTGAGGCCCCAAAAACAGCTTGATCAATAGTCGACTGTCCAAAGATCTCAGTGAGGGAACCCTTATGAACCGTGACCCGCAATCAGGTGGTAACACAGGGGTGACCACGGCCAGGCCTCACCTCTGACCTCTGACCTGTTACAACCAACAAACCAACATTCATCTCCTTTTGACTTCTAGGCATTCAGACCCACGGATGGCAGCTCTGCACCGTTGCCTCCTCAGCCAGGCACATACACCAAATGTGTGAGCCTGCTGTTCTTTGGTCCTGAGCCACATCTGTAACGCTCACTAATTCAAAATATGATATCTCTTTTGTTTTATAGGTTAATGAAATGTTGTACAAACCACACGGTTGGGATTTGAGGGATGTGCTGCTTTTGGAAGAGACTCCTCTTCCCGGGACAAAAGTTCAGTACGTAGAAGCATAAAAATCTTCTGCAATAAATTATTGATTAGAACTATTTTGCTTGAACTCAAAGAAGAAAATGAAACTTTCTGCGTTGTCCTTTCAAAGCACCCGACATCAAGTCTATGCAGACGATACTCTGGTATCTTACATCTTTCTTACAGGAGCTGCCATCACATCTAAAATGACATTTACATAACAGCAGAAGTATTGGTCTTTGGTTTTCTTTCCTTCTGCACTAGTCACCCAGTCCTCCCCCCCCACCCCCCCACCCCTGCCCAGGTACTACAGTGTGTTCGCCGGGTGCATCCAGGACACATCTGCCCCAGAGCTCCACAGACACGCAGCAAATGAGCACTCGCTGTCATATTGCAACACATCTGCTTGATGCACAGCCGAGCTGACGTATTTTAATATCCTACTCGCTGGCTGTGCATATTCTCAGCACAGTGGGGCTAAATGTACTGTAGGCTTGTTTTCAGGGCTGACGTAATGCGATTGCGTTATTTTGTTTGCATTGTGCGGGTGGGTGATGTTGTTATGAGGCAAACATGCGCCACACTGCCGCCTCTGTGGGCTTTTCATTACTATCGTGTGATCACATGCAGTGATCGTGACAACGGCGGCAATCAATTCCTCACAAGGGGAGAGGAGATAAAGAATTCATTGTGATTTATTTGGCCTCAGACAAACTGATTTTCCTCTGTGCCACTGCACATTAACATGTCGGAGAATATGAAGAGTTGGATGTGAAATGAGACGTCGTCCAACTGCCGGCTGAGGAAAACCTCAAAGCATATTAGATGTAATTCATGGTATGAGACACATGAACCCATTCACATTCATATTATTTATGTTTTTCAATATTTCATGGAATAATCTCCCCTAAAATTCGACACGTGGCATTTTGGCCTCGTGCTGCTGGAATGATCTTGTTGCTGTGAACAGAGAGGGTGGACACACACACATACAGTTGAGTTATTATAAATAAAGCCTTAAAGCATTGTTCTAATCCTGCGATATCGCAGCAGACGTTGAGGTGGAGAGTGTGTTCATACAATATATATGAGCTTCCACAAGCCTGTAGCCAGAAGCTCCTGACCCATAAAGGCTGTTTAAAGCTGTCTCCTCTGCTTGTATCTGCTTTGGAACCAGAATAAAGAAACTAGCAGAACCCCACGTGTCCTCTCAGCTCCACTGAGCCTCAAGTCTTTATAAACAAACAACCCAGACACATTATTTAAATGGAGCTGGTTCCCTTTAAAAACCATTTCTCCCTTCAGATGTCTTCTGATCACCTGTCAGGGACGGAGCATGCGCAGTGGGCAGGAGCCAGAGACCACAGAGGCTGCTGAAGACAGATAACCAGGGTGGGAAAGAGAGGAAGTGGCACTTTTAGATTTCAACATAAAGGTCTTAAAGTGATATTATGGGGGGTTATTTATTTATTTGCCTTTATTTCACCAGGTTATTCCCATTGAGATAAGAAATAAATACTTACCAGCCAAGAGAAGCTGCAACACAGTTTCAACAAATACAATTAATAACATTAAAACCTGATCATATTGCACAGACAAGATGGACTTGAGAGATTTTACTACAGCTTTAAACTACTCGCCTCAAAGGATTTGATTGTTTAATTTAAGTATTTAAGTACGTAACATATTCCATTCATTAGTTTGTGAAAACTTAAAATCTTTCTTTACTAATTCACTCCAGAATTCAGGAACAACAAATCGAAAAATTGTCCATAGAACGAAGACTGTGACTCCCAGAATTGTTCAAATTGTTAAAGTTGTTTGAATTGTTAAAAATCAAGCAGACTTAATTATTCGATTCAATATGGCTTCAGGGTGTTGACCTACTCTCCTTGATGTTCAAAGCAAGATTCAGATTTTTGATTTGTAGTTTAATCGCAGCACGTGAGCAGATTAGCTGCAAGTGGCACGAGTGAAAAAACCCAACACTAATACCGATCAATTAGGGAATTTATTTTGTAAAACCCACCGGAAGCCCCCTTCAGTGGCAGTGAGCAGTAGTAAAGCAGCTCCTGACGGAAAACTGTGGTCACCGTGCAGCTGCAGAGATGCGCGACACAGAAAAACAAGGAGGACCGAGGGGGATGGAGCGACGGGACATGAGGAAATAAAGAGACAACCACCTGAGATGCTCCGACACGCCGAGGAACTGCGTCTGCACCGCGCGCTTCGGACATAATCACGCCGAGGGATCGCGCATCGATCCGGGTAGCAGGGTACAGGGGGTGGTGGGGTTGTGGGTTGGGGTTGGGGTGGGGGGGGGGGACGGGAGGGGTCGATCATGGGGAACGAAGCGAGCCTGGAGGGAGGCGAAGGGCCGCCGCCCGGGCTACCGGAGGGGCTGGCACCCGACGGGAAGGGCGGCTTCGTGCGGGTCTCCGACGGGAGCCCCGTCGACCTGGCGGAGCTCAGCGAGGAGCAGAGGCGGCAGCTCGCCGCGGCGGTGTCAAGGGCGCAAGGCAGGCAGCCCGGAGGCGCAGCCGCCGCCGCCGCACGAAGGCAGGAGCTTTATTTTCAACAGCATTTATTCATGTCCATGCATTTGGGAGCAGGTGGTGGGAGCGGGACGTGTGGATGGGCTGTGTGCAGCAGCAGGAAGAGGCTCCGAGGAGGCAGGGAGCCGTTCACGCCCATTTGAAACCCCACCAGGACATCGTTCCCTTCTTAGAGCAGGCTCCCTGTGTAATGGATCCACATCTGGCACATCTGGTAGAAACGCCACCAACCCCTCTCAGGAAACAGCCTCACACCGGCTCTAATGATATCTGACCACGTCTCGTTCATACTGATGTGTGTCATGTTTTTATAATGGCTGCTAAAAGCCCAGGCCTTTAAAATATAGTGAATCTGAATGTGTCACTCGTGTGTGTGTGTCTCTGTGTGAGATCACAGACTTAGAGACACACCTCCAGTATTTGTGCGAAATTTTCGAAATGCCTGCTGGGTAAAAACATGTGTCGTGCCCAGTGTTTGTGTGTTGTGTGTGTGTGTGTGTGTGTTTATCTCTCCCCCCCACCACCACCACCCTCGGATTGAGCCTTTAACAGCCAATAAAAACAAATCTGACCAACCTTTAATGAGCTGATCTCTAATATTAACAGTCAGATTAGTCTTAATCGGATTTGAATGGGTTGTGTTGGAAACCTGCTGTGTTATGGAGTGAAAACAGTTTTGCTGCCATTGCCATTATGTGTCCATATTTTCCAACTAAATCGGGCTGCAACGATTAATCGATCAGTTATCTACGACTAAACACGCCTAACTATTTTGATAATCGATTTATCGGCTTGAGTGTTGTTTTTTATGTTTTAAAAAGTATAAATTCTCTGATTTCAGCATCTTAAATGTGAATATTTTCTGGTTTCTTGGCTCCTCGAATGACTGTTGAGTGAACGTCTTTGTGTTTGTGGACAAAACAAGACATTTGAGGAGGCTTAGTTAGCACGTTTTTGTTACAAATTCAAATTCGACATTTTTATTTCCATTTTTATTGCTCAGACAACTAATTTATTCATCAACATATTAATCAATAATGCAAATCCCAGCCCTAAACACAATCCTACAAAGATTCCTCGATATCAAATCCACTGGCTTGGTGTGTGGCAAATGCTAATTGGCGCCAACTGGGGTGGGGGGGGAGAAATGTTATTTATATCTGAGCTGGAGATGTGGGGGGAGGGGGTGTGCATCAATATTAATATGACTATAAATAGAGGAGCAGTTAAATCCTTCTTGCTGCTTTCCAATTTTTCTGTTTTATTTTTAAAAGTCTGATTTCATGTTCTACCGTTGGATGTGAACGAGGCCGGTCGCTGTCCGTGGTGCTGAAACCCTCTCTGCAGTGGAACAGCGGCGCTTTGCAACACCACTGGTGCTGCTGCTCGATTCCCTCTCACCCTGACTAGTATCATCTCTTTGTAAATAGAAATAATGAGATGCTGTATTCATGGCAGTGTTCAACTTTATTGCCTGGGAAGGTAATTCAAATCAGACATAATGACAGATGCCTGCAGCAGCACCTCTATGTGTGGCATACACATGGAACAAGAAATAATATCCAATCAATGTGTTTGTGCGCTGATGCATTCCTCTCAGGGTCCAGTTGACTTTCATGCATGTGCTGTGTGTGTGGTGTGTGTGCTGCCTGAGCTAACAAAGACATATCAGCTTACCCCAATGGAGCCACACATTCCCCCCCTCTATCTCAATGATCTACACTCCGTGTCATTCAGCGGTATTCACTTTACTGTCAGCTTCACCCCGGGGCTGCTAGCTACACATTTTGTGTTCACTGATGTGATGAAAGGGCCGGAGAGCCGCGGTCATACGTTTTATTATTAGCACAGTGACTCTACAGTGGAGGCCGTGGAGTTGGCTAATACATCGAGCAACGATTGAGGTGGAAATGGGTTGAAAACATTATAGACATCAGTGAGAAGCTGTTTTCTTTCACCATTATTTTTCAGTCTGTTATTTTTTGAAGCATCTTTTATGGATACTCTTAAAAAACAGTTGTGAGGGTGCTTAATACTTTTGTTGGTTTATTTTGCCTGATTGTTTTAAGTATTATGTTTGGAAATATGTGGATTTGTTCGATCTGAGTGCATAATTCAGCAGAAACCTTAGTTTCTTGTAGGTTTATAAAGGAGATGAAGAGATATTTCACATGATTATAGTTTTGTTCACAGTTTGGTTGTTTGTTTATTGTGGCACTAGTTCAACTGAGAGTCAGTGTGGACTATGTAGAGTATGACTTTTCTCACAAATGAATTATATGCTCACAAAAAGTCTGTTTCCTCTTTTCCAGACCTTCAGAAGCTGATGCCCAGCAACGACCCCAACAGGTAGGGGCCTCCAGGGGCCCAACAGGTCTCAGTAAGAGCCGAACTGTAGACGCCTTCAACCAGGGCCCACCTGGCAAGCCCCCGCCGGGTCGCAGCCCTTCATCCCTCAGCCTTTTTGAGTCCAGATTCCGGCAGGAGCCAAAGGACCCTGAGACCAAGTCACCCGGCATGTTTGGCTCCAGCTTCCTCAGCGGGGCCAACCCCCTCAGTGCCGTGTCATCGATGACTTCCTCTGTCTCCTCCTCCATATCCTCCATGGGCGATTCTGTCAACAAGTCCAAGTTTGGATTGTTTGGGGATGAGGAGGAGGGAGATGCAGAGTCCAAGCTGGGAGGAAAGCCACCAGGGAAGGGCCCCCAGCAAGGGCCGGGTCCAAAGGGACCACAACAGGGAGGACCCCAGAAACAAGGTCAGGGCCCTCCAGGGCAGGGGCCAAAGCCAGGGCAAGGGCCCTCTGGGCAGGGACCCAGGCAAGGCCAGGCACCACCAGGCCAGGGGCCCAAATCAGGCCAGGGTCCTCCTGGCCAAGGACCCCCTGGGCAGGCCCCTAGGCAAGGTCAGGGGCCACCAGGACAAGGACAACCAGGGCAACAGGGCCCCAAACCTGGTCAAGGACCCACAGGGCAACAGGGCCCAAAACCTGGTCAAGGACCCCCTGGGCAGGCTCCCAGGCAAGGTCAGGGGCCACCAGGACAAGGACCCCCAGGGCAACAGGGCCCAAAACCCGGTCAAGGACCCCCAGGGCAACAGGGCCCAAAACCTGGTCAAGGACCCCCAGGGCAACAGGGCCCCAAACCAGGTCAAGGACCCCCAGGGCAACAGGGCCCCAAACCAGGTCAAGGACCACCGGGTCCAGGTGCCAAACAGGGTGGCCCTCCCCCACAAACAGGTGGCCCTCCACAACAAGGACCAGGGAAGTCTGGACCCAAGCAGCAGGGGCCACCTGGCCCCGGGGCTCATCCTGGGGAGCCACCTAAGAGTGGAGGGCCACTTGGTCAGCAGGGGCCTGGAAAGACTGGAGGTGGACTCTGTCCACTTTGTAAGACCACCCAGCTGAACATTGGGTCGAAGGACCCTCCAAATTACAGCAACTGCACTGAGTGTAAGAACCAGGTCTGCAGCCTCTGTGGGTTCAGCCCCCCCGACTCAGCAGTAAGTGACTGAATACTTATCATACAAAATTTCAGACGGGTACTTATCTAATCATACATGAGACGGTTCATGTTATTGGTGGAAGAGGATGAGAAAAGTCCCACATCATTAAATGTTCTGTGTGAAATATAAAATATCAAGTGCTCTGTTTCAATTTCACTGCAAAAACATCATCCTAAACTAATTTCTGGTTTTACTCGGAACTCTGTCGTCAAAATGGACAGAGGGAAATATTGAAGACTGGTTTGATTGAATCATGATATAAAACATGCAGTAACAAAATTAGACCAAATAATTGTTGGCATTTTTACAGTATAGTTAAATCCAATTATGTCCTGTTAGTTTCTGTTCTCTGAGCCTGACAGAAGGGAGTGCAGCTCATACCAGTGGCACTCGATTTGAGATACAGAGGGACCATATGGTGCCAGGGAATGTTGATCAAGGTGACTCATGTCATGGCCACAGGAAGATGCTGTGCCAGCCCCCGATGGGCCACGAGCAAGGCAGAGCAGAGCGACTGGTTCACTCTGCTCCAGCGTCTCCTCCGGATTCATTACTGTTCAGTTAGACTCTTTGTAAGACAGATCAATTCAGGAAGTGGATTCTCTTTGAGTTGCAAGTTGAATAAGGTCTCAAAAGCTTAATGCGGTTTGCAGTTACAGTAAAGATACAGTCGAGTAAGTTGCTTTCAGGTTTGTTAAACTGACCTAATCTCTGTTTACATTATATCCAATAAGCACAATAATAAAATCATTCATCTGTCAACTGTCAACAATATGTTTTAAACACTGTAGTTTGCACACTCTGGAATCTGGTGATATCCCATCATTAAACAAGGATGATCGTCTAATCATATAGAGATAAATAATAATAATAATAAGTAATAAAAGGTATTTATAAATTTATACATACTTGTCTGTCTGCTCGCAGTCAGATTAAAATAATGCTGTGTATAATAGCATTTTTTCCTTCTAAATTAATTAGAAACAGAACAAGCATGTATTCATTATAAGTCGTATTTATGTAACTGTTGCCAGATTTATATTCACTCAGGGTATAAAGAAGCAATTTGACAGGAGAAAACAGGATTCAGCATCATTTGAAACACTAATGAATGGACCTGTCTTTGAGTTTGTATTTATTTTTGAGCTACACACAAAGACAACTGTTATTTTAGGGGTTTAATTTCGTATGCCTGCCCGTGTTCATGCTGTAATTACAAGTGCCATTGATGCTCGTGCTCATAAGAACACTGAATTTGGTTCCAGTCAATTCTAACCCATGTTTTGTTTCATGCACAGGGCAAAGAATGGCTGTGTCTGAACTGCCAGATGCAGCGGGCGATGGGAGGTATGGATCCCCCCAGCATGACAAAGCCCAAGCAAGGCTCTGCCCCGCCCTCGCCGCAGAGACAGGCGCCTGGCAAGCCTGGCAAGCTGTTGATAAGGCAACAGAGTACTACCGACCAAGGGTTAACGCCGCCAACCACGCCGAGGCAGAAATCTCCAGGTCCTACCTCTCCGGGACCTCTTTCCCCGGCCTCTTCGGCGGGATCACCCAAAATTGACCCCAAGACAGGTCGTCCCATCCAGCAGAAGACCACTCCCCAGCAGTCGCCGTCTAAGGCCAAACAGGAGTCCAGCTTCTTCGGGGGGTTTGGAGGTATCAGTTTAGGAGGCCTGACCGATACGGGTAAATCTCCTGCGGCTTCTTCTCAAGCTGCCGAGTCTGTTACAGGGAAACTGTTTGGCGGTTTTGGCGGTTTGATGGAATCGTCGAAGCCTCAGGCACAGGCTCTGCCAAAGCAGGAGGAGTCCATGGCCGGGAAGTTGTTTGCGGTTTTGGAGGGTTGACAGAATCCAAATCTCCTGCTGCTGCTTCTCAGATGTTCAGCTTTGGATCGTCCCTCTTGAGCTCAGCCACCAATCTCGTCGCGGGGGAGGACCAAAAGGCGGCGAGTCTCCACCCAACTCCTCCGTGGACTCCGGAGCGGGTTCCCCTCCTGACTCCCCCTTCTCTGCGCCTGGATCGCCCCCTGATTCGGACTCTGCTCCTGACACCCCACCTGCCAAATCCAAGAAACCCCCCAGAACCATCTCTGTGGAGCAGGAAGAGAAGGCCCCAGCAGTCCAACCGGCGCCTGCCCCGGCCTCAGCCCCCAAGGAAAGCTGCCCTCTCTGCACCGTGGAGCTGAACGTCGGATCATCAGTCACGCCGAACTACAGCTTCTGCACCGAGTGCAAGAAGACAGTGTGCAATCTGTGTGGATTCAATCCCACTCCCCATTTAGGAGAGGTAAGAAGCCCTATTATTGTTGCACTTTTCCTAAAGCTCCACAGCTTCCTGAGATTCCAACACACTGCACCTACCAGTAATTTATGCATTCTGTCGTATATAAATAGAACGCAAACATCCTCCTAGATGTTTTATTGAAGTAGGTCACAGAAGAGATACCATCAGGAGCGGCAGAGTTTTCAGCCGAGCGTTGTTTCCCACAAGCATCCAGCAAACTGCTCTGGAATGAGGATAGCATGTTATTAGCTGCACTAAATTACATTAGTTTAGCCCAAATAGACAGCGTAATGTCATTTGCACATATTTGTCCACTGACAGAATGGATGTGGTCACTTACGCTGCGTTTTAACAAGTCGGCCTCACTGCGACCAGGCTGGTTTTTGTCGAGAGGGCAGCCAGAAATGTGAACATCAAATGGGGCAATTGAGAGAATTGACACTTGACTCTGAAACGAATAGTGTGTACATGTAGAGTATTCGTGTGTGTGTCTGCTTTGTGTACAGGGTGCAAAACCTCCATCCTATGGACTATTTCCTCTCTCTGAAATCTTGAAGATATGCTTCTGTGCAAACAATGCACGTCAACATGTTTGCCTGAGTGTGTTTGCGAGAACGTGCCGTGGTCTGTGTTTGCCTGATGATGACATGGAAACCAAACACTTTTTGTCCGCTTATCACTTGAGGTGCGGGGGGCACTGGTTTGCTGGTGCCACTTCATTATGTTCCACACAGAACAGATGGTTCTCTATGGAGTACTTTATGGGAACCGAGGCCAAAAAGCACTTCCGCCTCAGCATGTTGGCCAAGCACTCATATATATATATATATATAATACCACACATATTATTCCATGTGAATAATCCCACACTACATCTCTCATAACCGCCTTGAAGCCACGCATTGGTTAAACGAACAAAGAGCTGCAGGTCAGTGACAGTAGGACGTTGACTTCCATCCTCTCGACGTGGTCGTGTGATTCAGGGCACAGTCACATGTCGGACAGCTTCACGTGTCGGCTTGAGGTTTAAGTGAGTCCTGAATAATCTGCTGTGTATTTCTGTCTCTCTGAGGAGCCTTATTCTGCAGCGGCCCACAGATCTTAGCTGCTGCACCCCCCCTTTGTTCACAAACACTGACAATCTCAATGGAAATCAACTTTTATGTTGTAGGAATATAACTGGCAGAAGAATATTGACTTCTAGAAATATATACTTTGCTTTCAGTGTGAGATATGAAACTGGGCTCTACGAGTGATGGAGTCCCATTGGGGGGGTGTTATATCATACTTGTTCAGTAATCCTTATCTCTGTAAAAGTTTGAAATGGCGAGTTATCATCTAGTTTGAACTATCTTTCAGAAATATGTCTCTGAACGTAACTTACTTACCTACTTACCTACTTAACTTGTGCAGTTGCATTATCCCAGACATTTAAAGTCATGAATTCAACATTATCCCCCTCCCCCCTCTGTAGCGTGCCAAAAACAAGATGTCCGCCGTTTGTTTACAGCACCGACAGCACTACTGAAGTCTCAATTTCTCTGAAGTTTGGGGACTCCGGTCTTTTTTTTTTTCGCGGCTCTTAATTGCCTGATGGGAAAATAGGGAGCTGAACTGCAAATCACTTAATTCAGGCCAAGCGCGGGGGAAAATGTAATTACACTGGAGAGCCGTGCCACTGATGCGCTAATTGGTTATAGATTGGTCGTTGTCTTGAAGCCAGGATCGTCCGCTCAGCTTTGTTTTTGAACGACGGTTCGAGCCAGACGCCGGTACGAGAACGAGGAGTCCCTCTTTGAGGCACGCAGGAGTAAATACGTTCAATAATTCAGGGGAAAAAATCGGATTTGGTTGAACTTGAGAACACGTCAAAGTGCAATATTCAGGAGGGGACGCTCGTACACACACACAGCACCTCGGTTGAGTCATCCCCCCCCCCCACTCACATACTGTTCCTAGCTTCTGTGTCATTAAGGCCGTCAGCAAGGGTCCAAGTGCTGACGCATGTGAGTGGGTCAGAGCGAGTGTATGTGAATGTGTGCTCGTGTCTGTGTACTGAACAGTATGTTTTATTTGAAAGATTGATGACTTATCGAGAATGAGACGAGTCGTGCAGGCGGGCGTGAGCCTTCAAAGTGTATATCATCACGATATGTCCAGGTCCACGTGAGAATTTAGGCGTTTTACCTGAATGCGTTTCTCCTGAAACGCTGGAAGGGTGAGAGTGCATGTTCTCTGCCGTCGCGTGTGCATGTGTCGGTGTAATCTCCGTTTCCTAAAAGGATTTAAAGGGCAACAGGAAGCCTGTCATTTCTATCGAGGCTTGATCCCAGACTCAGGTGTCGGCGCTTAATCCCCATCAATATGACTTGTGAAAAAAAGGCTCCTCAGAATGGAACAGCACTCACCCTAATGGCTCCTCTCCTTCCTCCCCTCCCATCACGGCCGGCCATCTTTGTCCCCCCCCTTTTTGGTCACCTTTTTCCCAGAATATCTTTCTAAGTCCCCTCTCTTTTATGTCGTCTTTCTCTGCATCCTTTAATCCCCTAATTTTTTTCAGAAGCCGGGGGGGGGGGGGGGTCACTTAAAGCCTTTGGTATTTTTGGTGGTTATCCTCCTTTCAAACACTGTATTTTCTTTGCGTGTCAGACTCCCTGTGAATTTGCGTCTCGTGCTGCTCAGCGCTGCTGGCCGTAGCTCAGGCTCCATGTCATGTTGCCCTTATCGGTAATGAGTGTGCTCGTTGGAGAAGTCTTACGTAAAAAATGGGAGCGCAGCACTTCGCTAACAAGCACAAATCAAGGAATCCCGATAAGAGACTGTGAGCTGTGAGCTGCATCGAGTATCACCCAGGAAAACTAGATTGTATCCTTGTTACCAAACTCTTAAATATATTGAGCCACAACCACAACATAACAATCTGTGATTTGTGTAATAGCCTGGAGCCAAAGGTCCAAGTCCAACGTAAACCGTGTCACCTAATATCTGTGTATTTGTTCATAATGACAAACTTTGTGTTTATAATGATGATTAGATTGAGATTTAGAGTTTAGTTAGATATTATTCATCACTAGATTGTGACAATTATACAAATAATTCACCCACTGGATGACTGTGCTTTGCAATAATATATCAAATGGTCTTTAATTATTTAACACTCTAAGGCTGTGGGTAAGGAACTGAAATGCTTTGTTCCAAACTCCCTCATTATTGTAAAAACCTCAAACTCAAATGGATAAACAAGGTTATAAAGTGAAAGTATTTTACCAGCTGTGGATTAAGGGTCCGACATTTTTTGGAGAATAGGTCAAAGCGACACTCAGGTTAGAAAACTGACGTCACTTTCAATTCAAAGCCACAAAGACGTCAAACAACAAAAGACAACGAGTCCTCCAACCTGATACAAACCATAAGAGTGTCTCCTATGATACTGTCCCTGTTGTAGTTACTGTAATAAACAAGCTGTTAAAGTTATGGAACGATCGTGGTTTGTGGAGGTTTAGGTACAAACACTGCTTCGATATGTTAAAATAGTCATCCACTAACCAGGTGATTGGTCGAAAAAGACTGGAAATCGGGGGAAACGGCGCCGTGTGAAGGATATAAGGTTACAGGGTAATAGAGGCTCAACAAAATCTGCCCACCAGCGCCTCTGACGCTCACTAAAAATGACACGTTGTGGTTTTACTGGAGGATGATGTGTCAGACGATTTCTTTGCAGGCGTAGTCGTTTCCTGCCCGGCCACCTCACGGCGATAACAAGAAACCCATGTAGCCAAATGAGATTAGAGCTCTGTATCTTAAACTGTCCAGTCACCAGAACAGGCTTTGATAATGAGTCCTTTGTGAGCTGCGTTGTTGCGGTGCCTCACAATAATCTCTTGTGTTTAATATACACAATCGTCAGGATTGGGTTTAGGCCTGTCAGTTATAGCAAAGGTTCTGTGAAGCCACTCAGTGAATTCAAAGTTAACTCTGTGTCCTTGCGGAAGACAAACCGAGAATAATTGTGCGTTCTTGTCTCTTTTGGTCCGGCACATCCTCAGCACACCCACACTCTCTGCGTGGTGATTCCTGTGTCCTCCTTCCTCATTGTTATTCTGTGGCTGAGCCCATGAGTCCTCCCACAGTCTGAGCCCTCCGGAGTCACGCGCCGGCAGATAGAAACGCTCCGTGGTCGCACTGTACGGGGCACACGTGTACATGTAGAGCATGCTCACAGCCCTCGGTCTATCGTCCAGCTACAGCTTCATCTCATCCTCTGGCAGGGTGCAATTTCCCTTTTCTTCTCTGTATCACAAACCCAGTTGTTATGGGAATCTGTCGTTTGATTCCCGTTTGTGTTTTCCACTCATGTTGATGTGTATCGGCAGCTTAATACCAGGCCAGTTGCCTCCCAGCTCTCCCAGCGCTTGCCCACCAGGGTGAAGTGTGCAAAAATAGTCAGCAACCACAAAAGAGAGACACAAAGGGGGAGGGAGGAAGCGATAAAGCTGTGAGGAGAGAGACGGAAGATGAGAGAGCGAGAGAGAGGGAGGAGAGAGCGAGAGAGAGAGGAGAGGAGAGAAGAGAGGACGAGATGAGAGACAGTAGGAACTACAGGCAGAGAGACTCTCTCGATACTTCTCTCTCTCTCTCTCTCTCTCTCTCTCTCTCTCTCTCTCTCTCTCTCTCTCTCTTCTCTCTCAGTCTCTTTTATCGCTGTGTTGTTTTCCCTCTTTCATATTCCCTCCTTTAAAAGCGTCTCTCTGCTGCCCCAGGCAACCCACAGAGTCCCCCCCACATGGCCACCTCGGAAGCCATGAAATGGACACTATTTTTAGACTTTAAGGTGTGTGGTGTGTCTGTGCAGAGCTTCGGACAGAATGTGCCAGTTTCTCACAGTTTGACACTGTAAATGCTGGTGCATGAAAAAGGAAATACTGCACAGATAAAATACCTGAACATTTGTCCATCAAATTCACTAAACCCGGGACCCCTTACCAGTTATGACAAGTGGTTCCCTGTTGTTTTAGAATTTCCTACGATTGTAATTGAATGTCCTCGAGGCACTAAAAAAGACCTTTTTTCTTTTTATAGAACTCCTCTCCAGAATGATTTTCAATTATCCCCTTTCTAATTTACTGGTGCATGTATGCTTAGAAAGGGCCCGATTTTAGCCACCGAACCGTCGGTGCCAAGTTAGACGGAGGGCGAAGCCAAGACACGATGTGAGCCAGCACTGAAGCCGTGGTGTGGGGGAGAGGAGGCAAGGACAGACAGGCAGAAACACTCAAACACACACACACACACAGCTAGTTAGCACAGGCTCTGTTGTATTTACATCCTGACTGCTGCTGCTCTCAAACTCTTTAGTGTCTATTGAGAGACTCTGATACGAGGTGAAAAAAGAGAGTGGGCTGCTGCATGAGCTCCGGATTAGGAAAATGGCTTCACCTGAGAGGCGAGTGAAATAACTTTTTATTAAAGTTCATGTTTATGGGAGACTGATGCTTCTCTATTCATTCATTTTAAATACCGATTTTGGAACGCCAATTATTCAGGCTTCTTATACAGTAAAAACAAAACTGTAACGACTCCTATGATGCAATTATTATATTATTTATTTGAGATTTATTTTCTGCTTTGTTTATCGATCAGTCTCTACACTGTAGGTTGTAAGAAAAAGATGCAAGAGAGCTGTGAGTAGCAAGCTCACAGACAGATAATGAGTGTGGAGTGGAGGCCTGGAACAGAGGAGCAGAGAAATGTCCAGACAGAGAGAGAGAGGAGTCCAGCAGGGCCCTTGACGTGAGGGGTGGAGGGACGAGGGGCGGTGTCACAAAGGATATGGGTGCCGACCCGTTCTGCCCCGAGCAGCGCAGCCCATGACAACCTGTCTATCGTGGTTTGTTTTAGTGTTGGTGAGTCAGGCCTGTGTGTCACATCACCAGAAGCTAGTTGACTGTCAGGACTTTAAGAGAATAAAGGAAGAAGTCAGCAGCAGAGCACTGGTCCTGTGTAGCATGATGCTAAAATGCCATGTCATATATCCATAAATCCTCCTCCTACAAATGTCTAACATACATGAAGCATTGAATTTACATAGACAAAACATGTATGATTTGGGGGGGGGGGGGGGTACTGTACACGGCTCATGCAAAGTATATCAACGGTTTTTATTTCACTATCTAATTTAAACTCCGCTGTTTATTACACAGCCACAGTAATTAGCATTGTTTGTTTTGCAGCATGTAATTTACTTGACAGACAAATGGAAACACAGCCCCTCTCCTCTGTGTGTGTGTGTGTGTGTGTGTGTGTGGTGTGGTGTGGTGTGGTGTGGTGTGTGTGTGTTGTGTGGTGGTGTGTGTGCTGTGGGGTGGTGTGTGTGTGTGTGTGTCACTGCCTTTCTACGCAGTATCACCTTGAAACAGCAGCCAGCTTCCAAACGTTGTTGTTAGCCCGAGCCCACAGCTCATTACGCCTAACCTTTACACTGAATGGAGGAGTGGGTGGGAATCCCCATCACCCCCCCCCCCAGCCACACCTCTTCTCTCCTCTATCTGGTTTCCCTGTGTGTATGAAAAGAGGCTAAAAATCATAAATCTGCAGCCTTCGGTGATAATTTTCATCACTGCGACTGCTTCATATTACATCTCATTCGTTGTTAATATAATGAAAATATTTAGTGTAGCTTTAAACAGGTGGGATCGCGGCGACTGTTGTGTGACTCACGATATGTCAAATGACTAAATCAAAAAAATGCTGCATTAGAGGGAAAACCAGCTTAAAATGTGACTTCTATTTGCACAGATTGTGACAAATATACACAAACATGGATGTAGACAGTAAATACCCTGAAATAAAAATGTCCCTTCTTAATCCCTGGGCTCAGAGTAAATAGAGGCCCCGTCCCACACCTCTTCCTTTGCGTCAGATCCACTTTGCAAATGCATACGCACACTTGTTCCCTCAGTTATTTACTCACCTGCCAGGGGGAACATCAATCCACCACGGGTCGTAACGTTCTTGTCAAGGGAGAACAGAAACGCTCCGACTCTTATTTGTCGTCTGTCAGTGATGACTCAGATTTGTGTAGAGAATTGGATAATTAACTTTTCCTCATCCTTCACCTCTCCGGGTTTCCGGGAGGGATTTCTTCCCACACTCAGTTACACAAACCATGTGGAATCTGACCAGCACGGCACCGTCCTCTGGTGCAGGCTTCCAAGCAGCTGAGGGTTAAAAGCACTTTTTCCTCAGAGGCTTTTTTTCGACAGAAGCGTTTGATTTATTCATCTTCACAGCTCACATTTCCGCTGCTTATTCTGGGATTAAAGCCAACGGTGGGATGGGTTGAATCCCACTTCTCCGACCTGAAGGCTCTCGCCTATCACATGACATTCAGTTTCATGATTCAAAGGAGAATCGCATCGACACATGTGGTCGTTTATGAAGCGGATCGAAGCTCCGGGATGGAAACGTCTATAACAGTGCGACATTTATGAGGACATAAGATCTTTTTTGGCCTGCAAAGGAGCTGATGCCGAGATGTTCTGCTCACAGTCTAGTGCATTATAATTAAGTTGGCGGCACAGCAACACTCATCAATGAGAGAAGGGCAGCGACGGACATATTTTAATATTAGCAAGAGCTTCAGCGCTGAAAGGTGAATTGAGCGCTGCTGAAGGACACTGGCCTTTAGTTTTATTATTAATATAATGATCTAAATGAGGATATATTGAATTTTCCTTAACTAACATGGTCATTCCATCCATCTGAACGTCAGAGTTGCTAATCCATGAGATCCATTCACTGCTGGGGACATTGTCAGCCAACAGCAATCTTCAAATAGTATTTCCCTGGCTGTACATTTTAACAGGATCAAATTTCCATATCGTGTGATGATGGAGTGTCGTGTTTCTCTTTTTAAAGCTTTGATCCAAAACATATCCCATGAGTCTTGACCACCGCCGTGTAACATGTCATGAACGACAGCTTGTTCTGACGTCCCCCGGCTCCTGATTTGCAGATTGAAAAGGTGATAAAGTCAAACCTGTTGGCGCTCGCTGATGTCGAGTCACCTCCGGTAACCGTTAAGCTCCTTCGCACTGCTTCCCCCTCGACCTCGCTACGTCACGCCTCTGTCTCAAGTATATTCTAAACTCTTTTCTGACCCTGACTCACACACGGTTATTTAATGCGATTTCTCGCGTCCTCACATCCCCTGTATAACTCTCCCACCCCGTCCTTTCATCTGTCCTGATCCATCTGCATAGTCATGTTATAGATCCTCTACCTCGCCTACTCTCCGTGCCAAGCTCTGTCTAATTTTACCCCTCGTGGAATCCCTCGTCTTAATCAAAGAGCTGCACCGACCTTCACAACACCCCAACTCCCTGTTGGAAACAATAACCCAACATGGCTGCAGCCCATCTTGTCTCGATATCTGGTTGCTGTCTGCGGTTTTCAGTTCGTCTCCCCTCTGTGTCCTTGGAGGAGGTTGGGAGAGGATGGAAAGTTTGGAGCGATGGCACTGGAGTCTGACGTTATTCATTCATGTATGAGCTTGTGTTTGTTCATTTGTCGGAAAGACGGAGCGAGTTGTCGCTTCCTTCCAAGCTGTTACACTTCTTTTATCGGAGTACGTCATCAACACCGTCACAAACTCATAACTGCGGGTGTTGGTGTGTGTTTGCTCTTCGGTGTCTGCGCACATGTAATATAAGAAAACTTCTTTGCAAGGTGGGGGGGGGGGGGGAGTGAGTCCTGAGTCTTTATGAATCATCCACTGTGTCGTTTGAAGAACTCATAACAGAGGAACACACACACGCAGGTGTTTCAGATTAATTTGAAAGTGACAGTAAGAAAGATTGCTATATCTAAACAATTTATAAATACACCTTTTCTCGTTAGTGCAATGTTGAGATGAGTTTACCATCCTGTGGGACTCTGTGGTTTCACTCTATTAATGAGATTTGTGACAGATGAGGAGGTGAGATATTATGTCGTACCCATTCATCTGTTGATGAATGACACTTGTTGAATTATAGTCTGTTGGTTGGTAAGTCACTGGATCTGTTTCTTTTGTCACAGCTATTTGATGAATTATCATGAAATTTAGAACAGAAATTCATGATGATGAAGCCTAGTGTCTCTATCGATCTGCTGACTAATGCCACAATCACATTGCAATATTCTAATTTTAACTAAATCCTTTTGTGAGCATTTCCCTTCCTTTGTACCAAAGATCTGTTAATCAGATGGATTGTGAACATATCATCACTTTTAGCATTTAGCTTAAATTACCACTATACCTGTACAACTACCCTACAACTCTATGTACGGCTGTTCACTCTCAATTTCCCAGAGACGAAGTTGCTTATTTTGCCTGAAAAATCCGACAGTCACACATATTTTGAATTTCCACCTGATAAGTGAATAAAAGCATTGATCAAATGATCTCTATTGAAACTCCCAGCAGCAGTGATGGAGAAAGCAGGCTGCAGGACATATTTAAATCTATAGTCTGAGGTATAAACTGATCGAGGGAATCGTGAAGGGTAAACACAGACTCACTCTGTCTAGACGTCTCAATGTATTGGATTCTGTTAAACTCAGAGCTGCCAAAGTTTCCCTGTGTAGCTTTAAATAAAGCCAGGTACAGTTAAAGACTTGATGGCCTTTCAAGGTGATTGCCTCTCTGTCAGAAATACTTTGGAGACTTGCCTACTTAGCAGTAGTGATTTAAATTAACATATCTGGGAGGTTATTCCAAATTACTTAAAAGGATGGGTTAGGTCTGCAAAGTAGCCATGAGAAACGCTTTGGCCAAGTGTTCTGAGGCCGCGGTGAAAGCTTTAAGTGTGTCCGTTGTGATGTGGTGATAACATCGTTGATGACTGGCTGAGTTTGACCGACTGTCTGACTGAGTGGCTTTTCAGCATTTCCTATCGAAGGCCCTCCGGCAGCTCACAGTGCCTCTCTGCTTTAACTGAGATGAGAGCCGTCAAGCCGGAGAATCTCAAGTCATCCCAGCAGGGACGGGTGGGGTGAGGGGGGGGGGGGTCATGTTGTTAGTGCATGTTTGTGCACACACAAATGCAATCACATCTCTACTGTGTCCATCATCGTGTCTGAGGATTAAATGGATTTCTGCCGTGTTGGGAAGGCAACTCACTAACGTCAGCGAACCTTAGAGATGGAAGGAGGACTGGCATCTGGAGTTAGTCCTCCTACCTTCAAATGAACTCTTTTATTACCTCTGCCAACGATCTTTTCTGCCTGTTGGGCTGTTTGTTTGTTTGCTCGTCAGCAGGATTACATGTAATTTGCTGCACCTTGATTGCATTGGTTGGTTGGTGAGTTGGTTAATTAGTTTGTTTGTCAGCAGGAACACACAAAAACTATTGAAGAGGTTTCCATGAAACTCGGTTGAAGGATGGGACCTAGAAAGAAACCAAATTTGGTTCGGATCAGGACAAAGCGGCAGATGTACACATTTTTAATCACTTTCTTTAACACTGCAGATTAGGGCCCAGCCTTTGCAGAGCTATGATCTCTACTAATGTCATTCTATTCACCACTTAATTAATCTTCTGAGGCAGTTTCACATACACGTTTCATAGTCTGGTTCATGCCACAGAGATCTGGATGCAGCTGTGTCATCCTAAGTGTAAGCTTCTGACTTCTTAGGCATGGACTGCAACACGGGCAGCTCATGCCTTATTTACCCTGACTGTGCTGCTGCAACATCCTCTCAGTCTCCCTCTTCTATCCTCCGCCTGTGTCCCTGCTTTCTTCTCTCTCACTGGGACTTGAGAGTTGGGGGGGGGGGGGTAGAGGTGGTTTGTCTGTTTCATGGCTGAACATGAAGCCTGTGATCTCAGAAGCCCGACTTTAGTATAAATCCTTCTGTTAAGCCAGGCAACGGCATGACTGCGGTGAATGTGTGTGCAAGGGGTGTGTGACACATGTGAGCGTTTGTCTCCGGTGTTGCCATGTTGGATAAGTGTGTGTGTGTGTGTGTGTGTGTGCATTTGCATTTATAGCTACAGTATTTTTCATCAAATCCCAACATGCTGATTATTTCTCATCACAATCATTTCCATTAAGAAAAAGTGCTGGATATTAAACTCCAATAATAGCTGCAGCCCTTAAATTACAGCCTCCAGCAGGGCCCGCAGCCTTGGTGTGTTCCTCTAGGGCCCTGTGTCTAAGTGCGGGACCCGGGACTGTGCAACACAAATAAGATAGCCCTGATAGGACGGATTCAGCAGAGCAAGCAGCAACATTTAATATTTGGGTTAGGTCTGCATCCCAGGTGATATTGGTCAAATATTGTACTTAAAGTATAAACAGCACTGAAAACATTCTTTAAAAAGGCCTATGGCGGGCTTCACCATTAGATGAGAGGTGTAACTGAAACTAAACACGATGGTCACGGCACACAGTGTCGGGGGGAAAAACAATTCACACCAGCTTCAGGATATGTGCACAGTTATACTGTGAGGTTTAAAGCATGCATTCCCATGCACACCGAGTTATACAATCATTGAAACACAAATTCATATACTCTGTTTAGTCTGCTAGATGAAATGTCTGCACAGGCCACACAACCCTTTCCGACATGCTTTGGTAAACCTCTGTCCCATTACCATGCATTATGCATGGGCCTATCTCTTAAGTCCCATAAATGTGAAAGCTTCCTTGGAAATAGAAGTTACACTGGAGCTGTGTCACAGTGACGTCTTAACTACGTAGAAACATTTTGTTTCCCAGAACTTGTTTTCAAATTAAGACAGCGTATTGAATTATTTAATTATCCTTTTGTGCAAGTTACTTCACATATACTGTATCACAGATCTATGACATTACTTATTTTCTAATTTGTTGGTAGAAATCATGTTGCTAAGAATTCGTATCATGTACTAACAAGTTGTTCATATCTTTGTCTTACAGAAAGAATGGCTCTGCCTCAGCTGTCAGACCCAAAGAGCCATGTCAGGCCAGCTGGGAGACCTGCCCCCTCCATCCATGGCATCCCCAAAGAAGCAGCCACCACATGCTCCTGCTCCCTCCGCCACCCCTACCCCTGCTGCTGTAGATAGCAAACCTGTAGTGGCAGCAGAATTAACCCCACCAGCTCCTGAGACCAAGGTAGAACCCGCAAGCGCTCCCACACCTGATAGTGCATTATTCCACCTGATCATGATGCTTCTCTTTCTGTTAGTGCCCCTCCCCCTGAAATCATCCCTCAGGAATCTCAATCAAATGAACAAAAACAACCTGCAGCAGCTGAGCCAGTGTCTGAGCCTGTGACTCATCTGGAAAAAGAAGCTCCAGTTTTAGAAAGTGCAGTTGAGAGTGTCTCCAGCAGTTGAGCAACAGCAGAACAGCACAGGGGAAATAGCAGAGGACGTTCCTCAACCTGAGCCGGAGCCGTCTAATTCTGTTCAACAAACACAGAGTGCACCTGTCAGTGATCTCCCAGCAGTGCTGCAGCAACAGACTAGCTCTCTGAATGCCAGCGAGGACCTTCCTGTCCCTTTAGAACATGAAAATCTATTGACTAATACAGGTTTAGACAAGGCATCAGTCCCTGCTGAGGTAGGAGCAGAGCCAGAGATTTCTCAGACTGAGGCTGCAGCTCCCCTGACAGATAATGAGAGAGTGGAGCCAACTACAGAGACGCTTCCAGAAGGGACTGCAAATTCACTCGAGCCGATACCTGTCTCGGTCCCTGAAGCAGTCGCACAGGAACGTTAACCTTGATTCAAAGCCGGATTCTACAGATGTAAAAGAGGAGAAAATAATAGAGTCAGAACTTTGTAAGCCAACTGAGAAACCTCAGTTAGAGGAAGCCAAGCTTCTCCTGCAGTGACAGAAGACCCAGCTCCTAACATGGAGAAAACAGACATCACTAAAAAACCTGAGCCTGACAGTGTAGCGACTAATTCAAAGAGTGATAACTGTGGAAGTAAAGGCAGAACCAGAGATGCCGCACTCACACAAGATGCTCCTCCTACTCCGGTTGAGGCTTAGAACAAGTATCTCCGTAGACCACGCTGAGGTTCACAAACCTGACGAGACCCAGATAGAATTAAGTCAAGAGCCAGCCAAATGCATAGAATCCGAAAGTTCAGCAGTGTCAGAGAAGCCTCCCGACTCCACTTCAGAGGAGAAAGGTCAGTCTCACAAAGTGGAAAACAAACCCGTAGATAAAGAAACGGAGCCTGTGCCAGCAGATAATTCCCCCCTGTTGCTCTGGTTGAAGCAAATGACAAGAGCACTGTTGAGGAAAAGGTTATTGAGAAAGTTAATAATGAAGAGGAAAAATTAAACATGAAATACATGAGAAGGCTGGTGAGGAAACAATAGAGGACAGTGCTGAGGAAGTTGTTAAAAAAGACACTGTTGAAGAGAAGGTTATAGAGAAGGTAGACATTGAGAATAAATCATCTAATGGCAAAGCTTGTGAAGAGGAGGCAGGTGAGAAGGATGCAGCTGCAGGGAGGGCTCCAGAGGTAAACGCTGACAAAGGGGAAACTTTTGAAGATGCGGCAATTAAACAGGACACAGCTGGGAAGGCAAATGACCAGAAACCTCTAGAGGTGGAGCTTAATAAAGCAGAATTGGTTCGAGCACCCTCACTTACCAAAACAGAGAATGTTTGTCCCGAAACAGAGGAGGAAGTATCAAAAACAGCAAAAGAGCAAGAGAGTGATGCTGAGAAAATGCCCAAAAATGAGATCCTGTAGAAAAAGAACCAGGAACAAACGATAAACCATCAGCGTCCGAGGAAAGGCTTCTTGAGACAGAATCATTGACAGAGAAATCAGAGGAGGTGACAAAGCCTGTGGTCAAAGCAGAGATTGTAGCAGAGAAAGAGGAAAAGCAGAAACCTTTAGATACTATGTCAAAAGCAGACAATGACTTTGAAGAAGTGGTGAAGCAGGAAGCTGAGACTACATCTGTCCTCCCACCTCCCGAGTCTAAAGATCAGGAAAGCGTCAGTGTCAAGGTCTCGGTGCAAAATACAGAGATGGAAACAGCCGCTGCTGTTGATAGTGAGACACAAATCAGAGATAAAGAATGCAAAGATAACAACATTCTGGATGTGACAGAAGCTGTTTCACAAAAGACAAATTGTATCACAGAGAATCCACATGAGGTAGCGAGCGAGATGTTAACTCTCACACTCGGTGATGAGAAACGGTGTGAGGAACTTAGGGAGCTGTCAATCAAAGAGAAGGAAGCAAAACTGGACAAAAAAGAGGATGAGTCACAACCTGTTGCTGGAAACATCCAGGAAAGAATTTCATTATCAGAGGGAGACACAGTCTGTGACAAAAATGGCTCTGCACAGTCTGATGTCGGAGAGAGCTCAATATCAAAGGGGGACGTATCAGAGACAGGTTTTGAAAATGGAGGTGCATCTCTGTCGGTAGCTTTGGTCCCTTTAGAAGAACCTGAAACCCCAGGCCTCTGTAGTTAGTGAGCAGCACAAACATCCAAAGGAGGAGAAAACTAATGTGGAGGAGAACAAAGGGGCAAAAGATCAGCCTCTGGGAAAGCCCAGGGAGGAAGATGCAGTCGCTGAGGTGACCGTAGTATGAAGCACATGTAGTGGTAGATTTCATGATTATCTTTCTACGTCATTTGATTTATTTCTTCTGTATTAACAAACTAAATAAAATACATAAAAATCATGTTCATGTATGCAAAGCTCAAATATTTCTGTTTGAAATTTTCTTTGAAAAATCATATTTCTGTTTTATGTCAATCTAACAGGTAAAAACGGCGGAGACCTTGAAAGAGCCTGGAGAGAAAGAAGAGGCTCCAAAGGTGGGCAGCCCCACCAGCCCATCGGACATAGCAAAGCTGGAAAATACTGTCCTTCCATTCTTGAGGCCCAGGCAAACATGCAACCAAAGGAAGAGGAAGAAAAACTAACAGACACACTAAAGGCCAGACGTAAATTAGAGGTGCTTCCTCTCTCACCTGACTCGCCAAGCTCCGAAGACGACAGGGAACTTTCTGAGAAGAATACCCAAGGTACCGCAAAGAGAAAGCTCCTTGTGCCCATGGACATCAGGGCAGATTCCTTGGATGACAGCAGTGAAAGTTTTGGAAAAGAAAGTCCAATGTCAGGAGACGATGAGGACTTTATCCGAAAACAGATCATGGAAATGAGCGAGAATGAGGATGCTTCCCCGTCTGATGAGGAAAACCTAGTCCGGCGAAAGATCAGGGAGGATGAAAAGAAAAAAATGGAACAGAGGAGAACAGAGGCTATAGAAAGGAGCACATCAGGAAAAGCCAGGCGACTTACCAAGAAAAGCAGTATAAGTCCGGATGACGAAGAAAAGCTACTCCGTGGCGCATTAGATAAAACTGATATAGACAAAGAGGAGGGGCCAGAACTAAAAGAAGTAGAGGGTCAAATTGGTACTGCAGTTCGCAAATTCCAAAGTATGGAGCTGAATGCAACCAGCAGCCCTGTGGGCATTAATGATGATAAAGAACCTGAGATGGAATGCCTTACAGACTCTCCAGATGATAAATCGAGAGGGGAGGGGTCATCGAGTCTACATGCATCCAGCTTCACTCCTGGGACATCCCCAACGTCCCTCTCATCACTGGATGAAGACAGTGACAGTAGCAGTCCCAGCCATATCCGTTCTGATGAGGGTAAACAACACAGGAAAGCCAAACACAGGCAACCTGGACAAATGCTGCCAACTATTGAAGACTCTTCTGAGGAGGAAGAGTTACGGGAAGAAGAAGAGCTTCTCAGGGAGCAAGAAAAACAGAGGGGCTCAGGGAAAAAATCCAAGAAGGACAAAGAGGAGATTCGAGGCCAGAGGAGGCGAGAGCGTCCGAAGACACCACCGAGCAACCTGTCTCCGATTGAAGATGCCTCGCCAACTGAAGAACTGAGGCAGGAAGCTGAAATGGAGGAGATCAGACGATCGTCCTGCTCCGATTTCTCCCCGAGTATTGAATCAGATCCCGAAGGGTTTGAAATCCCTGCTTCGAAGATCGTTGCAGTCCAGAAAACATATCAACTGCCAATATCAGTATGTCTTCACTCCCCAACAGACGATCAAAATACTGATAACCCACAGAAAAAAACTCTTAAATCTGCTGATGAGGCTTATGAGGAAATATTGCTGAGGGCTAAGTCGCCAACAATGGACAAAGGTGAGATTCGACCAGAAAAGGAATCCCTTTATGGAGGCATGCTCATTGAAGACTATGCCTACACGTCCCTTATTGACAATTCAACCGCTGGTATGGAAGAGCCAGAGAAGATTCTTGTTCCCGGTCAGCCCAAAATACTGAGATCACCAGATGAAGTTTATGAAGACATGATAAAGAAGAGGAAGGAATTCATGCAGCTGGAGCAGGAATATCAAAATATGCAGCCGAAACAGAACAGCACTACTCCAGAAATTGTGTTGCAACCGGCTGAAAATACCCTCTCAAAAAGCAGTACAGTAACATTGGGCAAGGATGGAAAGCCATTGTTGGATGCTGAAGCTGCCTATGACGAGCTAATGAAAAGAGTGCTGACTCCTGGAACAAGTCCAACTCAGCAGGAGCCAGAGGTGGAAGCCACTGCATCAAGACGGGCACTCCACCCCATCCCAGACTTAAGAGTGACACAGTGTTCTTCAGGAGAGTTGTCATCTGATGACGAGAGTATGTTCAAAAGAGAAGAGAACGTAACTGCAGCATCAGACACAACGTCAGCAAAAGAAACAGAGACGTGTATTGTGATATCTGAGTCTCCTCCACCATCACCTTTGGAGCAGCCTCACACCACAATTGCAGCATTCCAGGCTGATGTTGTGGATCTATCAAGTGCACTCCCAAGAATGTCAACCCCTGTGATTGCGAGTGTATCACCCTTGCCCACAGTCCCCCAGTACACACCAGGTACTCCCAGTGTAGTGTCAACTGCCCCGCCTGTGCCACCGAAGCCAAACGTATTGCGTAGGGCCAATTCTCAGGAAAAAGCAGAAGTACCTGTTGCACCACCACTGCCTCCTCCCACCCCACCTAAACCTACAGTTTTTCCCAGGAAACCTCCAGTTCCACTTCCACCTCAGGCTTCAGCAACTCCGATCCGACCAGAGACAGTGGCTATGACTACAACCCAAGGACCATCTACAAGACAAGCAGTTACACCAACGTACAAACCTCACGTCCCCCCTCCCGTTCCACCAAAGCCATCAGTTCCTGCCGGGATTGGCGATTGTCACAGACCTGGACATAGTGTTAAACCACCAATTGCACCAAAGCCTGGCTCACAGCCGTCTTCACCTGCCCATGCCCCATATCCACCAAGACCCACGGTTCTTTCTACTAGTCCTACTGACATAGCTCTGAATCTGAGCCCCTCTTGTGAGAGCAAGTCATTCCAACACTCACCAAAGTCTCCTTCTTCTCCAAGATATGCCAGCAATCGTCGTGACACATATGTGGTCATCACACTCCCATCTCAGCCCAGCTCTCCAGTAGACAGTGTCTCAACTCAAGCTCCCTCTAGCCCTGGCCCAGTGTCCCCTTCACATTATTATCACCGACCACAGCCTCAACCTCAATCATTTCAACGGCAGCATCCACAGCCAACCCCCTCACAAACAACCAGGGTGCCTCTGGCATACACAAAAGTCATGGAATCTATTGAAAATCAAGAGATTTGTGACTCAGAGAAACATGTATCTAGTTCTTGTCACATAATTGAGGCTATATCTGCCTCAGCTCAGCGTCCTGTTGTTATGCCCAACCTAATCTCTCAAGTGGTAACCACAGAGGTCCAAAGGACAACTGTCTCTGTCGTTCATGAAAGGACACCACCACCAGTGCCAGCTCCAAGGGCAAATGGTGTACCAATCTCAATGGAGAAACCCAAGCCCCAATTGCCTGCACAGAATGGACAGGCCGTCCAACTATCTGAGGTGGTAGATCTTAGGACTATGAAGGGGGATCCAGAATCAGACATGAACGGAGTGGATCTGTCTGCTGGCCCCGACTCAAGACGTCAGTCCTTTGTGACTGATGCTAGTCGGCAAAACAGTGCAGTGCAGTCACCTGTGGTCAACCTCAGCTCTGAGTCATCTACTGTTTCTATTGTGACTGATAGTATCACCATTGTGACCTGTGCTGCAACAATCCAGCAATTTGACAATGTAGATACCTCTCAAGCAACGTCGGTGCCCCTCCAGCTCACAAAAAATAAAGCCTTTGAGCCTGTTTGTCAAATTGTATATCGGCCAATTGATACTCAGCCGTCCACTCATGTTAGTGCAGAGATCCCTATCAACCTCACAGTTGGATCAAGTGTAGGGACTTTCCAGACCACCCCTGTCACAATTGCACCAACTTCTGTCGCAAGTGTTGCCAATGGATTAACTACGGGTACAACCACAGTGGCAGGAGCTGTTGATCTTAGCACAACCAAACCATTCAACACTGTGGTATCAATGGATGGTGCTTCAGCAGAAGTGGTCACAGCTGTAATCACAGACGATGATGGCAAACCAGTGGATCTCACTGCAGGAAAAAGAGTGGTATGCTGTGATGTTGTATATAAGCTCCCTTTTGCCGGAAGCTGCACTACTGAGCAGACTGCTACGCCTCTGCCTGAAGACCGTTTTGGATATCGGGATGACCATTACCAGTATGACCGTTCACCTTATGGAATGAGGGGGTTTGGTGGAATCAAACCATCGATGTCAGACACTAACCTAGCAGAAGCTGGCTTGTTCTTCTATAAGAGTAAGAACAGCTATAATTTCAGTGGCACCACAGAGGGTGCAGTAGATCTTACCTCGACAAAGATTTCTGATGCAGGTCAGTGGTATGACGTTGCCGACCTGTCACTTAAATGTCAATTTGAGCTGCTGCGACTCATTCATGGCTAACGTGGCAAACCTTTTTTGTTGGTTTTTGGTTTTTGTTTTGTTTTAGCATGGACACTTTTTTGGTTTCTTTTTTATTTTGTTCTTTCATCATAATACGTTTGCATGTGCCTGCATGCTGTTGCTGTACATCTTGAATATGCTTGTTGCACCTCTCAACATTTTAGATTTTTGTCCTTTTCAACATTTTCTCATAATTTGGATAAGGCATGGCTTACTTCAACATTAAATAAGTGTGCATTATTGGACTCAACTGATATTTTTGACTTTTGACAGGTGAAGCTGTTGACTACTCCAAGAAAGGGACTTATGCAGGAATGACAATTCCACCCTATTCTCAAGCCAGAGTTACAAGTGCTGCTGGTACACTCTTTGGTACAAGCACTGTCTTGAGGTCTTCAAATGGGGTTGTGTATTCCTCTGTTGCGGCACCAATCCCATCTACGTATGCCATTACCACCCAACCAGGATCCATCTTTAGTACGACATATAACACCCTGTCAGGTATGCATACCAGTGACACCATGCCTTCCCTGTCCAACCTCCAGAACTTGCCACTAACACGGTCCCACAGTTTCCTGTCCACTATTTCCACTACCACAACAGAAGAACAAGGAGAAGCCCCACTCAATCTGGAGATCACGAGAGGGGGTACTACTGCTGCTGATCCTGTCGCCACAGCAACAGCCTCTTTGTCCCTTGACACCTACACTGATGCATCCCTGGAGGCCATAGCTGCTTCACTGGAAGCTCTTTCTTCACCCATGGTTCCTGGGGATGGCCAATATCAGGTAGAGCGGGAGAGGTTAGAGATGGAGAAACTCAAGCAACAGCGCCTGGCTGAGGAATTAGAGTGGGAGCGAAATGAGATACAGCGGTTCCGTGAGCACGAACAGCTCCTGGTACAGAAAGAACTGGAAGAGCTGCAGGCCATGAAGCAGCACATCCTGACACAACAAGAAGACGAAAGACAGGCTCATCTAATGATGCAGAAAGAAACCTATGCCCAACAACAGCAGCAGCTAGAGCAGATTCAGCGGCTTCAAGAGCAACTGCGTGTGCAACTGGAAGAGCAGAAGTTTCGTCAGATGTATCCAGGTGGAGAGATAGGGCATGGTGTGCAGGAGGCAGTTGTCTTAGGACCCGATGGCACAGTGCTGGCCAGAAAAATCACAGATAGTGGATGCCAGACAGATGAAGAGGATGAGGCAGTCAGCAAAGCTTACACAGCAGGGAGAAAAAAGAGAAGTTCTAAAAAGAGTGTAGACAGTTGTGTGCAGACTGATGATGAGGATCAAGACGAATGGGAAGCTCAGACCAGAAGCAGACAAAGCCGGCCACGCACGGCTAGGGGTGATAGGGGAGGGCAGTCAGAGATGTCTCTTCAAGCCCATACTGAAATTTCTATACAAACAGATTCAGAGGGGAACATCACAATGGACACCAGGATGGAGCTGTCCGACTCTGAAAGGACCTCGCCAAAGAAAAGACCAACCCCGTTGGAAATAGGAACATCTACTAACCTCAAAGTTGATTCCTCTACGCTTCAAGCTCCTCCTAAATCTCCAAACGTGCTCTATTCCCCCATATCCCCAGCAATATCCCCTAGCAAGTCCCTTGAGTTTGTTTCCTATGAGAAATCACTGGGTGATACAAGCCCACAAAAGCTAAGAGGAAGTACAGAGCCATCAAAAACCTCTCCAGCGAGTCCAAGGGGACCAAAACCCATGCAGAGGTCTATGTCTGACCCTAAGCCTATGAGTCCAACCGGAGAAGAAATGGCAACATCCAGCACCCAGTTTGGTGATAGCTATGCTGTAAGTACTAAATATATTACTTAATTAACTATCCAGTTGTTTATGGTGTGGGTATTTCTAACTTCATTTTTTATAAAATGCAATGGTAATAGTGCCAATTGTAGTTGTTTCTTTACTTTGGCATATTATGTTATTAGTGTCTTATTAGGCTATTTAAAATACTGTGATCCACTCACTGCTACAGTTTTGCGTTTTTTCAGTCACAAGAATAAATATTAGTACAGTGCAAACAAGATCAACGATAAGCTAGACTAAACAGTTTTAAAATATTATTCCTGTGGATTGATACAGTTCGAGAATTGCTGCTCCATGTAAAGCATCCATAAATCATCGTGTGGCATCTTTTGTCATGCACAGTGGTTCCTGCCCCCACAGCAAAATGGTTGCATGGAGAAGCTTACACATCATTCTGTATGGAATGCACGTTAGGCACTGCTCCTACTACTGTGGCAATTCAAAATTCAAAATCCTGATGATGGAATAGAATGATTGTTAAATAGACGGCCTAGTTTGTGTATTCATATTCTAGCCTGACATACCTTAGACTCCATAAGTAGACTCCATACATTGCTCCAGGCCCTTGTGCGATTATGGAAGTCAGTTTTCTGCTTGGCCAATTCACTGCTGAGAATCTCATACATACGTAAAAGGATGGAAAATAAGCTGAGATTGCAGGAAAATATTGAGCTGTCAGAGATCCATAGAGACTTAATGTGAATAAATTGCTTATTTTGAGACTGGCTTTAGAAGTATTAAGCAACATTTATGAGCAGGTATACGTATCTTATTTAGATGCTCAAAAGGTGATTAATAAACTGTGTTTTCCAATAACCTGTCATACATTTACATACACCATGTTCATGTCCTTAACAACACAGAGACCAGAGAGAGCTATTTTTCAAATCCTTGAGGCTGCATTTCCAGCTGACTCATTGGTTTGGGGGATTCTTTCAGAGGTAATCATTTTCCTTTCTGTTTTTCCTACAGGGGAAAAGCTCTGGTAGCACACCAACAGGCACTCAAAAGAAGGTGAAGAGGACTCTCCCCAATCCACCATCAGAGGATGAGTCAACAACCAGTGGCCAGACTGCATACAGCACTGGTTCAGCCCGCCGAAGAATGTGCCGCAATTCCAACATGGCACGGGCCAAGATCCTTCAAGACATCGATCGGGAACTAAATATGGTGGAGCGTGAGTCCTCCAAGCTCCGGAAAAGACAAGCAGAGCTAGATGAGGAGGAGAAAGAGATTGATGCCAAGCTGAGGTACTTAGAGATGGGTATTAATCGGAGAAAAGATGCACTGCTGATAGAGAGAGAGAAGCGAGAAAGGGCCTACTTACAGAGTGTTGCTGAAGACAGAGACTACATGTCAGACAGTGAGGTTAGCAACATCCGAGAGACTAGAGGTGGGCGTGGAGCTGGTGAAGATGAAGAGATTGAAGTTCATGGTCTCGAACGTCCCAGGACAGCTCCTCAGTCAGAATTGGATGAGTTTGTCCCACCTCAAACCAAGCACGAGTATGGAAAATACTCCCAGTATCAATACCCTCAAAGCCAATACGAGCAGACTCTCTACGAGACTCCCCAGTCCTACCAGTCTCATTCCATCTATTCCTCTGTCCCCTCGCTCACTAGCGCGCAGCAGCAGAGTTACCATCAGATGCTACTGTTGCAGCAGAAAGCTGCGAGACAAGCAGCGCTACTCTCAGAGCTGGATGCAGCTAAATATCAAGTCATTAGTCGCCAGCCGGATCCCTCATCATCGGCTTATCTAGGAGTGAAGTATGACAAATATGGCAACCATCTTGATCTCAGAGCCTTGGATGTCGGAAGTATAGCAAGTAGCCCCATGTCAGCTGTCTCTGATTCCTATTACACTGATGTAGATCACCATACACCTCGGAGTTACATGCTGCTGGAAGATGCTGCAGAACTAGCTAAGGGCTCCACAGGTCTGTCGTCATCATATATTCTGGCTGAGAGGGAGCTAGCTAAGGCAGAGAAGCTGCTGCGAAGGAGTGCTGCGGATCTGGGTTCTACTGACTATCTGGGCTCCACCTCCAGACTCCATACATTTGGAAAGACCCCGGATGAAGAGGATACAATGGAGGAACCATATGAACTGAAACTCCTGAAGCAGCAGCTCAAGCAGGAGTTTAGGAGAAGCACAGGAGGGACAGACAACTTAGAGCGGCTGACAGGCCTCTCCCAGGACTACTACACCCCTAGCACTGCTGTCTCTAGTTACTCCCAAAGACACTATCCAAAGACAGACAAGTATAGCATCAGTCGACTTACTCTAGAGAAGCAGGCCGCTAAACAGCTCCCAGCATCTATGTTGTACCAAAAACACAAGACTCCGCTGGTAGATCCTAAAATCTCGTCCAAGTATTCCTCTATTACAGACAGCAGAGGTCTGGAAACAGACTATAACAGCTACCTGGGCTCTACCAGTGCATCTACAAGATCCAACAGACTTATGCAGGACGAGATTACCTTTGGCCTTCGTAAGAATATCGCTGAGCAGCAAAAGTACCTTGGGTCAACCTTGGGTGCCAACTTGGCTGGGTCACTAAATTTGGGCCAGAGCTTAGGTTTGGACTCTGCTTATCCTAGTGGTAGTCGCTCAAGACCCTCATCCAGGCCCACATCTTGCTATGGCCTGGATTTGTCTATCAAAAGGGACCCTTCGAGCTCTTCACTGAGACTCAAAGGGGACGGAGAATCATCAGGCGATGGACCAAGCTATCAAACCCCCTCTGGTCGCACCAAACCTACCAGCCTTCCTATTGTGCAAAGTGGACGTGGCCGGTTACCCATAGTGGCCCAGAACTCGGAGGAAGAGAGTCCCTTGAGCCCTGTAGGACAGCCTATGGGTATGGCCCGGGCATCAGCAGGACCTCTGCCACCCATTTCAGCTGATTCAAGGGACCAGTTTGGTTCCTGCCTGTCCTTGCAGGACTCACAGCAACATATCAGGGAAGAGCCCACCAGGGGTAGGGGTTATGTGCTCCTGGATGACCTTCAGGGCACCATGTCAGATAGTGAAGGTAAAAAAAAGACCTATTACACTGTCTTTCTTTTCCTTTTGAATATTTCATCCTTGAGCATGTCTAGTTATGTGTTGTCTTGCATGCATGTATTACTAATGTGAATAATATTTAGCTATTGTGTATTTATTGAAAGCCTGCATGTGTTTGTCATTTTCCTGTTTTCACGTTCAACTATAACTTTTGGTGAATGCACTGTTTTCGTCTTTCCATTTCCTGGTGTCGGTACATTTGGTCACTCTCTTGAGATCTGGTGTGCATGCATGCCTTTGTATATGTTGCTCGATGTCCTATAGGATGCATGCACTGTCTTTCTGTCCGCGTTCCAGATATTCCAGACTTTCTGCGATTCTATTTACTGAGAGAGATCGTACAGTCTAACTTTCCATTACAGCTTCATCATGTGGGAGGTTAGCGTTTGTGGCAATCCATATTTCATTTGATGAAAACTATCATTTGTAGCTGTTTCAAGTCTCAAAGAAGATTGTTTTCAAGTTTCTCAATTCCAATTATACAAGACTTGAGCTACAATCAAAGAACTTATTTCAGATTTAGAAAACTTTATTTTTCCACAAATGAAACCCTGAAAAAGTGCCTCCCCACATGAAAAATTACACAACCGGTCCAGAATTCAGTCAATTGAGCCGGTTCTTCTAAAAGTATTTGAATTATTAGCTAATTATCAGCAACATTTTCAACCCAGCAGCTGTAAACAATATATTAATTATATATTTTTGATGTGTCATGTGAGATATTGTTGTTGTATTTCATAATCACACGTGTGGTTTATTAAGATACTAAACTGTAGGCAAGAAAAGTACTTTACTCCAGTTAAATAATAAAAAGAATGATTTAAAGCATGTTGTCATCCCAGTAAAAGGAACATGATTATTTTCAATAAATTCAAAACTTCAACTTGCATGTCTTGTCGTGAATACTTGCTTGTTCTGTGTTGTGATGCATCAGTGATTTAATGTTGCATGGAATACGTTTATGCCTGATAATCTTTCTCTGCGGTTTCTTTATATTGTTTTGGCCCATTATTGTCTGATTGTTTCCTGCATGTTTGACTGTAAAAAGGTATACAAGTACAAATGATACAATAAATAGCAATGACAAATAATGTTTGTTAGGAAAATATCCCATTTCATTAGTTATTTCTCTCCACACTTTCTAGCAGACCATATTCTGAGCTGTCATCACTAAGAGGGCCCAGTTTTTTTTTGTAAATGAAGTGAACGTTGTCTTATTCAAATACGTCAGTTGTTATTTTAGAGAGATGATAAAACTTAGGTAAATCTCAGTTTACTGCAATAAGCTTTCTTGAAATGTGATTGATAATGTGGCAGTTTAAGCTACTGCAGTTCTTATTGTTTTAGTGTATCATTCTGGTTTAAAACGTTTAAAGATCCAAGTTGTGATTTATCTCGAATGCAGCGTTAACACTTTTTGGATCAATTCATATGGATCTCATAATCTTGCAATGTAAACTCGTTTGCCTTGATTCCAGCCCTAAGTGATTCCCTGATGGCTTTGAACAGAGACGATGCGACCAATGGTAGAGTATTAGTTCAGTTCTCTAGTCATTCACGAGCTAACACATGAACCTGCACCACAAGTCAAATGCAATGCTCCATAAAATGATGACTAAATGTTGGGGGAGGTTAAGGACAATTGTAAAATTGCAAATAAATATCACATTAACTTCAATTTTGTATATGTTTGCATATGCAGTTTCACAAATCTATACATTATACAGAATAGTAGGAACAAATGTACATACCCAACATTTACAGTCAGGAAATTACTCTATAGGTTATAGATAATGTTACTACATATTTTACTAATACTGTTCAAGCTGCATTATTTATTTTTTATGCTTATTTTACAGTAGCTGTGAAAATCAGTTTTCCTAGTGAAATAATAAATCAGCATTCTTTTGGCCCTTCCTCATATTTCCACCTCAGCTTCTAATGAGTATTTGCTTTCCACGAATATACATTTTTGCTTAATGCCATTTAATCACCTTTGAATCCGAAGTCATCCTCTCCAATTGGGTGAAAAAGTCCCGGTTGTCAGATTGGCTCTAAAGTAGCGCTTGTTTTTTTGTATCCCTGAAGCCTACCACCTTAGACGAGAGGAGACGGAATGGTTTGACAAACCGAGAGATGGGCGTTTGGAGAACGTACAAGAAAAGAGACAGGTGAAACACGGAAGAGAGAAAAACACACAAACACACGTTGTATTAAAGTTCTCACATGTACCATATACTACGTCCGAGCAGAAATAAAATGCATGCACCCTGGATGTCAGTATGTGGTTTGTACCCAGGATTAAATTAAATGCCAGTATGTACAGTATGTTCACGATGCAAAGAATCCATATTTACCTATCTCCCATTTACCTTGTGCATACATGTCATCTCACCATTGTGTATGGACCACAGGGAAAAGTCCCATACTACCCCTTCCCTCACCTCAGGGTCAAACTGCAGAGGGATCCCAAAGACCGCAGTGTCTCAGGTAAAGTACCACAGTTTACGACATTTCATTCAGTAACATCCGCATGCTACTGTGTCCTGGAGTAGTTGTATGCTTTCAAAAGAGCCATGCACTCTAAAAGCTAATGCGCTGTTGCCTGTGATGCACGATTTCGATTTCATTGGCCCCATTGCTTAATAACTGCATCCGCTATGCACCGTTTACAGCACAGATATTATTTTTCCTTTAATTGGATTTTAACGATGATGGAATGGATTTCGAAATGATTTTTTTTTTTTTAAAGAATAAAGTCAATAGAATGTGCACATTATTATGGATCACAGCGCGTCGTCATTGGGTTTATCGAGCATGACTAGTGCGCTTCATGCGTTTTTATTTACTCGATATTCAGGCCCAACCTCCACAAACTGGCGAGTCTCTTCCCCCTGCCATCACGTTTCCATCACACCATTCCTGCAGGCTCAAAGCAGGCAGACATTTCATTTCCTGGCCTCCCCTTTGATTTGGCTGCTCTCCACGCTCATCAGTCATCGCCGTGCTCAAAATGGCGTATCCTTCACACTCAGGATTATCTTACGCAATTAACAAACAGCCCACAAAGGAGGCATTTTGTTCACGAGGGGCCCCGGTGCTGAGTCATTTTTTGCCTCAGTCCTTTTGTTCTCTCGCTGCAGTAAACATTTTTGAGTGTTTTGTGCTGAAAAATGATTCTGTGTAGGTGAAGGCCTTTCTCCATGTGTGACCTGTGGAGGAATATAGTAGATCCTTGTGTGTTTTGTGGAAAGGCAGCAACACAAGTTGGCGTGTATCTCGTGACACATCAGCAACCACAGAATATTCCTGTTTACGCTGATTAAGTAGCTGCCATTGAACCTACACAGGGCTTAAATAAACCAGTGTTGAAAATGAAATGTAAATTTGTTCTTTCTTCACTTTTCTTGTCAACTTGTGATATTTTCTTTTACCTAAAAGTAAACTTTATATGAATATTTACAATCCCCATTTAAATAGAATAAATGTAAGCTGTCAATTTACAATTTAGAACATTTAAATTGTACATGTTGCATCCTGGTGATTTCCCATTAACATACCATAAATCTAATTCAGTTTGACCTAAATGTGTTGCTGGAGCGTTTTGGCTTGTAGAGAGTTCACTTTGCTGAGTTTACGTGCGTTGACATCCAAAAGAAGGTGAAGACGTCCGATGCTGATGTTTGTCTCTCACCAGTTATTGTTTTTGAACGTGATCAGGAAATGGTCTGGGTATCCGGTGGTCGGAGGGAAAGAGGTCCCCGGCAGTAATGGAGACATCGGAGCCTACGTTGCCAAAGTCCTACCTGGTGGAGCTGCGGAACAAACGGGAAAGATTCTCGAAGGTACGACCTTATCAAACTAAACTCCCCTTTCGTGCAAAAACATTAGTTTGATCACCTCCTGTGTAAAATAAACTTTTCCAGATGATTGGACCCAAGAAATGTGTCTTTTTCTGTCATTAATAATGTGTTTTTGGTTATTTTTCGTCTAAAATGTCATCAGATAAACCACTAACAGTAAGTGTCATGTGGGTGGAACCTACAACAGCCACAGTCACATATGTCCCAGAGTCACGATGTGAACATAACGCACTAACCAGCAGATATATGACCTGTGGTTTCACCCTGACGCACCTCTCACCGACACCACCTGAGGATGCATTGCCGTGGCGGTGAATTTACAGGAGCACATTTCACGAGGCCTTATTGATTTCACACGAGGGAGTCGGGGGGTGGGGGGGTGGGGCAGTTAACCCTCTCGCCCTCCCAGTTCCATGTGTCTACTCCCAGTCCCCTTTAATCTCTGCGTTGTAGGTGTCGGACAATTGGTGAAGCTGTGGCAGCAGAGTCTTTTTGAAGCTGCCACTCTGGTTGATCTATGGATGGCGAGATATAGGGAGGGAGAGATACGGCCAAGTTCAGACCTGTGTGGCGTCCGCAGTCCGTCTGTCCGAGCGCTCTGTGTCTTCTTCCGTTTCCTGTTTTGTTTTTCTATCCTTTCGTGTCGCTAGCTTCTCTCCTCCTTCTGTTTGTCTGTGCTCTTCTTTATCGGGACATTCTGAGATAGTTCCAGTGAAAAACTGGAAACAGGAAACTGTAAAAATAGATTGTGTATGACAGTCAAATTATATCCGTGTAACTTGAGTTCTTATTATTTTGTATCGCACATCATCACATATCAAGAACTCTACACCACTAGTGCTTCACGTTAGCGATACGAAGATCCCACTGTCTGATCCATCGTGGTTCGGGCCCTGAGCCCAGTAAGAAGTCTGTGGCTGAAGCACGTGAAGACTGCTTGGAGTCCCAAGAGTCAGGATGCATCTGTGGTGTTGTTCGCCACGAGGACAACTCGACCACGATAACACCCATAACCCTGTCATCAACAGTCAGCGGGGAACACGGCGTCTCGCTCGCCGCGGCACGAATACGGAGGAAATGTTGTCAGATCCAACCGGCGAGGAGGCTTGACGCAGAACCAGTGTGTGTGTGTGTGTCTGTTGCCGAAAGTCCGGACTCCCAATGGGACCAATTTTGATGAATAAAAATCAAAGTGAAACCACAGCACACCTTCCCTGTCACTCACACATGCAGCGAGAGGGTGTCCCCGCAAACAGAGGACTCTCCGGATGAGCTGTTTCAACCTGTGTAAGTCCTGCCGGCGTGCAGGGTGTGTGTGTGTGTGTGTGGTTTGGGTTTGCCGTGCTGTGTGGATTCAAATCAACTCCCTCTGCTGAATTTAATACGGATAAATGGTCAGTTCCTGCTCCGAGAACATTGGTCATCGCTGCAGCAGACTGGAGATTAGATCCTGTATTTCTTTCCAGCCGATAATGCATCCTGTTTGAAGTGTTATCCCCGCGAATCCTAGTTTTAGAGCTCAAACCAACACAAGCCCGTTTTGGATATTTAGTCCTTGAGCAGCTTTGTCACACGGCCACTGTTTGGGCTGTCACCGGCATTCATCTCCCCGGCTGTGGCTCCACTCCGATGCGCATGTTGTTCCAGTGCAAGAATCAAAGCGTGTCAAGTTTGTTCCCTCGCGATCATTCGCTGTGAATCGAATTAGAATGAATTGATCCCTTTATTCATTCACAGAGCCGCCGCACGCTTCATGGTTTTTTTCTCTTCTTGGTTTTTCTCTTCTTGGTTTCAAATGAAGTGTTTGTGTGGAATCTGCAGAACACTGTATTTTTTTTTTTTTTGAACAGCAGTTTTTTCTTTGCGTGTAGGAATGCAAGTCCTGGAGTGGAACGGAGTTCTTCTGACGGGGAAGACGTACGAGGAAGTGCAGGGGCTCGTCGGGCAGCCGTGTAATGATGCAGAAGTCTGTGTCAGACTGTGAGTATCAATATACTTTAAGAACGTCTTGAGGGATTTTCTTACATATATATGACACGATATGAATTTTTTTTCCCCAGTGATCTCAACATGCTTGCTGAGTCTGATGGTTCCCAGCATCTGGATTTCCAGGATCACAGCAAAGGTACATTATTTGTATTTGTTGTTGTTTTTTAATAACTCCAGCCACAACGTTCTTTTACTGCTTCTCACTTCCTCTCCACCATCTCTGCCTCCTCTGGATTCTCGCTATGATTCCCTCTTTTCTCAAGTTCAACCGTGCTTATGGCCTTTTCCCACTGAATTTCATCGAACCATTCGGGGAACATTGAATTGTTCTGCTGCTATAAAGCAGTGCCTTAATATTCTGCTTGATATTTTCATGTTGATGGTTTCTGTTGGAATTGGTGAACAAAGGTTTCCGTCCTTGCAACTTTCCCTTCATAAGCAGCAGCTAGAAAATGCATGGGACTGTGTAGGTATGATGATGATGATGATGATGATTAGTACTTGTGTCTGTTGGAATGCCCCCTGTAGGGGACAGACCTCCCAGGTCTCCAGGCGTTGACCCCAAGCAGCTGGCGGCCGAGCTGCAGAAAGTGTCACAGCAGCAGGCGCCCTCGTCCACCTCCTCCTCGGGTCTGCCCGCCACCAGCTCAGCGACCTCCAGTCCCGCTCAGCCGGGGTCGCCGTCCGTCAGCAAGAAACGCCACAGCAGCAAGGCGAGTCGCCGCGATCCCACTTTACAACAGGGAGTTGTTGAGTTGAGATTTCAGATGATCACCTTTTAGAAAGGGATTGTTCTGGTCACAAATTAGTGAAATTTGAGGATCGAGTTGCTTTGTGGTTATAAATAAATCTTCAGAGTGCGGAGGGAGAACATACTTTCACATTTCATTCACATTGCACATCATTTCTTAAGTAGATTTGTTGGGCGCTCTTTGAGTCTCGCTCTCTTAAAACTGCATTTACATCCAAGTTTAAATCTACATTGTGGAATATATTTCTTTACAGTAGTGTTTACCGAGTTTTTCCAAAATTAGCTTCACTTCCCCCGAAGGATATAGAGCTGAGAGCCAGTGGGAAGGGGTTTCCACCCAGGGCCTCTGGTACATTCACTGTTCCTTCATAGACACTGATTTTAATTATTGCATATTTCAGTAAGTTTCCTCTCTGATAAAAATGTGCTGAATTATTTAAAATGAAAATTAGGAATTATAAATTCAATAAAAAAGGGCCTGGTAGCACTTGTTAAATGTGCTTATTCGCTCGCATGCACAGTAAAATATGGCCAATTAAACAAATCACGCAGAATTAGAATTAGAGGCCACAATGAGCCGTAATAAAAAAATGTTGGCTATTTGCAGACAGCACTGCTTTAGTGTCTTTTCTGTTCTAATCAGAATAGATTAACAGAATAGAAAACAAAAACAATAGCAGAACAGCCGTAAAACTGGTTGTAGCTTATCCTATGCATCATATGCTTATGCACAGATGCATCATTAACTCATAGTTCAAGCACAGCATGAAGTATAGCACAGCACAGTACACAGTGTACACGACGAACACCCACCAGTAAACATGAGACCTCCACCTACAGATTCTTTCCAGCAGGAGCCTGACATGTTGCTTTTAACCCTTACAGACGGCAGAGGCAACAAAGACCCAGTCTCATCCCATCTCCGGAGAGATACAGGTCTGGAGAAAGATGGATTCTGTGCTCTCAAATTTAAAAAATATGGTTATTTCTTTCACGTGGTTTCTCGTGCTCTTGCATTGTTTCTCGCTCCCGATGCATGTGAATGAATTCCTCTTCACTGTGCTTCGTTCTGCAGCTACAAATCCACTACGACAAGCAGCTGGGAAACCTGATCGTTCACGTCCTGCAGGCCAGAAACCTCGCACCGCGGGACAACAATGGCTACTCCGACCCGTTTGTCAAAGTGTATCTGCTGCCAGGGAGAGGGTGAGTCCAGGGTGTGGAACCTGCAAGCACAACTGAAATAGTTCAGGAAAAGGAACACGGTCAGTTTAGGATTAATGATACGAAGTGTGTAGGTATGATCGATTGAAACAGACGTGTGTACAGGTTTTCATCCGCCTGCCGTCTTTTTCAGCCACTTTTTGGAGAAGGGGATTTGCTTAGATGTTCGCATTCACATCCAGGCTCTGCAGGCGGCCACTTTGTTAAGCTCCAGCCTGATTTCCATTCATTTCCAAATCGATTTACAATTGATTTTGGCTTCCCATGACATCTTTCAATGTGCAGCACATCACCTCCACAGAACCTACAGCGCACGCCGGGTCCGTCGAATGTTTAGGTTTTGTACCGTCACGGGTTCTCGGGTTCTCGTACCTCCGCTCCCTTATCGCTGCTGAGTGACATCATGTAGATGAGGTTCGGTGCACTTGTGTTGTTGTTGTTGCCCCTGTTGACGGGTGCTCTCCCGTAGGTGTGAGTGCAGTCAAAATCAATAGCTCTCATATTTGCTTGAAACCCAATCCACACTCGCTCGTACAATCCACGGCTCCCTGCTCACTGTGATTGTGCTTTAATGTAATTGACTCTCCCACCCTCTCTGCTGTATGAGCTCCCGAGAGAGAGAGAGAGAGTGTTATTTTCTCCCCGTGATCGTAGCAGACACGAGCAGCGATACACGGCAGTCACGCTTTTCACTTTCACGGAAGCAGATGCAAACACCACAGCGGATTTTAGAAAGGGTTGAGATTATGCTAAGTCACACAGAGTGGCTCCCGCGCAGCAGCAGCAGCGCTACAGGAAGTGGTGACGGACACATTTGCACATTTGTTTAAGCGCATGTGTGCACATACTGTATATGCTACGTGTGTATACATGGTTCAATCTCACAGCTTGTAAGAGGCTTTTCAGATGCATCACAGATCTACTGTAAACTACAATGGAGGTCCTGCAGCGCGTTCGGTGGTTTCAAATACTAATTTAACACACAGCAACCAGGAGAGAGGAAAGAAATGGCGAATGTAATGTTCAGCGTGAATAATGCTGGAATTATGCTTCTTGGTGCTGCATTTTATACTTATAAGCAGCGTCACGTTGAACAAGTCCAATTCAAAGAAAGAAGAAAGCGCAGTACCCGTTGTAAACCTGCCTTTCTGGAACGGGCCGTTTCATTTGGCCCTGCGGTGAAGTTTTCCATTTCCTGATGCTGGTTGCAGTTCCAGCTGCAACCAGCATCAGGAAATGGAAAACTTCACCCTTCGCCGTGTAAACAAATACGGAAGAATTAACAACAGTGTTAATGGACATGACAGTGACAAGATGTTCAAAAGATAATGGGACTCAGGAAGAATTTAGTTTGTTATGTTCTGCTTGAAGATCGTTTGTGGCAGAACTTCCCCCGGCTGAGATTTGTATGAATAAAAAGCCTTTCCTCCTGGTTCACACAGATGACTGCATGTGTCCACTGAAGCATAATTCTGGCTTAAGTTGAAATGCAAGGTTTCTGTGTCCAAAATTGGGTTCGCACCACCTCGAACCGTTGCTCGTGTCTCTGCAGCAGATCTCCAGTCAGTTTGCCGAAGGATGCGTAACATCACATCTGAAAGCCCTGTTTACACACAGACATGAAATTCATCAGACATCGAAGCACAAGTTCAATCCGGGCCACTGCAGCTCCAACCACAGCTCCCAGCTCCCAGCTCCTGCCCCTGAACACACCATTAATGACTCACATACTCAGTACTACAGTGATTTCCCCCCCCCCCCACACCCTCCCCCCACCCCCCCACCCCCACCGCCCTTCCACATACGCACACTCACAGTCCACAGACACTCTCTGACCCCCACCCTCCCTCTGACTATTCTTTCTGTATGTTGTTCTTTATATTTAATGCATGCTGGACCCCCCTCAGTCAGGTCATGGTTGTCCAGAACGCCAGGTATGTGACTTGCCCACTTTGGCACTTTTTCTAAATTTGGTTGTCAGTTTGGTGAAGGTAACCGAAACGTCGGGAACCAATCGGAGGCTTTTGATTGATCCGAGTCGCTGCGCTCAGTCCCACAAAGTCCCTTTCACCCTGGAACGATTCCGCATCCCCCCCCCCCCTCCCCCTCGTCCCCATATTCTCATGATGTCCCCCCCCCCCCCTCACCTGTAGGCTCAGTGTCTTTGCATTGCATTTACAAAACCCCCCCTAAATAACATCTTACCATGTCCCTTTAACATAACACGTGTAAACATATCGTCCTCCGTGCTGACGATTAACGTTCCCCAGCTAACTGTTGTGTTTCCCTGGTAGATTCTCTGTTTCCCTGACATCGACCCCGACTCCCTTTGGTTTGTCCCTGTTTTGTGGTGAAAATCCCCCCAGTAACGTCCCCCATCGTGCCCCCCCCCCCCCCCCCCTGACATCGTACTGTGCCCTCGACGCCACATTTAATACACACTCCCATTATTTTGCGCCGCAGTCCTTATTCATCCCATTATTTCCCAATACATGGTAGATTGTCCTTGTCTCTCCCGAAAACTAACTCCTCCAGGCGAACTCATGACTCTGCAATCGTAAATCAAACCTGATACACTGCAAAAAACATCCATCTTAACAGGTCATTCATTCTATTCCAGTGATTTATTAAACCGAGTGAAGTAAAAAAGTCAGTGAAGTCAGATTATGGTGCAAATTGGCCTTAACTTTAACTGAGAATAACTAAATTTGGAAATATTTTCCACCTGTTTCAGGGCATTTACATTTAAAATGACTTGACAGACGTCAAAATGGACTTTTTTGCAGCCCAGCCTGACATCGTACCCTGCTCTCCATACCGCCCAAACGATGTGCATCACTTCCATTCTCTCCCCTCTATACTGTCACATTGTGCCCTGCTCCAGTGTGTCGTGCTCTCTGCATTGTGCTGGTCCACTGTAACCTGCAGGTTACACACGTCTGTGACCGCTGTTGCGATTTATGTCTCCCCCCAAAAACACAGTGCTGAAAACAAGAGGAGGTCTAAACATGCCGGCAAGAGCCTCAACCCCGAGTGGAACCAGACCGTCATCTACAAGAACATCCACCTGGAGCAGGTGCGTATGTGCTCAGAGACACACGTGCACACTCTGGTGGCGCACGTGCAGCATCATACATTTTTCTTATGTCGTCAAAGTGTGAGAATTGGAACGAGTACAACTTCCAGACCCCTCCTCACCTTTCCACCGAGCTCCAGAGCTGTCTGCAAAGCCCCTCCCCGTGGTGCATGTGCAAGACAATGACGTTCGCCAGACTATTATCATAGTAACATGAGAGCTGCTTCTGGCTGGGCTAAGTGGTAAACTACTACTGCAACACTTACCCCTCCGAGCGAAGTGTAAGGGTCGGAATATATATATATATACTTGCTGTTAACTCCATGTAAACAAAATGACGCAATACCCACATAATAGGTTGGGGCAGTAGCGAGTCCTGGACAGGAGCATCGGGCATGTCCGCGTCAGAAATGATTTAATGAAGAGTGGCCTGGCGTTATATTACATCTCAAAAGTACGACGGTGTATTTTAAAGATTAAGTTTTAATTAATAAGTCGTATTTTTTCTGTATCTCTACAGCAAGTACAGTTAATAAATGGAAACATGAACCAAATAGCTCAGTTTCCATGTTAAATGAAAAGAAAACACGACTCCAAAGTGTTGGCTGTTCTCTGCTGGCACGCTGACTAATATTGAGGCCATTGGTTTTAGTGGAGCAGATGGATACAACCACTGGGATTTCATTATACCATTTTAGATGATATTGTAGATTTCTTGGACCCATAACAATCATAGCAACTCTCTTTTTCTTTCTTTTTTTAAAGCTTCCTAAATGACTTCACGTTTTTCTTTTCCCATTTTCTTTTGCATAAATTACAATTAAAATCCACTGACTCTTTACGTGTGTGTTCCAGCTGAGGAAGAAGACCCTGGAGGTCAGCGTGTGGGACTACGACAAGTGCACCTCCAACGATTTCTTGGGAGAGGTAAACTTCTTTGACAGTTTCTTCTCAGAGGTGTCCCTGCCGCTTTGTGTGCATTTCCCCCGATTCAACTGCTGCTCGTTGCCAGGTCCTCATCGACCTGTCCAGCACGGCCCAGCTGGACAACGTCCCGCGCTGGCTCCCCCTGAAGGAGCAGACCGAGGGCGAACACCACCGGCGCTCCCACACGAGCCAGAGCCGACACGGATCCTCTAAACCCTCCTCGCAGCACTCCTCCCCGAAAACCACCGGCTCCTTGCACGATATTCAGGACTCGCCGAAATCGTCTGTGATCAAGAGCCGAAGCCACGGGATCTTTCCAGACCCGGCGAAGGGTAGGACACGTTCAGTTTCCCCCCTCCCTGCTCAACTCTATCACCCTCATCCCCCAACAACCCTCAGTACCCTTCTGCTCTTCTGCTTCCCTCTTTATTCGTCCTTTCCTCTTCTTAATCTCCACACTGCACTCTCTTCCTCTCACTTCTATCTCAGTGTCCACCTGTTTTTTCTTTCTCTGCAAATAACCAGCACCTTCCTTCCTCTGCTCATTTTTGTACACCCATCGTAGCTTCAGCAGCTTCATGCTTTTTGCTTTCTCATGGTCTGTATTCTTGGTTGCCATGATGCCACCCAGCTCAGAGGGCTAGCCTTAGCTTCTCTCCCTAACACAGAGGGCAACATGGCCGTGGAAGGCTTTGAATTCGTTTAGAAAATTAATCATCAAATTTAATGAGGGTGCTCGGCCATAATAGAAACATTAAGGTGGTGACCTTGCTAGAAGCAGGAGCTCATTCCCCTCAGGGGGTAACAGCCTCCGTTCACGAAAGTAAAAGATAGAGTTCTTTTGGTAATTTGGTGAATCTGGTTGTTTTAGACACGCAGGTGCCCACTATCGAGAAATCTCACAGTAGCCCTGGCACATCGAAGCCTTCCCCGTCCGAGGGCCAGAGCCACAGCCATGGACACAGCCAACACTCTCGCTCGCACGGCGCTTCGCGCTCCAGCAAAAGCGCTACGCGGCAACACCACCCGGACGGCGGCACTGGAAGCAGCGGAGGCGCTGCCATAGCAACGGGCCCCGATGCCCCACAGCAGTCGCAGCAGCAGCAGCAGCCGCCGCCGCCGCAACGCCTCCAACCAAGTAAACCAAGACGCAAATAAAGCCTACGCAGCATGGCCTCCTCGCACTCATCTGTTCTTCCTCCTGTTCAGTTTCTTTTTTCCTATTCTTTTCATTTCCTTTTCAGTTCCTGGTTCCCCTCACTTCTTACTTACACCCTCTGGTCCGCTTCCTCGTCGCGATCACAGTGTGTGCGTCTCCCACCGCTTCCCTTCTGTATGTACTCTGTAGTGTGTAGCGCCAGCACCTCACCTGTACTGCAGCACACTGTCTTTGACCTTTGACCTGAGTTTGACGCCCTTTCATCCGACCTAAAGAGGCATAGTGGTTAAACGTAGAAAGGACAGATCTTAATGATTAAAATCCCGTAAACATTCAAAACAGCTAAGAGGCTGCATATGAGGCTTATTTTAAAATGTAAGTTTAAAGGAAATTAAACAGAAATAATTGTTGTTATCCAGGTTGAAGCTAAAGTTTTACTGTTTTGAATCATAAACTTTACTCAGCGTAGGAACTCAGAGTTTGACAGCATGAAAAACTGAAGATCTGAAAAAGAGACAGAAGCCTTGAAGGTGCTGATCTCAAGGAACGAATCAGTAAACCCGTCACTGTCGTCTCCAGCTCTTTTAAATGACCTGATATTTATGACCAAATATAAACGTTATAAGTTGAGTTAGTTAGTTAGTGGACAGGTAGCGTTTGGACTGATTCATCCAACCTTTAAAACAGAAGAACGTTGCGATCCCCAGCCCCCTCCTAAAAATATCATTAACCTCTTTTGCTATTTTTGTTTCCTATTTTGGATTTTTTGATTTCCTTTTACTTTCTGTTTATCAATAATCAATAACCAGCTTTTCTGAAGCTCCTCCACTGAGATGGCTGAGCATGCAGTCCGCTAACCCCCCCACCCCCCTCCCCAACCCACAATGCAACTCAGTCGATGCTGCACACCCCGCCCCCTTCATGACATGCGGAGGGACAAATGTGCACCGCACACTGTGGCTGCATGTGATTGACAGTCAAGCTGGTTGCCATGGTGAAGATAAACTGCTCTCTGAATCTCCATCTCGCTCCTCCTCCTCCTCCTCCCCCTCCTCTCATCTTGAACTTCGACCCCCATGACTTTTGTCTCCTGGCGTTGACCCCCCTCCCCCCCCCCCCCCCCCCCCCTCCCCTCCCGACACCTGACCTGCGCCTGCGAAAAAAAAAACAAACAGGCCAAAGAGGCCGCCTCTCACTGAGGCACCAGAGACACAGCGTAGTGGGCGTGCTCACCATTCAGAGAGCCCAGTCCGATTGGCTGCCCGCCCTGCCATCGGCCGTGTCTGCCACGGGGGGCCGAGCGGAGGGCCGACGCCTGACGCTCAGGAAAGCCATGTCAGAAGAGAGGCCGCAGAGCACCGGAGGTGAGCGTTTGCCCCACGAGTCTCCTCTCTGTCGTGTGACTGAAGCACTGATGGAGCAAAGGAGGGAGAGAGTGAGAGAAAGAGAGGATGCAATGCTACTAACGCACACCTGCATAAAGAGAGAGAGAGAGAAAGAGAGAGAGAGAGAGAGGGAGGGGGGGGGTCTTTAAAAGCTAATGAGAGAGACAGGAAGTCAGAGAGAGAGAGAGAGAGAGAGAGTCGCACTCACTCACACCACATCACCAGCGATTCATGCAGCGAGGCACACTTCCTTCACGGCCACCGACACAGTTCACTGATACCAGGAAATGAAAGCCTCAGACTGGTGGGGTGACTCACTGACAGTTTACATCGGCTGCGTCACGACTCCCCCGCTGCTTCATTGAGCCGGTATCAGTGAGCGTGGTGCCTGAAAGAAAGAAGCAGGAAAAAGTGTCTTGCATGGATCCTGTTCTGCACCACATCCACACATCCCATTCATACTCACACGACCCGATCAGCTGTGTGACACCAGAACTGTTAATTCACCTTCAATATGTTGTGTTTGAAAAAAAGGTTTAAAGATCCTTTAAACTCCTCCTGATGTGAAGCTGTCATCGTGTAATCGTAACTTTGTTTAATCTAAACCAGCGCAGACTGAGATATTACATTAATTTAAATGGTTCATACAGTAAACTAACAACGTCACTAGGGTCTACGTGCCTCTTGTGTGGTCTTGCATAAACACATCTGTGTGATATCTCTGGTATTTGTTTCTGTGTCTCGTGTTGAAGCTTCACATGTGGATTGTTACCGCCTTGTCTTTGTCCAAGAGAAAGACACATTGTCCGTCCATGTGCTTCCCGCTAGTCTTCAGTGTTTGTGTGCAATTCATTACAATTCAGTTCCGTGAGCATTAAAAGGTGATTTTAGCCGCCGCAGACGTTAACTGATGCTTCTTGGCCCCAGCTTTTTTTACTTCCCTGGACGTGGCAGCGGTGCAACTCTTTTTTTTTCTTCTTCTGTTCCCTCCTGTCTTTTGTCCTTGTCTTGTCGTGATGGATGCGGTCGTATCTCTGCACAGCTCGTTCAGGCTACAGATCCGGCGACGCCCCGGTCACAGCGGCCTCGCTGGACAGCGGCCTGAGTGGCAGCGCCTACAGCTTATTGGACGAAGAGGCGGAGGCGAATGAGGTGGACAGTGCCATCTTCCAGGTGCCCCGATTGTGAGTCGGCAAAGACCTTTACCTCAACATTGTGAATGTATTATACATGTTTAAATGATGCTTAACCATTCAAACCCACTGATACATATTAAACCTCTCATAATGTATAATTTGTCTGATTTTGTTCCTTGCCATTTTAGTGGAAAGATTCCAAACGGCACGGACCCGATGAAATCATCTCTGGGACACGTTGACGCTGAAGGTGAGACATACGTGTGTGTTTGTGTGTGTATGTGTGTGTGGGTGTGTGTATTTGCATATCAGTATATAGCTGCTGATCAACTAATAGAGTTGATTATTGCTGTGTTGCTATTTGATTGACTGAACCATTCATACATTTATTAATTCGTTATATTTCTTTTTTCTTTTTTAATCCTTAGAAACTACTTTTTCTGTGTGTGTCGCTGCTTTCGTTGCAAGCCGAGTGCAAGATGTTACATAATCCTGAACGTCATATTGTATCTAGACCCATTTACAGGTTATTTTCATCATTATGTCTCGGCTAATGTTCCCGGCCGCTCCCTCCTGCCTGTGATGCCGTGAGTCATGTCACTGTGACTAATGCAGAGGAGCACAGACGACCTTAAAGAGCTAGAAAGACCCGAGGTTCGCTAACGCTCTCTTTACAGCAAAGACTGGAGCTCAGTACGCACACACGCGCACACGCACACACACACACACACGGATTAACACGTTTACACTCATCTGCGCTCTTCCTTCATCTCGCTATCGCTTTGTCATCTGCTCTCAGGCTCTTTGTGTGTGTGTGTGTGTGTGTGTGTGTCTCTCTGTCACACACACACACACACACACACACACACACACACACACACACACACACACACACACACACACACACACACACACACACACACACACACACACACACACACACACACACACACACACACACACACACACACAGAGGCTTCCCTGACAGAGTTCTTGTTGACCCAGCTTTCAAAACTGTCGTGTCCGCTCAGTTGCCACGGCAACTACAGGTCAGGCGGAGCTGCTCATCACTTCTTCTCATCCTTGTTAAACAAATAAAAGCAGTTGCTCGCAGGCCCCCGCTTTATAGATTACTCATCATGAAAGTGCACTAAGTGTCCAGTAGATGGCGCTGTCAGTGAGGAGATGCCTCATTTTAACAGAGCAGCAAAGGAAAACAGGGAGACACAAATTGATGGAATGGGTATTACATCTGTGTAGTGATGAAACCACTTCCATCCATCCACTAGCTACACCGCTTCTTTCCATTTATGTCTCAATGTGAATGACTTAATGTGTGTGTGTGTGTGTGTGTGTGTGTGTGTGTGTGTGTGTGTGTGTGTGTGTGTGTGTGTGTGTGTGTGTGTGTGTGTGTGTGTGTGTGTGTGTGTGTGTGTGTGTGTGTGCGATCAGGTAAATCCCAGATAATGGGTGAGATAAAGATCGCTCTGAAGAAGGAGATGAAGACGGAGGGGGAGCATCTGGTCCTCGAGATTCTTCAATGTCGCAACATCACCTACAAGTTCAAGAGTCCGGACCACCTGCCTGGTAACGGATGACACGTTGACTATACACACGCGACAGCAGACGTGCAGCTGGACAACAAACAGCAAACTGTATTTTCTATCCATTTATTACCTCCCGGTGTAATATTGTCTCTTCGTGGCATTCAAACAGACTTTTACATGATTATGCATCATTTTGAATATTTGACAGCTGGTAAACCCACACGAACACGAGTTCAGAAAGACATCTGACATACCATTACATCGTTGCCAGGTTTTTTTTTTTCTAGGTGCTGAGACACACGTGTTGCGACTGTTTTTCCAGTTACATTAGGAATATATTAACTGACTCTTCCGTAATAGAGAATGTATGTGCACGGATACAGAAACCACTGAGACGAGGGAAAGCTCACACATGAACACGTAACTGGAAATCTGGATATTTGGCATTTAATGATATTATAATTTATCACTGTGATTACTGTAGCTGTCTGGAAGGATATGGAAACTAGCAGCACGTTGAACTGTGGTGGAAACTAAGCGGTGATATTTTTGTACAGCATGATTTTAGATGTGAAGCCACCGTTATAAATACTGGACGTGTGCGTCTCAGTAAAATCACACTTCTCTTCCACCTCCTCCTCGTAATATTTACATCCTGGCGTCCAGGCTGCCTGCGGCTTGTTCGATTTGCCTTCTGGCATCTGAACACAAATCTTTATTCCTATTGCCAGTACATGGTTGTTCTGCAGTAGAAATTAGCCTCATTAACCCTTAACATCACACATAAGGTTAATCTGGTTACGTGCAACGGTACTTGTTACTGTTATTGGATCTTCGGTGTTTTCTTCTCTGCAAAGTTACAGCGCTTTTGTCGCCCTCCAGTGGCCGGCTGCAGAACAACTGCACCTAATCCAATAGTAAAAACTACAATCCATCTTCTACAAAATGTGACACAGGGATTCACTTTTTGATTCTACTTTTGAAGTTATATATTGCTAATGTACAGGTTGTTTGCATTATCATGTATCATGCAGGTATTTGCAGGTTTTATGGTTTATTTCAAACACTATAGACAAGTTAGAAAACTTAGTGTTAAACATGATACGAGTATGACATAGAGCAGCACGTCTAAATACGTACAGTGTCCAATAATAGCATCGAACAACGGTGCCAGCTTTACAGTGATGTGTGTGTGTGTGTGTGTGTGTGTCCGTCCACAGATCTTTACGTGAAGCTCTACGTGGTGAACATCGCCACCCAGAAACGGATCATCAAGAAAAAGACCAGAGTGTGTCGTCACGACCGCGAACCGTCTTTCAACGAAACCTTCCGCTTCTGTATGAACCCCACCGGACACTCGCTACAGGTAAGCCCACCCCTCAGCTCCCCCCACACACAAACACACACACACACACACTTACAAAAAGCTCTAAAACTCACACATTTCAACATTATATCCCATTCTTTCCTACTAAATGCTCTGCTAAGCTCAGATAATCACCTGGCAAGCTTCATATTTATTATACAGACATGTAACTGTCAGAAAAACAAGAATAAAACTCTGTTCCAGCCATATGTAACCTTGTTGTCCTGTTACTCTCTGATCCAGCTGTTCCTCGTGTCCAACGGGGGCAAGTTCATGAAGAAGACCCTGATCGGGGAGGCCTACGTGTGGCTGGACAAAGTCGACCTCCGCAAGCGAGTGGTCAGCTGGCACAAGCTGCTCGCCAGCAACGCCCAGATCCACTCGTAGAGAAAGACGGGGAAAAAAACAACAAGACCCGAGGAGGTTTCTGACATGTAGGGCCACCTCGGTCCGGACACTGATCCACTCTTGTTTGAGGGGGAAGTTTGTGAGAACGGTGAAAAAGGGGTAAAACATTTCTTTGTTCAGTCTTTAGCTTGAGTTCAGGAGGGGTGAAAATCGATGTCTGGTGATGATTTCTGAGAGGAGGAGGATTGAATTGACGCGTTTACAGGACATGAACACGTTTACAGGACGCACACGGTGTACAGTAGTGGAGCCAGGGCCGAGGAGAAGTGCTGAGTTCAGAGGTCAGGTGCGGAATCAACCAGGTATTACACACTTTCATTCACACACACACACGCACACAATTTTGCACATAATCATCCACGCAGCGGAGAAATCTTCATTTTAACAGATACAGGGAATGGACGCACTTGCAGATTGTAATTTTATTTATGATCTTTATCTTTATCCCCTCATTATCGTCTTTATTATTATGACGTGCAGAGTTTTATTGATTTACAAATAAGCATTTTTGAGAATGAAATATTGAAGACTCCCCCTGACGGAGGCCTCGTATTTATTTTTGTATTATGAGATTAGGGTAGACGCTCTATCATTTGTCTTCTCCTCGATTATTTCAAATTGTATCCTGGGAGGGAAGTAGAGTATATTTTATAACACACTACCTATCACTCCGGTTCGAGAGGGAGAAAGAGAATCGCAGCGAGCATGTTTTTGAATTTATCAACAAAAGCATTTAATAATTGTGCCCCCACCTTTTTCCCCACCTTAAATATATTATTTGATAAATGATAAATATTATAATATATATCAGATTGGACACTATATATTGTGCGCATGACTCTTATCTATTTGGTATGCACAAAAAAAAAAAATCACCTCCAAGGTTCACTTTGTAAATAGTGAAGTGTCATAGCTGGAAATCAACTATAACATATTGAGATAGATATATAGATTTCTTTATCGCGGACAATCGAGTCTTAATGATTGTGACATAGAGCTTTTATTTGTCCACGACACTGTTTTGAGATCGTCTTTCTGTTCGTGAGATCCGAGCACATCGCAAATCTTGTACGAGTCAAGTCAACGACGCGCGCTTTTTGTGGTATTTTTGCACTTTTCCCGCTTAGAATGTAAAAACCAGTCGCCATCAAAATGAGATATTCGTTCCTTTTTTTCGAGGTGAGGAAGAGAAAGACCAGGGATGACAACACGAGGAAATGCTCCTTGAAAGAAAACATCACGCTTAGGTACGACAATGCTATGACAGCGGCACGTCGATGCGGCGTCCTCGGCGTTTTCTGTGTGTTGTCTCGATATTACCGGCGATGTTGTGTCTCTCTGATATTCATCACGTCCTGGGGAAGGTCAACCTGCGTCTGGGAGTCAAGACGCAGCACAGCGGGGTCCATACGACATTCTCACTCAAACTCTGCAGCGAGGCGACACTTGATATCTGAGTGATTTCTATGCAACGTCTACTGTGTGAAGGTGGTGACTGCATCTTGACTTGCCGGAAGTGTGTGACACTTCACGGGGAGAGGAACCCAACGAGTTCTCATTTTATTTTGCACTGCTGTGTTTTCACGTCCTCCTTCGAATGGTCACTGCTTTAATATAGTTTCTATTTATTTGATTCAATGTATTGTTTTGTAATCGCTGTACGAATCTTTGTTTATCGCCTGTGCGACTGTGTCATATGTTGTATTATATTTGTTTACAGTACATATCAGGTGTACATACAAGAATAATGTTGAGAGATTTTGGTTTTTATACACAATGTAGTGCTTGTTTACAACGTTTAGAGGGCCTGAAACTCAGAGAACCAACATTTATGCCCTTTGTGCACGATCACACACTCACCTATGGAGGTCGCCATGTTGAGATCCTCAATTTCACTTAGTTGCGAATCAAAATATGGAAAAAATAACATTCCTATACGTACTTGTGTTTGAGAAGCGACCCCCCCCCCTCAAAAAAAAAACGAAATCACAACAGTAGTAGTTTTGAGGTCACTATGGTGTTATTATCTCTTTTCTTATTTTTATATCCATGTGCTTGTGTGTGCAGCCAAGTCCATGCACGTCACCGGTTTCCGATGCGTATCCCTTCGTTCAAAGTGTCGTCCGTCTAAAAGAAATCAACTTTAAAATCTCGCTACACACAAAGAATCACAAAACACACACGCGCTCACACACAAACACACAGACGCCATCTCCCTATTTCCAACCTTGTAAATACATAGCTTTTTATACCGGGGGTTTGGGGGAGCAATAGGTCTTTTAGCGGACAAATTAAAAAAGAAAGGTGTGTGATCATAGAAGTAACAGGACGTGGTTTATTCTCTTGGATCAGTGTACAGTGGACGGACTGAGAAACGACCGTACGTCTGTCTGTGCGGACGACCTTTGACCCGAACCCTTTACACCAAAACACGGAAGGTTTACCAGAGTCCGACGACACGGACTACCGTCTATCTTAACAGCTCAAGTAGTTGCAGGAGAATTTAAATGTGCTCACACTGGATGTTGCATGTTTCGTTGGTGGTTCATACTATTTTTGTGTCCAGATATTACTAAAGAATAAAAAAACGAATGAGGTAGAGAGACAGAGAGAGAGAGAGAGAGAGATATAGAACAAAAATGTTATGGGGTGGGGGGGGGAGAACTATGAAGAAAACTTATTCAAATTATCGATGATGTATGCTGACTGTACAAAGATTATGCTTGTAAAAACCTGTCTGGTTTTTCACTTGTAAGTAAACAGAAAAAAAAATCTAACGTCATGGTTTTGTGATTGTATACAGGAGGTATTGATAAATTATGCAAATTGTGCTGTAAAAATGGCTGTTGCCCCATGTCTAAATATTAAATATCAGTACAAATGAAGTGTTGTTGTGTATTGCCATTGTCACATACTGTGTATTCCGTTATTAGAGTATTTTGTAACATTTAAAACTTAGGAGTCATCATAGCTGGTGGGCAGATGATGTTATACCGATGAAGTACCAGAATCTGACCACAAGATGGTGCCATTTGCTTTTGGTTGTCACACAAGTTAAAGGAAACACCTTGTACATTTGTTTACAGAATCTAAAAGAACGTGTTATGGCTCCTTTTCAAGGTTCTGCTGGTGATTGGGTTGGTTTTCAGGATCTTTAAGATCATCAAGGTCCTTTTGGAAGGTTCAAGGAGTCTTAGAGGTTTTAGTGGTCACTTAAGGAATCCCAAGAGTCCTGTTCTTGGCCTCAAGGAGTCTTTCTGGTGGTCATTTAAAGGGTGTAGGTGTCTTTTGGAGGTTAAATGGGTCATTTAGAAGGTTGAGGGAGACTTCTAGTGACCCTTTAGGACATTTTAAGATAAGATAAGATGAAGATAATCCTTTAATAGTCCCACAAAGGGGAAATTTTCAATATTACAGCAGCAAGAGTCAAAAATAGGCATCAGTGAGTAATAATAGGTAACAAGCAATACTTAAGTGTGAGGATAATAATACAGAAGAATATGAATGGAATAGAAACTAATATATTTGATATTTAAAAGCGCTGGTGTTGCCTTTAACATTAACAATGGCTATGTTCCTTTCAGTCTACACAACATGGTGCATTTTATAACTGTTCCAAACATTTCACAGTTTGTCCAAGTTCTTAATGGTGGATGTTGACTGGATTTAATGGTTAGACACTCATTTCCCACTATTTACAAGGTCTTCACTGACGAGAAAGCCATGTTGTCCTTCACCACATGACCTCACGGGGCCAGTGTTGAGGGAAGATTGGATTTAAATGCCAGCATTTCTATCATTCAACCAGCAGGGGGAGTGGGAAACCAAGTTACCAACCGAGTCACCCGATGAAATGTTTCTGCTGTGGATTTCTTTAGGAACCTTTGGACCTGTTGTTTTACACAATTGTGTGTGTGTGTGTGTGTGTGTGTGTGTGTGTGTGTGTGTGTGTGTGTGTGTGTGTGTGTGTGTGTGTGTGTGTGTGTGTGTGTGTGTGTGTGTGTGTGTTTTATCAGGTAAATCCCAGATAATGGTAGGGGAAAAAAATAGATTAAAAATACAGTAAATTATTAAAAGATCTGTAATAAAAGATGAACTGATGTGAGGCCTGACGAGGACCAGTGAAGGGACTCTTCGTCATGTTGGTGATTTAATTATGATCTTCGCGTGGACACGTGTTGCAGACGCCATAAACGCCTGGAATAGCCTCATGTGGATCTGTGAGCAGCCGTGGCATCTGTATTTTTAAACAGAGAAACCTTTTAAATATAGATGAGCGCTGGGGTGTCGCCACGAGCTATATTCAGAAAGTTTGACATGAGACTGTATTTAGAAATTGAAAGATGTATCACACAAAATAAAAAATTAAACTAAATTATTCACAGTTTCTGTCTAGACTAGTTTAATTTATGATTTCCCCTCCCTTCCCAGTGTCCATGTTAAGGTAAGCTAACATGCTAGCCGTATAGCTTCATATATCTTTGTGCTTCCGGCATCATTTGGAGCCAGAGTCAGTGCAGTAAGTATTAAACTCTTCAGTTTGGCCCATGTCCCATTTGCTCACATGGAGGAGGCACGGTTTATGACCTATACCGCAGCCAGCCACCAGGGTGCAATCAAGACACTTTGGCTTCAGCTTTTGGGAGTTGTCATGTCGACCATCTTTATATGCAGTCTATGGTCTGAAGGTAAAGAAAATCTTTTGTATCTTTAAAGTTCTGTAATATAATGTATGAATTAAATCTGTATGTGCAACTCTTTATATGACAAGGATGTCAATGGCTTGGTCGACTTTGCATGTGCTTCCACCTGAAAAAAGTCAGTTTGATCAAAGTTTGCCAGGCTCTCCCTGCCAGATCCCGGGCTGTCTGTCTCCTGCACTCGTTTAATATTCCCTGTGTTATGTCTCGTATTCGCCCTCTCCATCCCTCTTTGCAATAAACTCTCCCTCTGTTCTCCCTCTCAGTTTTTCTCTGATGGATCCCTCAGATCCTTCACTTCTAAGGGTGTTTGTTCCCGTTTTTTGGCTTCAAAGATGTGGCCTACATCAGACAGGGGCCTGGAAACGTGCCGCTGTCGCCCTGTGTCTGTGATTCACGCAGCTGTGAGGCTGATCAAGATGAATGAGGAAAGAATGAGAGCTGGCGTGGCCACACCAGGTGACGTTGCTGGATGTATCATCTCATCGTGGTTAGATGTGGGTCACACGTCCATCGACCATGGCTTGCTCTCCAAAGAGTCAACTGAGATATGGAACATAGTGATCATTATAGCCACTTAGCGTCAACATGTTCACATTGTCATTGTGAACATAACAACATGCTTTTCTTCGCATTTATCTTAAAGCCAACCTGTGTCCAGTCACAAGCTGTGACCCAATTCAATGGAAGATTTCCTATCGCTTTACCAGCTTGTTCTGCTCCTGCTGTTGCATTGTCTGCTACTTTGAGCGGCTGCACAGAAGCTAGTTGTTACCTAGGTCACCGCCATGAATCCTGAGATGGGTTTACCCGAGAGGGATCCACCTGTTGAATCCTTCATCGCTCTGGAATGGAAGGATAGATTTGTTGGCCACATTGGAAGGAGACTTCGGACTGGGACCACCTAGTTGCGCCGTTGTGATGCAATGGCAGGCTTCCGAATTGTGATACAGCTACGACTGTTTTCTTGCGTCGTATCTGTTCTTTCTTGCGTAGGTACCAAACTATTTGACATCTTAACAAAGTGATAGAGATGTAGAACAGTCGGGTATCTGGACTTGGATTTAACGACCAGAACCTTTTTCCTGTTGAATTTGGACATCTGCAAAAGTCCAGATGTCCAGATGGTGCACAGATACAGGACATACAACACTAACCAGTGACTAATATCTGTGTCTTGACATTAGACGCAGCCAGAAGCTATGAACATAAACTTGAATTAGAAAATCGAGCCTGGAAAATGTCAAAAGACAAAGCTTCAGATCAAGACGTTTGGGAAGTGTGGTTACAGAAGATGCAGAGAGACCCACCTGTTACATCTGAGAGTCGACTACGATACATGTGGTTAAACCAGGGGCCATATTTTGAGCCTTGTCACCATTCACTTCATCGAGATATAAAACATCTATCAAATGACAAATCTGACAAGTGCAGAAGCGAAAATATAATTTTGTCGGAAGTAAACAAGATTTTCGGAGTAAAAGAAAAAATTGACCAGGACAGCTAAGACCCTTCAAGTCCAATCACCTCAAATGCCCCCTGCAGCCGACTCGCTGTCACTGGATGCCCGTTTCACCCGGAGGCCCTCCTTCGCTGGGCCATAACTTCTCCTCCTGACAGAATAGCTTTCACTAATAGTAATGTGATCAGTCAGTGCACAGAGGGGACTGAGGCTGCCCCTGTCCCGAGTGAGACATCATATCACACACACACACTTGCCATCACTCCTCTTTCACTGAGTCAACAAGACGCAACCATGGCTACCAAAAACCACGGAGGGGAAATGTGGTGAGAGAAAACATTTGTTGGGGTTTTTTGTGTGTGTCTGTGGGGTGACCTACAAAAGCTGAGTGTGTCGTGGCTGACGGAGACGACGATGTCCAACACGAACTGTGAATTGCAAGACATGACATTTTTTTTAACAAGATGTAGCTTAAATCCACATTAAAGGAACCGTTTAACATTTTGAATATTCATTTGTGGGAAAATGTACACTCACAATCTGTAATGTGAATCCACTGCTAGCAGCAAGTTGGCTTAGCTTAGTTTAGCATCGCTTAACTTCCCGTAAGTTAAAGGCTTTTCACAAAACCAACTTACCAGCGACTCGCTTTCTAAGTAACACGTTTTATGTTTTATGTTTAATCCGTACAAAAACTAAATCGTAAAACATACGACACAACTAGCTTCTTTCTCCATGTTTCAAGTCCTGATACCAAGCTAAGTTAGCTGACTGCTAAGAGTAGATTCATATTTAATGGCAAGATTCGCTGTATTCCCGTGTTTTCAGTCTTTAATCTAGGCTAAGCTAACTGGCTAATGTCTCAAGCTTAGACAAAAGCAAAATATTGATCTTCTCGTTTATCTTAGCATAAAAAGAAGCATCATGCACAAAGTGTTGTGACGATACCTTTTAAATAAGCCTCTCTCCTCTAAAGACATTAAGAAGTCGACATCTAAATCACGATCGAATCTCCTGTCAGGATTTTTTTTTCCATCCAGCATCATGTTCCATGTCTCCGCTCTATTAAGAAGTTGGACCTGACAATGAAGACTGTATCCACGCCGGCTTATGTGGAGATGGAACACATGTCCAGTCGTCTCTGCCAGGGAGACGCTGTGCAGGGACGATGCCATGATTAAGATTTTAACTTGGAAATCATTTGTTGCCAGGGTAATGGAGAAGGGTGATTAGAGTATAATGTAGGATTTGTGCATGAATGTAGTTTCTTGAACTTTCCTCTTTAGTGAAGGATCAGCGGTTTGCACGAGAGGAAGTGACAGTGGCAGGAGTCCGATTTGACAGATGCTTCGTCGTGGACTTCTCTCAATGTGCAAACAACATTTTTTTCCCCCTCCACTGATGTCAGTATTAAGAAAAGTAGCTTTAAACATCCCCTCAAAAAATTATCATAAATGCAGGAATCGGCAAAAAGAAAAAACAGCGAGTGTCGTCTTTACTTGACTTGAAAGTGTAATTTGATGTGGAAAAATGGCCACGGGAGAATTTGGAATGGTATTTGAATAAAATGCAAAGGCTTTTTCCCTGTAAATATGTTTTAATGAGCTGCTGCAGGAAAAATGAAACCTTTATTTTTAGGCACTACGTCTTCCTTTCTGCATTTGTTTGAAAAATGGTGAGTTTAACTTAACACTAAATCCTATGATGTAATAGTTTCTCAGTGGACAGTAAACAGTAGAGGTTTGAATGACGATGTCAAAAAGTATGAGTTTAAAATTTAAAATGTCATCACATAAACGGATATTTTATTTTCCCAGTAGCTTAATTCCTCTGGTTTTGTCTCCTCTTTGTTAAACTGAGTGTTTATCTCTACTGGTTTGCCCTCTCCGTGCCGCTCCCAGCATGAGACCACACTTTAAGATGTGCACTCACCGGTTGGGAAAACAACAGCCTTGTGGCTCGGCTGTGAGGAGCCGGCGTGGAGCCGACGATGAGGTTGCCAGGCGACGGTGGCCGTGGCAATTCCCTGTGCAGGTGGGCGGGGTCGGGAGCTGGTGATAGAGGCCACACCTGCTGCCCGCCACACACACACACACACACACACACACACACACACACACACACACACACACACACACACACACACACACACACACACACACACACACACACACACACACACACACACACACACACACACACACACACACACACACACACACACACACACACATTACCAACTCACACAGAAACAACCTTTACATCAACCCTCCCTGTCGCTCCCTGTTACACGGACACTTGCACTCTTTGATTTTACGTCTGCTGCTGCTCTTTTCTGGAGACATGACCCGAAGTAAACTGCACCTTAGTGGGAAACAGGTTAAAATGAAAGTGCAGTGAACTGGACAAGTGAGAACCACACGACCTTTGTGTGCAGATCCTGAATCTAAAATGCCCAACAAAAAGCATGTTTACAATATCTATGTGCATCTGAAGGAAGGCAAATGCTATGTGTGTGCATAACAAACTTAGAAACAGAATAAAAAGCCTAAATTAGAGTTTTTTCTCAACACTTATACCTCATATTTATATATTGATAGGTCAAAAGTTGCCTTTATACAGATGCACGATCCAGTATTCACTCTCCTTTAAATTCTGTTAACCCCAACTAATTCCTGAAGGAAATATCGGCCTCTTTATCTGCAATATTTGTGCACAGTAATAAACTTAGAAACAGAATAAAAAGCCCAAATTAAAACTTATTGCTCATATTCTCTGTTAATTTCAATTTGCTCAAATGTGGCTCTTTAGTTGCTCTAAAATTATCTGCGCTCAAAGTTGAGATGCAAACTTTGTCCGACGACTGTTTGGTGATTTACAGGTCACACACAGGTTTAAAGTTTAGCTGTAAAACCTCTGTGAGCTGAAAGACACCAAAGGCGTGACTGCAGTAGTTGATTGATAGTTATTGGTAATCCCTCATTAAACACAGCCTGTTGCCGGTTCTATTGTTGCCATGAAGAATTATTGATTACAGCGGCGTTGAGGATAAAAGCTACGGTGTCAGTGATCTCATAATTTATGCAAATTAGACGTATTTAGTCAAACTGCATTTGCCGTTCTTGTGGCTTTTGTAAAACAAAACTGATCCCTGTGAAAAATCCCATATAATCCTATTTAAGAGAGTGTTGCATTCGCTCGCCTGGTTCAAAAACAGAAGCAGCATTTGCCCTTTTTTTGTTGTTGCAGAAAACATCTTCAGAATTCCTGATTTGTCAAACAGGCCGATTTTTAACCAATGTCTTCCTCTCGTACGTTCATGAACTTCAATATCATCTCTCCATTTTCTGTCTGGCTGACCCTCTAACCTGCTCCGCCTCTTCACCGTCGCTCTGCAAACACACACCCCCCCCTTAGCTTTTGTATGAGATATAGTGAAACCGGAGTAAGGAGAACAGACATGGACGTCCGTTTGCACAGGGAATCTATTTGTGTGATTCAGATGGTTGCAGGTGAGCAGCTTTGTGACGCTCTACGGCAAACACCAGGCACACACACACACCTATAAACACACGTACACCAGCAAGCAGATGAAAATTAAAGTCAGAAATAATAACTTTGGGGCTCCATAATAAGTTGAGGCGCTCTGAGGAGATTAGCTTTGTATCTGACGAGGGTCTTTTGGGAGAAACTCATTAGAAAGTACAGTATATTCTTCTGGTATTTACCTTGCTGATTGTCCCAGCAGAGCAAATGTCACATCATATTAAGTCTGCCACGGCCCCTCGGAGCAAGAGAATTTATTATCACATTCGTGCATAAGCACATGCTCTGCACTGTAGCAAATTAAACGAGGGCTTATTATGATATACATAATAAAACAGATCTCCTGGTGATTCACTGAAGCTGACGTGGACGGCGGCAGACACTCGGGAGGACCAGGCAACGCTCACAGCTTCGAACCTGTCCTGATGTGCACTCACAAGTCCCACCTGGTCTGTGGTGTACTCTTGTGATGGAGGATGAAGAGGAGGGAGAGGAAGGTTTGATTTGCAGAATGGAGCTCAAGGTGAAGAGGGTTTTTTCCCCTGTATGGAAGCCCATTTCTGCCAGTGTCAGGAAAAAAAGATGAATGCTAAATCTAAATTCTGAGATTGCAAAATTGAAATTATGAAATAGTAGAAATTATGAGATAGTAAACAATATTTTGAGACGCGATATACTTGCTGTTAATTATGCATATGCAAGATGGCTGCTTTGCGTATGCTGCATCGGTTCGGTGCGTAGGTTGTGCACGATTACCACGATGCATATATGAGAGATGCAATACCCACATAATGGTCGGGGGCAGTAGCGAGTCCTTGACAGGGTCAGTGGGTATGTCATCAGCGAAAGAAATGGCAGAACGAGAGAAGTCAACTCTCCTTTTTCACGACGTCTCTGATTTAGGGGTCTGACATATACTACCTACGAATGCAGGAACGTCGCTTTTCCTGTCTCGATGTTAACATTAGCCAAATGCTTTTTTCCTCGAGTGTCGCCATCTTGTTTAAAGCACGCAAATCCAAAAGTGGGCGAAAGATCAGTCAGAGTCACGATTATAAATTCTGTGGTGTGTCCTCTTCAGGAATCCTGTAGTAACACACGTAGTAAGCAAGTACGTGAACAATAATGTTCACGACGCAGGCGGTTTCCTATGTGTGGTCAAATAGCAAGTATATCGTGGGACTACGTAGTTATTTTGCGATAGTAAGTAATTTTTTGGAAATACTTTATTATTTGAGAAACTAAGTCATTATTTTTGCGATATCAAGTCATTATTTTAAGATACTGAGTCATTAGTCGGAGATAGTGAGTAATTATTTGAGATATTAAGTAAGTAACCTGAGCTTTTGAAAAACGTTTCTCATCATGACTTGCAGTGGCAGAACTGGGCTTCCCTACATATATGTAAATGTCATTCATACTAAGAAACTATGATCTGAATATGCAGAGGAATACACACAATTCTTATCCACAGCATAAAAACGACTTACTCGTGTTATCGCTGTGTCTGTGTTGTGGTGATCATCAGGGTTAATAAAGAGACCCGTCCATTTATCAGACTGACACCTCCTCACAGACAGGAAGGTGTCTGTGCCAAGTGTCACGTGCTCGATAAGACTCCAGAGGTGAGATATCCGTGCGTAAAAGCAGCTGCGCGGTGTTTGGAGAGCGCAACCGGAAACGCGTTTGTGCGTCAGCAACACTGTAAAACAAGAGTGATCCAAAAGTGTCCAAATTGTGTAATCAAATGTGGATATACTTATAAGTTCAAGAGTAAAATTGGACATGTGTGTTCAATTTGTTTTTTCCCCCACACTTTTTTCACAGAACAATTTGTCTAAATCTGTCTTGGAATTGACAAGTGATAAAAACACGCACGTCAACGGAGATACCTCGCGCACTTTAACGCGCTTTGTACCACGTGTGCACTGCAAGAAGCTCGAGTGTTTCGTTTGAAAAGTGGCGACATCTTTTGCAGTGTGGCACCGCTCCGCCGGCAAAACACAGGATCTGAAATGCGCCCACCCCCTTTTTTGTGTTTTTTTACACTCACGCCATAGATCCGCTCCAAACGCGCCCATCTCACTTTGAGACACTCACTCAACACACACACACACGCGCACACGCACGCGCTGCTGAAGCCAAAAAAAGCCCACTCCTCAACTCCACCGGTGGGGGCGGTGGGGGGAGGGAGAACACGGGCGGACGCACCAGATGAGATTTGTTTCCAAACGCGCACCGATGGCGGTGTGAGGCGTTTGGCTGAGAAGTACGCACGGCGCGGTGGAACAGTGGAGCTTTAATTTTGTTGTTGTTGTTGTTGTTGTTCTTCTTCTCTCTCTGTGTGGATTGTGTCTTGGAAGCGGGGACATAAGGACAACAAGCTATGGATTACCCGGTCTGTCTACTTTTACTCTTGGCCACCGTGTCGTCGGTGTCCACAGGACAATTCCCCACAGCGCACATGTGAGTATCTCAGCCTGTTGGTTCTGGAAGTCAACTGGGTTTCTAGGGTGTGTTGCAGAAATCCCACCATCTTCTGTTGTCAGAGTCCGGATCTCACTTTCTAATAATCTGTCATTTTATTCTCATCGTTTCTTCCTCGGATTCACGTTCTGTTCTAACTTGCATTTGCTGGAACAGAAGAACATTGTGTTTTTTATTGTTCCTTATATTAAGTGATGATGTTTGCGTTTTACTTTTTGGACTCAACTTCGTGTGGGTATTTAAAGCTGCTGCTGCTGCTGTCTGTCTGTCTGTCTGTCTGTCTGTCTGCTGACATGTGGCTCAGCTGTCACATGAATCTGCCCTGGAAGGTGGACTGAGGTCTGGCTGTGGTGCCACAACTTTTCCCAACACACACACACGCACACGCACACACATACAGTTTGTTTGGAGTTGAACATATTTGAGAGGTTTTGTTTTCACGAGTCTGATTTTCGGACTCGCTGCAGATCTTGTGGGATAGTGTTGTTGTGACCTTCCTCCCTTCCTTTCTCTCTTCGTCCCCTCCTTCCTTTCCTCCTTCCTTCTATACTCATGTCTGCTCTTCCTTCCTTCCCTCCTTCCTTCCTTATTTACTTATGTCTGTTTTTCTGTCCCTCCCTTCTGCCTTCCTTCCTTATGTCTGACCTCCCTTCCGTTGTTCCTTCCTTCCCTATTTACTAATGTCTGTCCTTCCTGGCTCCCTTCCTTTATTCATTCCTTCCTTACTTATGTCTGTCGTTGCTTATTTCCCTTCGTCTTTCCCTCCTTCCTTCCTAATGTCTGACCTTCCGACCTCCCTTCCTTTATTCCTTCCATCCTTCTTTACTTATATCTTTACTATATATCCTTCCTTATGTCTGTCCCTCCTTCCTTCCTTCCTTTCCCTCCTTCCGTGTGACTTGAAGCGTGGCTGTGTCTCTTCGTTCCGTCTCTAACTCCAAGTCTCCTTTTAATGGAAAACTATTGTTTTTATGTAATACTCCACTTCCATATTTACTATTTCCAAAATGCAGGCCAGCAGTTCAGGTTTTTCCTCTTTACGAGTTTACGATATGAACTGGAAAGTCTCTCCTGATGCTGCAGGAGGCAGGTGGTGATATCAATAGCTCAGTTGAGGTATCGCTGCTTCAGTCTATTTAAATTAGCAGCGCAGCATTAGGAGATATACAGGATTACAGTTCCCAAATTAAACATGTGGGCGAGTGTACAGCTTCCAATCTGCACCTCACACCTCATCAACAGGTCTTTAGATGATGCTTCTGCAGGACGACAGCGTTTGGTTTTTGACTACAGCCCAAGTCCAGTCCCCCGGAGACGTGGTGAGCCATGATGGCACTCAGCCTAATGGCCGAGCACAATGATGTCAGACTAGCAGAGCGGCCCGGCCCACTCCCTATATTTCATGGGCACTAAGTGGATTGATCTGCGGGTTGTGTACATGATATTCACACAGGCCGGGGCGAGCTGCAGGCCCACCTTCACCGACAGAGGAATCGACAGCCTGGCAGGAAAAACAGCCGTAAATCTCCCAGTAACGTCGGCCAAGAGGGAGTTCTTCCATTTGAATCAGGGAAACTAGAAAAGGTCTCTTTTTGTAATTCAGGGTTCACGTGCAAAAGCATCCAAACAATATCGTCTTCAACCACAGCCGCTCTTAGTGTGTGTGTGTGTGTGTGTGTGCTCCTACATGATGGTGATGGTGATTCTGAGTGACACCCAAAGGTGCCAGTCAGAGGGAAACAGAGAAAGTGAGAGAGGAAAGGATGGAGAGAAGGACCTGGCGTGTTTTCCTCCAGGAAACGTGGATAAGCAAGGTCCTAAGTAGCTCAGTGACCAAACACATACACCTTTAGAGCAGGTGTTCTTTCTTTCTTTCTGCCTGTCTGTCATCCCCTTCCTTCCTTCCTTCCTTATGTCTGTCCTTCCTTCCTTCCTTCCCTTCTTTCTTTCTTTCATTCTTTCCTTTCTTACTTACTCATGTCTGCCCTTCCTTCCTTGATTCCTTTCTTTCTCCTTACTTACTTACTTACTTACTTACTTACTTACTTATGTCCTTCCTTCCCTCTCACCCCCCTGTGTCATGACTTGAAGGGCTTCCTTCCTTCCTTCCTTCCGTCTCTGGACTCCATCTCTAAACTCACATGGCGCAGCATCTGTTTACTTCAGATCTTCATGTCCCCTCTCTTTCTCTCCTTCCTCTAATCTCACTCTCTTCCTTCATCCGTCTTCCTTCTCTGTCTTCTTCATCCCCTGTCCATCTCCTTCCCCCCCCCCCCCCCCCCCCCCCCCCCCCATTGCCTGAAGGCAGATGATTATCATCACCGAATCTGAAACGCAAAGTCTGATGTCAGAGACGGTGCCCCAGAGATCCCGGCGCCAGCGAACACACTGCGAGATCAGAGGAGATAAAAAAAAAAAATGGACAAGAAGAAAGTCGAGACTTGACCTTTTACATCCCTTGTTGAATTTCAACTGTCCAACCCAAGTCGTGTTCATCATATGTTCCTCTGCGCATGTCGCCTTCGTCACAGACAGACATATTTTCGGACATATTTTATCTCCGTCCTCCCTTTTCCCACAGTTTCTGTCACCCTCTGCTCCGTTTCTCCCTCTGTCACTTGCTGCTTTCTTTAAAAGGATAAATAGATTCCATGCTCGACCGGCTAAAGAGCCACGCTCCTTGCGTTCTCGCCGATCAGTGGACGTAATGTGAGGAGGCACTTCATTCAAACACAGAGCAACATGGGCAGCTGTGTGCAGGCCAGGGGAGTGTAAAGATTTACACTTGTCACTTTATTAGGCACAGGAAGGTTATGATGTTGCAGATCTGTTAAACAGCTCCTTATTCAAGTGTGTGATCATTTTGGAGGGAGCTAATATACTGTTTGACCTCACAGTGGTGACAAGGTTGTCTGTAAAACCACAAATTGATGTTCTTAGACTTTGGATTTTGTGCAGATTAAACAATCAAGATTGTAGAGGTGCTGGTAGGCAGACTCTGCTGCTAGCTGCTTGCATCTGTCTGCAAATTCATACAGTACAAACCAAACAGATTCAAGAGTGGTATCAATCTTCTCATCTAAATCTCGGGAACACATTTCATTTCATTTCATTCTTAAAACAAGCGAGAAAATCTGCTATAAAAGTCTGGATTTGATCATTTCAGTCCATAAATTGTGAATTTTCTTGACTTGAGGTTAATTCTGTCGCTAGTATTTCAGTTTTCTGCCATAGTGTGTTTTGCATGATGTATTTGTCTCGGTCAGTGTCAGGTCACTGACACAGACAGTCGTCTGTAATGAATATGATTCAGTTCCCACCTGAAACCACCCATATGCATCTTTGACGCCTGAGCTCAACGCTACTAAACAATTAAGTCATAAAACGTAAAGCGGTGCGGCGATAAAATCTCTCTGAAATATAGAGATAAAGAAGCTAATCTCGACTTTAATCTGCCGTGCTGTAAAGTCATGACTTAAAAGTTGGCCCGCAGCACAGAAAACTTGCTAATTCTCTTACAGCCTTACTCGCTTGACGTCATTGTGGCGTCGGGAGATGTGAACCGAGAAATATGCATAAATATCCCTGGAAAATCACACTGGCTACAAACACAGCTTCCAGCACGTTGGTCCTTTATTCTAATTTCAACAAATTCAGGTTTTGTTAGTGAGAAATGCTCCAGGCTTTGTTTCTTGATTGAATCACGGAGCCTCAGACTGTAAGATTAACGATAACGGTTGATAAGTTAGATTCCCCTTATAACTTTTATTCCGGTATGGTACTGATGCTACAGGGGGGTCTTGGAGAGGATGAGTCAAACATAACGAGCAGATGGAAATGACCTGCTCAGGGCCGTCTTGGGTTTCCTTCCACGGCTGAGATTTGCGGCCCTTAGCCTCGGGGGAAGTGATGCTTGCAGGTATATTTCAGGAGGCATGCTCTTGCCTACAGTCAAGTAGCTGACAGGCTATATCTGTAACACACGCATGCAAGAGTGCAGGATCTTTGCTCGTGGATAATGTTGGCTTCCTCCTGTCGACAAAATCTTTTTTCACTCTCTCGCAGTTTCCCCACACCTTTCTCTCCTTTCCCCCCTTTTCTCTCCCACTCGATCCCCTTTGCCTCCCATATCTGCTCTGGCTATATTTAGGCAGGCCTTTGGGGAAGGGGCTTTCAGTGTCCTGACTCAGATGTAAGTAAAGATACAAGCTGAAGGGGCGCAGAGTTACAGGGGGTTTCCATAAATCTCCACCCCGGCTTCTCCGCTGATATTTTGAGGGCCCTCTTGCTCATGTGTGGCCTCTGGGTGTTGCTTTAGTGTCTGCTTTATCTTTCTGATCCCGGTTTCCCTCACTGTCTTATACTACCTCCCCACAATCCATTGCCACACGGAAATTCCCAAGAATTTTCCATTCCTGCGTTTCCCGGGCAACCTTGGGAAATAGCTACCAGCTGTTTGGATGAGAGCCCGCTTTGGTACAGGACGCACATCTGTATTCCCTAATATAAAACATGGGGGGGTGTAGTTTTGAGGCTGTAAATCGTGCATGTGCCACTCCTTTCTTATATCAAGGTTTATTTATTCATAAGTGTTTATCACAAGTGCATGTGCCTGACAGGACAATACAGGGAAATGGCCTTAAACTAATCGATAGGTATTTATAGGTAAACAACATCGTAAAAAAACACAAGGAGGCAAAAAAGATCACAAGATAAAGACGAGGAGGTTGCACAGGTTTAGGAGAGGAGAGTGTTGGAGGAACGAGGTTGTGCGAGACTGACGGTTGAGAATCGAACCCTGTGGCTCATCGGGCCTGTTGTCACACCATGTTTTTGTGGCTGTCTTGCGAGTTCATGACCACGTATTTATCTGAGGGTTTAGAAAACACCGGCACCATTCGCCAACACTATCTAGTCGGCTTTAAGACCCCGAGAAATAGGCAGGTACATGTACAGCGAGCACACGGTTAGCTTAACTTAGCTTAGCTTAACATCAAGACTGGAATCATGGGACAGCTAACATGGGTCTTTATGGTTTTATGAGGGATATTGTCGGCTAAAGGCTCATTTACGCTCAACATTAAATACGTCTTCGAAAACAGACGTAGCTCTGACTGCGTTCATTCCGTCCGTATTTGGGAACGTCTTCTAAAAGCTTATAGATTAGAACTAAATGTACAAAATGTAGCAGTGGAACGTGGGGGGGGGGCAGTGTAGCTATAAGTTCAAGTTCAACAACCATAGGGCACAAGGAAGACATTTTAGCGGTTTTTATTTTGCTTGGAAGTGGCATCTGATAAAATAAATCTAAACAGTTATAAATAATAAATTACCAATAAATGCATAATAACCGAGATAAAATTACATATTACATTTTTGGGGTGGTATTAGGAAAAAATACTCTAATTGCATAGAAATATTTTCCAAATAATACTAAAATAAAGTACTTTATGTATATAAATCGTTAATTGAATTTTAAAAAGCCCCAAAACTCCCAATCTAGGACATATATATCTATCATGTAAATCACTCTGCAATGGTCGCACCACATTTGGTCGCACCACAGGATATTTTTCTAGTTCAGTCAACCCTAACCCCACAGAATTGGCCAACTAAAGAAAACAAACTAGGTCAGCACAAAAGGTCACTATGACATTTATAATCAAAACATATATTTTTAGAAATAACTTAGAATTCATTTCTCGATGGTCGCACCACATGATATTTCATAAAATGGACATGGCAGAAAATAAATTTGAATAGATTTTGAGTAATTTCAAGCAGTCATGGCCGGACGGTCGCACCACATGATATTTTGACACTTTAAAAAACAGAAACATTTAAATAACTAATGGTTTTTGGAAATTTAAAGTGTGTACATATACGGGACAAGTACTACATATATATGGTATTTCTTTATGTATTTAAAACCTTTTTCTAACAGAAGAAAATGCAGTCGGACAGAAAATATAGGCGTCACGTCAATGACCCATATAGTGACGCCTTCAGTTGAGATGGCCACCTACCTGTCTAAGTTCTAGTTTCATGTTTAGTGCGCGCAAACAACAGCGGTATTGATCTTTCCCTCTCGGCGTTGGTTAATTCTGATTTAGAATCTTCCTGTCGAAAATCCTGCAATGTGGGAAGTGGTAACATGAGCTCATCTGGTGTGTAGTATTTTGAGATGCAGAGAAAAGTGGACCCATCATGGCCTGTGATGGCTCCTCTCCAGCCCCTTAATGGAGTTGTGTTGCTGTGTAATCGCTGTTAATGTCCAGTGCTCAGACCACATTGGACAGAAGCTGTACTCCAACAACACCAATAGTCTTTGTGTAGGCGTCTGGATTCACGTTAATTGGCCAGGGGAGGAGGGGCTCTCCAATTTCTCTATTTATACACATTGTCCGATATTGTGTGTGTGTGTGTGTGTGTGGTTGTGTGCATGTGTGTGTGGTGAGGCAGAGGGGCTGTGCTGACGTATGGATGGGTAAGTGTGCTCAGGAAGTGTGAAGGTGACAGGGATGTGGAGGTTTAGTCATTCGAGCAGAGTTCAAAATGACATGTAGCCGGGAGGAAAAACAGCTAGAGGGCCGAGGATGAGCAAGAGGAGAAGGAAGACGCAGCGAAATTTGCTAAATAGAATAAAAATGTAATATTTTCCATTGCTAAATTGAGAGTGTAAGGGATTGAAAAGAACATGCACATTCAAATAAGCCTTAATCTGCCCGTATAGATCTGCTTTAATTCAATGCAGAGCACAAGCCTTTTTTATGTTAGAGATTGTAGTGCACACATGAAGTATAATATTAATTGAATTGGTGTTGACGTTCTCTGGTCTACTATTATACTGGATTCGCACCAGCAGGTGTGACTGCTCTGCAGCGAGTACAAACACTTGCAGGTGTCACAACAATTCGGTTTCCCCTGACCCTAATGTGTCCAGACACCTTCGGGGAGAGGTGATACAATGGGAGCTGTTAGTTCTGTCGGGACGTATTCGCCGTTTGACGTGGACGGTGCGGACGAGACGGACAAGGTGCCAGGGGGACGGCGAGTCAGTCGTGGTCCAGGGTGTGAGGTCAAACGTGGGCAAGGGTAGGAAGAGAGGCCGACCCCCGGCTCTCTGTGGCAGTCTCATGGTGCCAGTGGACACACTGTGGTGCGGCGCTCAGATGTCCACATGGCCTCATGTGACGTGTGGCTCTCTGAGGTTACTTTGTCTTTCAGAAGTTTGAGTTTTTATGTTTTAAAATCTACAAAGAAGTGGTGAAGTGACAGAAAAACAGATGCTGGTGGGTGGGTATGCACATTTAAAATCACATAGAACAGAATTTGTTTTCTTGGACTCGCTGTTCAATTCTTATTTTTATTGCATGTAATACATTTATTTGCATATCTTTTATTTGGTTGCCTTATTCAAGGGACTCAAATTCAGCGATTACTCTTTTACCTATAAGATGTCAAACCAAGGCCTGAAGTGTAAAACAAAAATGATATAAACCCCAAGAAAAGCAGAAAATCATTTCAATCTGACATTTGTGAAGCAGGAACCCGAGGATATTTGGTATTTCTGCATCCGAGCCGTTTATAACCTGAGGTTTGTGCTTCCTACAGTTTGTGTTCGGGAAGAGGATGAAGGAATAAAGGACACATTTGCACACTTAAGAAGATGTGGGTTCGCTCATCTGCAACTTGAACTGACAACTCGCACAATAACAATCTGCCTTTCACATTCTCACCGGCATTTCTGTTTGCCAATATTCCTAAAAATAGAAGCAGAGAACACGAACATACACATGTTAAATATCTATTTTGTTTATGAAGGTTCTATGTATTTGGTTGTATTAAGGTCACTTTAAAGTTGTTATTTGTAAAGTGCGCTGGCATAATTTGAAACTGCCTGTTCTGTAGCTTAGAAGTCAATATGTGTGTTTGTGTCACTTGTTAAATTAATCCCAGTGGAAGCAGCTTCCTGTAACACACACCTGCTCTGTCTGGGCATCACAGCCTTCCAGCACCAGCCCGCCATTTGCTAATGATCTCGTGATCGCGCGATGGAGCCACTGTTGTCGAGGGCTTCACTTTAAACCCGGCTCCTCAGATCCTGGTAAAAAGGGGGACGTGCAAAGAAGGGAGAGCGGCAGAAAACATCAATAACATCTCGCCATAGAGGATAATGAGGCCGCGAGACATTTACAAAGCCGGCAATTATGGTGTTATTGACCTCGGTAGAGGAGAAGATATCATCACTTGTCTCCTCTGTGGTGAGATTGTGATGGGAGGGAGAGAGGAAGGGAAAAGGAAGGGAATTATAACAATGACATTCAAATTGGTGCATTTCGATAAATAAGAAAGCAGTGGGTAGGAAATAAGACTATTTATTGTGTGGAGATCGTAAATTAAACTTGTGAAACATCAACTTACCTCCAGCAAGGCCCAACAGTCTCTTATGTGAATCCCCTTAAACATAATCAACAACACAATACAAATGTCTTACACACAGAACGCCGACATCCAAAGGTGGAAGAAAGAGGGACCATAGAACAAATCGAGGAAAGAGTTGACGAAGAAGTGATAAGTGGGTTGAAAGTGACTGTTTTTCTTCTGCAAGGATCAGTGAGTCTCGCTGCTTATTAGATGCCCTGCTTCATAATCAAAGCTCTTATTAGCTTTATCCCCCAGTGGCTCAATTACATCCGCGCTGCTTCTCAAACATCCAAATCTCCTTTTGCACATCTCCTCTGTTTCCTCCACATCATGGTGTCACCCTCGTCTCTCTCCAAGAACAGATTAGAACCCAAATGACTGTTATTAGAGGAGGATTTAAGGTTTCAAATTGTCTTAGAGTGCTGGGAAAGTGTGTAAGCTGCCGGCTGCTTCCTCCGTGATGGTTTTAATGGTATTTGGAGATCAAATGTGGATCCGCAGAGTGGGTTCTGGGTATAAAACACCTGAGGATGTTAACAAGACGAGGAGGTGCTGGAGTGGAAACTCTGTGATTGGATATTGAGCCCTGGATTCTCGCGGCCGGATTCAATCGGAATGATGGAGCGTCCGAAATCTCTGGATCTTTATTCCGAGGCTTTCCCCCCCGGCTCAGGGTGTTTACTTGGTGTGAGGTTTATATAGGATACAGAGACTAAACGTACCAGTTGTAAAGCTGTGGAAATAATCCGGGTGAAAACCTGCAACGCTGGATGACAAAGTGAGGTTATCCTGTCTTTCTCCTCCCCTGTTGATCAAGGATGTTTGGGCTTGAAACGATGCCGTTAATAACACGAGTTTCAGTTGATATGAGGCGACGTGAAGCAGCGACTGCTAACCAGCGGGATGTGAAGATGCTCTCTATGACAAACTGTTCCAATATTTTGACAGCCCAAAGCGTGAGTCTACAGGGTATTTATTCAAAGTTGCGCTGCTGCTTTCTCTTTCAGCGAGGACACGGGAAATAGTTCTGATATGAAAGTTCCCAGAGGACTCGGCAGCAGAAGCTTGCCTTCTCCAATCTTCCCCCCCCCAGTGAACTCCATCTGGGAACCAGCTTTTAAAGTCGGATCACAAACTCGTCTCCTCAAAACCTTGAAATTAAATTGAGGAGAAACTACTGAAAAAGAAACAAAAGTTTTTGTCAAAGGCAATTCAAGGTTATTTTCCTTTTTCACAGTATCTGTGTTAACATTGTACTGATTAAATCTGCAAGTGAAGTGAAGCCTAAGCTGCGGGTATCGGTCATATACTCATTCCCTCCATGTTAGTAGATGGGACATGGACCAAAATATATATCTCATAGTTTTCCTGATTTATTGAACCCAACAGATATGTATTATCATAGTTTCTAAACACTGAAGTGTATTTACTCTCCGAGCTGATTGCCCTACAAGTGTCTTCACTGATGGTCGGGGGGGAGAGGAGAAGACAAACAGCCTCGGCCCCAGTCGCACACAGCTCGGCCAGAGGGGGGGGATGTAGTCAGGAGTGAGAAGGTCCGGCCTTCATGCTGAGTCATGCTCTCTATTCTGGGCCTGTGTCCACTTCCCTGTGTTTGGATTGGACGCCTGCTCTCGGCTGTAAATTAGAAATCAATTTTTTTTTTTACTTCACCCAAGATCTGTTTTTCTTCGTCATTTACAGTCGTACGGTAACAGCCGATCTCAAGACTCATTTGCATTAAAATTCACACATAAAATCTCTAAACTCTCACACACATTAAATGAATCCTGCAGCCTTATATGTTTCATCCATTTAGGAGCATTGGAAACGAGCTGCAATTACACGTTTTGTCACAATTTCTTCCACATTTTCACATTTAATTTGTAGTTTGTTGAACCAGAACAATAAAGTTGTTGGATTTGGATCTTTGGATTAGTATTCCAGTAGTTGCTCCTGTGATTCTCTGCCCCACCTGGCTTTGTTTCATCTGTTCCTAATTACCTCGGCCTCCCTTGTGTAACAGTGTTTCCTCGTTTTCCTCGCGCTTCACTTTAGCTCCCCTTCATTTTCTAGTGTTCCTGCTTTCCTGTCACCAGCCTGTAAAATTCACCTACATTCACAACCTGCCACTGTACAGAAATTTGGCTCCGCTTAACAGCTGAAAACAAAACAATGAGCTGAAAGATTCTAAACTAACAAGCGTAATTTGCAGATTTGACCGACGTGACGGCCGACAATGCAACAATTGCTGGTATGGGGCCAAAATTGTAGCAATATTAGTTGTGTGTGTGTGTGTATAGACAGGAGAGTTGTGTAACTGCATCTCAGTCCGTGTTTTGCATAAACATTTTTGCAAAAGAAGATTTATCTTTAAAGATTTATCTGCACATTCACAGATCCATGCAAACGTTTGCTAATCTGTCTACACATGTTCAAATAAATGCTACACGAATAAAGTTATCATTATTAAACGTCATTATGTACACAGATTTTAAATACACATCTCGCAAAGCACGATTTCCTTGGTTGTTTCACACATTTACAAATCTGATTACACACACAGGGGTTGAGATACAGTCACAACTAATATTGTAAAGACTAAATGACACTGTGTAACTCTGATCCCCTCCCCACACACACACACCACACACACACACTAACACGGACAAATGGGATCACACCCAGCTAATTACACTAAAAGCTCCTTCAGAAGAGCTGCACCTGTCCTGGTGACCTCTGACCCAGGCCAACCCCCCCTGCTGCCCTCCGAGGGACCCGGTGCTCTGGTTACACACGAGCGTTGACACACACAAACGCGTAGGCGTACACACACAAACATGTGACAGCTGCCTTTACAGAGGCAGCTTCTCTTCTAGTCATTAGAGGGATGGGAGAGGCCGTCCAGCCGTCGGCCTCTGTGCTCGAGGCCACGGGGGGGTCAAGCACAAATTAAGACCCATGCTCACTGGTTTAGGAGAGGATGGAATCTCAATGTAATCTTTCATAATGTATTTGTTCATCCGAACTCCGACCAAGTGTGTCACCAACGGTTCAAAGTGTGAACCTGTGATGATCTCTCAGCCCCAACGAGGCCCAGCGTGTGTGTGTGTGTGTGCATGGCTCATTTTTAATTCCATCCAGGTGAATGTGTGTGTGGTGACACATAAAAAAAGATGGACATTGCAAGCTGCCGAGGTAAGTGATGTCCAGTCTGATTGATATCCCCCAAAACATTAAACACGTTTACTTGGATACCAATGTTCTGATATCAGCCCGATTAAAACAATAGTCAGAAACTGCCATGTAAACAAATACTCAATACCTTAACCTGAATAAGATCATATAGATAGAAGTAGTTTACCTTTTCGTAATATATAAATTTGTTGCATTTAATAGATATTTCATGGTAGATAAAATAAATAAAGTCTAGACTATGTTAGTTTTTTGTAAAGTTCAAAGTTTTTATACTTGTGCATTATTGGCTGCTCAAAGACTCATAATAAAACCCTGCACTGGTAGCTACTTGTATCAATGTGAGTCCAATTGCATATGTAAACAATATACCATATAGAGAATCTTCACAGATATCCTGAAGTAATAAATATCTTTTAATGTTATAGACATTCTCAATATCATGTGTCTTACGCACTGGCTTCATTTCACTGGTCTAAATTAAGAGCGAGGGAGGGGGGGGGGGTTCAGAGGCCCCGAGGTCCTAAAGGATTTCTAGTAATCTGGTGCCAACAAAGTATTATGTTGCTTGTGTATCGATCCTGTTCACACAGTACTTGATGTGAACAGGATCCATATTCAGAAAATGTAGATTCTGTTGCCACGAGGTAGAAATACTCTCTTTTGTTACTTTAGCAGCTTGTTAAGTAAGAAAGGAACATTTTAAACTGGAACTTGTGCTGATTTTATTAAATAGTTTCAGAGCAGTTACTAAAGAAAGTGATGACGAAAAAAACATTCTGACCAGAAACTGCAGCTCCATACGTCAGAAGGAACGCCTTGAGCAAAGGTCACGACCTTCCATGCCTGGTAAAGTCGGGGGAACTCGGTAGAGCTGGTAGACTCAAGACATCGTACAACTGGTGAAGCCAAAGCGTTTGCTGTAAAGGTCATGAATCCCGCCTCCTCCATGTTAATGGTTAGGACATGGGCCCCCAGATGTTGTAAAGGGCTGGTCCTCAGATCATCCTTCATCTCAATGTCGACTGAATGAACGAGTGACCACAACTACCAAAATAAGAAGAAAGAAAAAGACAAAAATGAGTTTCAGCAATTGCCTGTCAGAGAAAAACAGTGTGCTCCATAAACGGCTGATATGAATGACTCAGTGAGACGTGTGTGAGGGAGAAGAGGCTTGTGATGCCATCAGGTCTCACACTCGGCTGAGTTTTCACTTCGCTCCTCTCATTCCAGCTCATGTTGGAGGCTTCGGTCCTCTCCTCGTCGAGCACCCCTCACCCAGCTCTTCCCCAAACCCTCCTCAGATTTCCCCAAGGAGCAGGACAGAGGGAGTAAAGGGAGGGGGGGGGGGTTGATGGTGCTATCTCATTTTTCCATGTCCTTCTCCCAAGTTTCCATCCTCTCGTCAAACGCAGCACATGCTTCTTTGTTAAAACAATGTCCTTCTGCCTCTGTTCTTTTTGACACTTGCAGCAAACGTCTGTCTTCACTCACGGGAAGCCGCGCACTCTGGGGTTATTCAGGGAATGTATGCGTTCCACTGATAAGAGATTGTTATTTGCAAGTCGGCTAATCACAACATTATTTGGGATTTAATTAAACCCAGACATTTAGAGTTCTGTGCTACAGACTGACCTCGTCTAAGCTGTTACAGACAAGTGAGGGAGCAAATCACTTTTAACCACAACAACTGTAATTAGACACCTTCCCTGGGTCATGTTTTATTGTTGTAACCGTCCTTTCCTTGTTTGGGCTCGGCAGAGAAGCTCTGCAAACACAGAATTACTCAGAGCTGTCTGGATCAGTAGGAGGTGCTCTGCAGAACCAACTGGCTCAAAGTTGGTCCTGGATTTGAGAATTTGATGTGAAAATGTGGCAAATATAATTGATAAATGTCACGTTTATTATTTGAAGTACGCTAAAGACACATTTTCACTCCTGAATGAAGTTGGTGACTTTAAAACTCTTCTTTAGGGGAAGTCTGAGGTGGTTTAATCATGTGTCACACCTCACTGTGCTATATGAGCAATATATCAACATATACTGAAACTTTTTAGAAACTGTTATTTATGTTTTACACTGCGATAATTATTGATATTTTCTTGTGGCCCAGCACTAACCTCATCTCTATTTTGATGGAGCATAACCACACACACACACACACACACACACATTCACCGTTTTCCCATCAGACACCTGTTGGAAAACCCCACCCCTCTTGCTTAAGGACAACTCGGCTAATTTGGAAAAGTCCCATGCAGAACAACCACAATAGACACCTGCTCTCTACGGTCAGTGGACCTTATCTGGACCCTGGAGCTGGCTCTGCATGTACAGTAGTCGGCAAACGTTTCCAACTATGGCTCTGAGACATAAAAACCCATCTCTAAAGCCATCTGGAAGAGATGATATCCTTATTTCCTCACACTGCATGTGTGTGTGTTTGTGGATATTCATGCACATAAGTGTGACTTGGGGATAAAAGTAATGTGCTGACAGTACACACATCCTGTATCTGCCCTCAGCGACCAGCAGCTGTCTCTCACAAGGCTAAATATACTGCGTGGCTGCTATGCCACACATTTCCAGCGTGAGCTAACCCCTGATCACGTTACACTGTATTTTTTAAATAAGATAACATAGACGGGGGTTCATGTGTCAGAGGCCCCTCAGTGCTGTGGAAGGTGAGGAGGGGAGAAAGGCCAATTTTCTGTATGGATCATGTATTTTTTATTTTCTATGTCGGAAAGGAGCAGGTGGAGGGTTTGTAGGTGTAACAGTGTCGTTTAAAGGCCACTTCATGCTTCTGCCTCGAAGCCTCGCCGTAGCCTTTGAGTAGACGTGTACCCTACGCAGAGCACCCCCCCCAAAATGTAGCTATAACACAAGAGCTGTGATTGGTCCACTTGGTAGCGTCACATTTCCGGCAGACCCGTTGCAGGAACGAACACGGACGTCGTCTTTCTTGTCTTCGTTGCAGTTCTTTAAGAATAAGTCATTGCTCTTCAGCGTCTATCTTCAGCATTTCTAAAACAGTTCCGTTACTGCCTAAATAAAGGAAGTGGTCTACCTCATTCATTTTAGAAATACACATAAATAACTTTGTACACTGCATCAGGGCCGTGTCACCGTATCATATCACATCTGCCATTTAAAGAGATTCATTGGTGTTTTGACAGTTCGGGGAAATTGTGGGGATGGTCTCATATTACACGCACATTCATGTACATGCACACAGAACCTGAACTGAATGTCAAGTTTTCCATATAAGGAACCACTGTCCTTAAAATCCTGATGGCTAAATTAAAGGCGTAAATCTGATTTTCAACAGGTTACACATGCTTGTAATTGCTGTTTAGATGTGTTTATGGACATGTGCATCTCAATGAGGTCATAGAACACAACTGGTTGTGCTGATACCGGTTTAAAATGCAGAAACTTTTTTGACTTGATTAAAGAACTCTTGGATACTCTGATCTTACTAAAGTTGGTTTAAGTCGTATAAAACAAAGTCCAAACCATAATTAATGAGTATTTCTTTTTTTTTTTATTGCTCTATTCTCTTTCCCCTCCTTCTTTTTCCATCAGAATATATTAACCATTATCTCACCCCCGAGGATTCGACACTCCTGCTGAGAACTATGAATAGCCCACGCCTTAATGCCCAGCTCATGTGGAGTAGAGCAATGTCTTCACTTGGCTAAACATTATTATTTCATGCTTCCCCTCCCTGTGCTTTTTTTTTTTATCATATTCTTATAGTGAGAAGTAAAGCACAGGTCATGGGATCACATGGGCCGTATTCAAACTGAAGGAGATTCGCACGTTACTTGTGTTTTGGAAACTTTCCGTCGGAGGAGTGACTGACTGATCGATTTGTTTCTTGTGTTCTCAGGGTGAAGGAATGGGTCGACCAGATGCAAAAGGATTTGATCATGTTAACAGACACATCCAGTGGCCTGCAGGACCTAATACAGGTAAACACCACCTCATACACACAAACGGATGTTGGGTGGAATTTAAATCCCTCACTTGTTGAATTGTACGGAAAATACTTTTTTAATGTCATTTTAAATAAAACCTGTTTCACAGATTCATTACTGAGCTTTGCTTTTGTTGACTTCTCTCACAGATATTATTGCCCCCTGCTCGACCTCAGTTGTCACAACGCATCACCAAGCTACAGTGTACATATATATATATATATATATATATATATATATAGCAGCTTCTTATTAGACTTAATGGTGAATCATTTCACTCTGACAACCCTATATAAGATCAGATGAGATCAACGTCACACACAGTCTCCTGCACTCACTCACTCACTCACTCACGTGCAGGAGGAGAAGAAGATGACTTTTTGTTTTGCATTAATTGACGGAATGCATCTGGAGCTCCCTGCTCGAGAATCAGTCAGTCGGCCTTAAAGCGAAATCATTACAAAACATTGTATTTGTTCGATGTGGTGACGTGACTCATCGCCACATTTGAGAAAATATACATTACTGTCACAATTTTTGCGTCACCAAATCCGCTTAAACTGTTTTTTCACACAACCTGATCTATTCTTCTTCTTCTTCTTCAAATATTGTTAATAGAAAACACATTTTTAGAATTTTTTAGCATTATGCACACAACATCTACAGTTTGTCATTACTTAAGAGTACTTTTTATTCCCAACATACAGAGTAGATGGAGAATACATGAAAAATTATTCTGCATACATTATTGCAACATAACCCAAAATCTAAAAAAGTAGTAGTAGTATTACCCTTTAGTATTTCTCTTCCACTAAAACGAATTCCATCAGACGCCTCGAGCACGAGGACACATGCACGCGCCTCAGTTGTGTGGTTTGAATGTCGGACAACAGAATCCCTCGAGGCTGCTAAATAATTGGCTGTTTGGCATTTGTGTGTGTTCTTTTTTTTTTTTTTTATATATCTTTTGCTAGAACATATTCCGTCGCACAGTGAGTGGTCCTCTTGCATAACGTGACAGTGCAATTCAATCAGTGCACATGTAGCTTCCCGCTTTAATCAGCGTGATGTGGTCAGTGAGTGGATGTGGTCATCCTGTGAAGAATCTTCAGATACAGTCAATTTTCACACTCTAAGAAGCAAACTCAAAGATTGATGACAACTTGTCACGTCTATACATCGCATTTGTATGCAATGACCTCATCTGCTTATCGCGTGATCTTACGTAACTCGAGAGCTGAGGTTTCATCCTGATATAAGGGCATGTGTAGGGAAAGTGATAAAACACCCAAAAGCCATTAAAGAATTTATCTGTAATGCAACTTTTTGCTATTGCTACAAAGCCAATGTTAGCATTGATACCTTCCTGTCTGTCTTGTAGAGCTGGCCAATGCCCTGTCAGTACCCACACGCTACGCAATACCCCTACTCTGCTACTTTACATCCCCCTACCACTTACCATCATCATGTGCCTGTAGGACTTTTCAAGCTCTTATTTTGGTGGTTTAGGGTGCTGTGATAGCTCAATACTTTTTAATATCCTTCTACAGGGTTTTGGCATCCAATGCACCTCAAACTCATGAATCTATTACAGCTGAGCTTCCTCAGTTGTACTTCATTCAGCCCACTATATATCTATTGATGTATATATGTCGGTATGCTAACTGCTAACTAAGACTAGGGACATATGCATTTGTTCAGCTCTGTTCTGCTTATCTCTGACCCACGTTTTTTTCCTTTGTGATTGTCTCAGATATTCAAAACACACAAAGCTCACTTCAGCGTGGAATCGAACAATCCAGGGGAACTGGTGTCGACGGCCGCTGGGAACATAGAGAAACTGCTGGCTAACCGCTCCCAAGCCCTGAAGGTCAGTGTGATCTCCTTACACATAATAATAATTCTGTGGCTCCCTCTGGGAAATCTAGATTGGAACATGACGTGTTTTTTTTCGTCGCCTCTTCGGTCATTGTGCTGCGATGCGAATTTGCCATCAACTTGACCCCTAAGAGCTGTCGATTTCTGTGTTTTGAGATGGCACATGTGGTCCAGTGTGCGTCTCCCTGTAGACAGAGCCCAGGGAGACGCACAGAGAGAATCTGCTTCTACTCATTTAACGTCAGAAGCAACGCTGGAGCACGGCCACTGCTTTAGGCCATGCTCTGATCCAACACAAGCAGACATCCTCCAGCCAGATGACTTAATTCAAAGTTACCAGTCTGGGGCCGTGTTTGTGTTGTATCACTTTTTGTCTCATAACGTTTAGAAGCCATGCAAGCAGTATATAGCTCCAAGGGATTTTTGGTCCAGACGTTCATGGTTCCCAGGGGATGACTCCTGCTTTGATGAACTATTTCATGGACTGCTGGGAAAGTCCATAAAGTCATTGTTCCCTGAAGATGAATCCTACTAACTTGGTAAACTCCAGTATTTTATTTCCTCCTCGGCCGCAGGTTAAACGCGTTTTACTTATCCAGTGAAATATTTTGACATCTACTAAAAGCAATGGCACAATATTTTGTACATACTTCAATTCAAATGTATTTAGTACCCAGAACTTTGGGGATTCCTGAAAATATAATTTATCCAGTACTTTTTAACAAATACTAACTTAACTGATATCATCTTCATTAGCTTAATTTGTGTTTACTGTGAATGAACCATTACCTGCTTGGATATTAGCTTAGTTACTCTTAAGAATGTCTGGATGCTATTAGTAGTCTAAGCCTCACAGGGCAATGATAGAAACAATAATAATAACTGAATTTGTCTCGAACCTTTAATACAATAAAATGCAATCCAAATCATCAAATTACAAAGGTCACCAAATGAATCGAGCCATGTAACCTTTAACTGTTCCTTGGTTTACAATCAACAGTTGCTAAATAAGAATCTCCGGGCGCTCCCCTTCTCGATCAATCTGCCTCAGAGAGACAGAAATACCAAATTAAAGCCTGACAACCTGTTGCCATAGTTACCCTCTCATTGATTACCCCATCAATCCAACCGAGCGTTTTAGTTTTTCCCTACATCCTAATAACTGCCAGCGGATGAGGGGACAATTAGGTTTGGTGTTGTTGCGTTGCACCGTGGGAGAGGAGCACGACTGCTCAGTGATTTGACGGCAGCCGAATGGAGATGTGACACCACAGGCTCTGCTCTGAGTTTTTTTTTTTTTTAACAACACCATCTGCTGTTTATTTCACCTGTGCGAGTTAATATCACTTTCTTTGCTCTTTGCTGGAAATGTGTTGGAGGCTGGGATGGTATCAGTTTTTTTTTGCCGAACACCATATGCTGATGTTCTTTCTTGTTTTCAAAAAGTGTATTTCCCCCGCCATTGCACGAGCGTTACAGAGGTGACGTCTCGCCGTGCAGCGGTATGGACTGTAAATGGCGTTCTGTGTAATGAAGTGGAATTGAGCCAGCTTTATGGTAATCGATTCATGCGAGTTACCATAAATAGTCGCAGGGTGCACTTAGCTGGATCGTGAACTGAAACGGGGAGAGGGGAAAGGACGACCGAGGCATCCGTTATGCTCTTGACCCGACCGACCCTCATCTCGTAGTATTTCTCCGCACTAATTTCGGTCGGTGGCAATCAGTATCCTCCCTCCTCTGTTTCCTACCGTGCTTATCTTTCTCCTCTGTGTTCCATCTCTCCCTCTGTTTACCCTCCGTTCCATTTGGAGTGGCCTGATGAGTACGAGAGGAAAAATGACGAGTGGAACAGGGAGGGAGAGTGGTGGGAAGTCCACAAGTGCATTAAGCCACGCCTCCCACGAGGAAGCAAACAAAAGACGAGATTGCCTATCGCAGTTCTCCTATCTGTTGGCATCTCGGCCTCTTAGTGCACAATTCAACAGGCAGCTCGGTGCTGTTTTCACACTGCAGCGCTTCGACATTTCAGCTGATCACCTGAGTCACTGCGTCAGTAGAAAATAAACAAAGACTGAACAGATGCAGAAAGAAAAAGATACATTTGCACCATATTCTCGTGATTAGCTTATTTCCATCCATTATCTATAACGCTTCAGGGGGAGCTGGAGCCAATCCCAGCTGACAGTAGGTGAGAGGTGGGATACACCCTGGACAGGTCGCCAGCAAATCACAGGTAGTCTCAGCTGTCAATCGTGATGTTTCACCGCGTTTTATTGGCGTCAAATAACTAACGATGTGATGAAGAGAGCATCATTGATGTAAAATTATTTGATGTGTACTTTGACTTTGTAGTTGGTCCATGTCCCATCCACTAACATGGAGGAGTTGGGACTTATGACCTCTACTGCAGCCAGCCACCAGGGGGAGATCCACGGAACCCTGTGGTTTCTATAGTTACCCATGTTCTCTGTGTCTTTGCTGTAGTGTCATGAATTGTTCTACATTTCCCAAAATGCATTGTGACATCTACTATGTCACATGGATTTAGGGGAGTAAAAAGCTTTCCAGTGTTTCCAGTCTTTAAAACCATCAATATCTGACTGGTTTCTATTGATTGCTGATTGATCTTCATACGATGCATCACAACAAACTAAATATTTAAGGGTTAGATTGAGTGTAAGTTGGATGAATGGTGGCGTTTCTCTTTCTCTGTCACTGGGCCAACTTCTCTCCTCTGGCTGTGCTTCGAGACTGTTTATTTGTTTATTTGTTTGTGTGCGTTTGTGTGCGTTTGTGTGCGTTTGTGTGCGTTTGTGTGCGTGTGTGTGTGTGTGTGTGTTTCCCGCACTTGTCAGTGAACACAATCCCATTAGAATGATGGCTGCTGTCATTAACTTAATCAGGGGCCGGCTTGGATTTGCTGTCTGTCAATCTGACATCTGCCCGTCCTGTCGCCTCAATTCAATCGCAGCGTCTTGACGCCGGTGCTCCCCTTGACATGCAATCTCTCACATGTTGGCAGCTGTGGCTACTCGGAGGGAGAGAGGGTTTCCATCACGGCAAACGCTTTATGGCACAGATCAGTTTTATGTCAGGCTCATAGTGGGAATAACTCTGCGGAAACCAGAAGCACACTTCTCGTCTCTGAGCTGCTTAACGCAACGTGTGGTGGATTTCAAAATATCACATAGCGATGCTTTCACCGTATTTAGATTTATTTATGAGACATAGATCAATACTTTTCCTCTACACTGTCATATATATAATGTGAGAAATATTATGTGAGCCTCATTTTTCTCATGTTTCTCTGTTGTTACTTTTTATGTCACTTTTTTATGTGGCTTTTCTGTTGCTGAGTTTTAAGTGATAATCTGAGCTGTGGTAAAACTACTGATTCTTTTAAGATCTTATTTTGTTTGTTGGCGCGTTCCTCCTCTCTCCTCTCGCTGTATCTCCCTCTGCTCCACACTGCTCACATTGGTTCTGTTGTCACAATAAGAAAAGTCTTTGTCTGGTTCACACACACAGACCTGCACAGTTTCTGCACCTACTGTCCCTCTGAATCGACTTTACCGTGAAGGTGCAGGGTTAAATTCCCTTTGGCTCGTCACACTCGTCCGTTTCAACCGTTTCGAGTTAATGTTCACAAAGCGTTGCTGTTCTGACTGGGGAGGTTATTTTCTTTTCCAACCACTCAAGGGCGATCAAAAGAATTTGCCTCTTTCATGTCGGGCCACGGGCGGCACGGTGGAGCAGCACTCTGCACCCTCCCCTCACAGCGAGTGGTCTTCTGGGTTCAAACCTCCCGGGCGGGGAGGGCCTTTCCCGTGTTGGAGTTTGTACGTTCTCCCCCCCACCCCCACCCTCCGGCTGTGTGGACTCCCTCCGGGTGCTCCATCTTTTTTCCACAGTGCAGATACATGCAGGTTAATTGCGTCTCTAAATTGCCCGTCGGTGTGAGGGTGCAGGGTTGTGTGTGTTTTATATGTCTCCTCTGCAGGGTGGTGCTGATGGACGGATGTTGCACCACAATATTCTGCATTGGGCGAAATGTGGTTTCTATTTTTTGTTTTTTTTTGTCAGAAGGGGATGTTGCTGTGTGTAAAACCTCATGTGCCAGACTGAGAATTATCTCCCACATCTCTTTGATACTTCAGAAGATTAATCAGTTTCCTGAGGCGGGTGCTGTCGTAGATTAGTTTCACTGTGGATTCAAACTCTGGAGATTACAGCTGCCGAATCTTTACAGACCCACACTGCACTCCACTTGTGGCTCTGAATGCACATGTAGACGTGAGCGCAATCACCGTTCTCTAAATACTCCTGTTCTTCACTCTTGTCACATATGGTGTTTTGTTTCCCCCTGTTTGTATCTCTCTCCAACCCCGTCCCTCCATCCTTTCTGCTCCTAACTCCCTCCTAACTTCCTTTCCCATAACTTCACCCAGATTCTCTGTCACTCCTCATTCCCATTTTCCCATTGTTGCTTTGCCCCGTGTTCCTCCGTCCTCCCTTTATGTCCCATCGTGTTTCTTCCCCTTTATAGTGTGTGTGTGTGTGTGTGTGTGTGTGTGTGTGTGTGTGTGTGTGTGTGTGTGTGTGTGTGTGTGTGTGTGTGTGTGTGTGTGTGTGTGTGTGTGTGTGTGTGTGTGTGTGTGTGTGTGTGTGTGTGTGTGTGTGTGTGTGTGTGTGTGTTTGAATATGGATGATAAATTCTTCTGAAAGTGAAGAAATGTTTCACGTTAAAATCTGATCTCTCTTCGTCTCTGAGTCGTCTACCCTCCTCGGGATATTCACTCCATTAAAGATGCAGAGAGTGTTTTAAAAAACAACAGTGTTTCATCACATCTTGTTTAGCATAAGCAGCCAGACTGATGCTTTTCTTATTTGCAATAGTGGTCACATGTGAGCATATAACACAAAATACTGACAGTGCTAATGGAAAAACATTTTATTACATAACAACTCGCTAATCACTCAGACAGGAGTCTCAGTGTCGGCTCAAATATGAATTAGATTAAGAATACGACCCTATTTGCTTTTGGAATGATGGTTTAGAAGAGAGGGGAAAGAGTCGGCTGCAGCCCAATGTGGTTAAAGCAACGAGGATTTAGTGAGAATAACTTTACCCCTGATTTGGGCTTTTGATTTGCATCTAAAATGTTTCTCCCACTAGGAGAAATACGACCACTGCACAAACATGACGGTGATATTTTTAGATTGAGTCTGGTTTACACTTTCCCAGGATGTTATAATCTCAAATGCCCGTTCCAATTAAATATCCATAAATCAGCTTAGAATTCATCGTCAGAACCTGCCTGAGAATCGTCCTGTTTTTTAAGTTTTCCTCCAAAAGAAACATCAATCATTTCAGTGATCGCTCATCCTTGGGTGCAGGAACTGAAAATAGAGTTAATTTGTCATTTTGTAATGGTGCCAATTTTGCCATAAAGATCTAGATAATGTATACAGATACATCTGTTAATACATAGTCAATGGACTGTATTATATCGACCACTCAATGCACTTTACAGTACAAGTTGCATTTACCTCAAAATGTCAGATGATAATAAAATCCCAAAGTTGATAAATGATCTTAAAAACATCGCAACTCAAGTAGAAAAACACTTGGCGTTGCTTCCCCGACAGTATTGGGAAGTTTTCTGTTTGGATAGATTTTCCCTGTGATTTTATTTGACTCAGTTCATCAGAGATAAGACTCTGCTCCCCTGCATCGTCGTCCTCCTCGGTTTCTGTCTCCTTGTGTCTGTGACTCAGAACAGGTTGTACACACACAGTCCATTCTGTTAATCACATTGACCTGAGCGCCTCTTTTTTTAAGCCTGCCGTGACAGCGCTCCCCGATATCCAGGCCACCCCCCGACTCCGCTCTCATCAATTATTGAGCTGTGCCTCTTAACCAATACCCTTTGATGGGGCCTGTGGTTGACAGGTCATTTCTCTTCCTACAGTGACACAGGCACAGAAACTCAGATATGTTCATTTATCATACACGGGGGGGGGGGGGGTTGGACTTTCCCAGCCGTTTCCACATAAATGACTGACAGAGCCAGAATACACAGCAAAGCTTTCACCTAACCGAGTCATTTTAAAGACAATTAAAGGTTAAAAGCTTACTCGTCTTAAAAGTGGTGCACTCAGGTCGAGGTAATTGCACTTACTGGTTTCCACACGAACCAAATTGTTTAACAAGCAGGTAAAAGTAACAGGTCTATACTTTACTTGCTGCCAGGGTTAGGGTTAGGCCTTTTTCATCAACATCCATGAATTATTCTCTGAGAAATTGTTGTCAGATCCGCCACTTTGTCGGATCTGCCCCAAGAGTTAATAGGTTCTTTCAATTGGCTGCATATAGAAATGAAAGAATAGAGCCAATGCGGAAGTGCCCGACACCTTTATACTCCTGAATGACCAGCAGAGGGCGACTCCACCGGTTTAAAAAATAAATCAGTTTGAAGTCTGTGAGGAAATGTCTTCTTCTTCTTCTTCTTCTTCTTCTTCTTCTTCTTCTTCTTCTTCTTCTTCTTCTCTTCTTCTTCAAAACAGCATGATGTTCCTGATGTTTTTTGTAAAATGGAGGATAAAACATCTTGTGCATTTGGACCATGTGATTGACAGCTAGTGCCGTCCAACCAGTGCAGGTCACAGGTGTCGATGGGCGTGTGGTATCCTCTCTGCTCTCATCAAGCTCCACCCCCTCGCTCGTCTAAATATGGTTACTCTGGTTTCAAAAAAACAAAATGGAGAAAATGCAAACTTGAGGCTTCAAAAGCGTAATTTGCGTAATACTGCAAATGAAATATAATCTCAGTGACAGACTTTAATTCAGTGTCAGTTAAGCACCTCAGTCATTCTGGTAGAATATTTCATTTTGTTTTGTTCATCACTGATCTACTACATTCACTGAACTCCTCACAAAAGCCTTCATTCACTCTTTACATCTGAAATCCTAACGCACTCGAGACGACACAACTGCAGAAGCAGCGACACGTCCTTTTTTATGTCCTTTTGACATTTAAAATCCTCGATCTTCACTTCTGACATTAAAAAGCCACGAGGAAGGATCACACCGCAGGCTGACGTCTGGTCTCAGGATGACCTCGGACCAAAGCAGGACGAGTGACGTGCCGGGACGAAGGGGAGGTTGTTCTGTGTCAGCGCCCTGAAGGAAGTCCGTCTGATGCTTTGTACCAAACCTTGAGGGACGCTTCGCCCTGCCGAGACCTCCCCCCCGAGGCAGAGGAGACCGTACTGACCTGAAAAGAAGGTTGTTGTGATTACATTCAAGAGAGTAAGAGAATAAGAAGAACAATATAGGGAAATAAAAGACCACCCACCCAGGAGAGAAAGGAAGGACTTGTAAATTGATAAGATTTTATTGGTACCAATGCCATTAGTGACTCTGATGGTTTGTCTGATTCCTTATTGATTCCCTTAAACGGTTTATAATCCATCTTCCGTGCAACGGGGGGAGAAGTAGGCTTACATGGATTGTCAGCATCACGACCAGTCTTCTACTTCTGAGTCCGACCACGGGGTATAAAACAAAAGGATGTGCATGTGGATTCCCCACAGGTTGAGAAGTTACTGGTGTTGGCGGGTGGTGCGTCGTGGGACCAACGTGCATGCAGTGACTCAGGCTCAGTTCGGGGGGGGGGGGGGGTGTAACGTCACAGTGTGGCCCAGGTGTAAGATGCTTCCGCTTGTTGCTGATTTCTCCACCCTGACTTCAAATTGACATTTTACCTACAGAGGTGAAGCCCTCCCACCTTGGACGGATTCTTTCATTCTGCCTTGACGCCCTCAGCTGTGTATATGTATATGTTTTTTTATTCACCGTGTACAACTGTCAGAAAAACGTTAACAAAGGGACCTGATGAGCTCGGAGGTGTTTCGATTCCAATGCTCAGGCAATTCGGAGCCAGGTTCTTGATTCCCATCCCCGGTTTAAGGGGGGAAGAGACGAGACAGGTCTGGAGAACGGACAGCTGAGGGCCGAGCTATTTGAATATTGATTGCTGAGGGTTATTTCAGGCCTGGGATTGCATTAGCACTTTGGCAGCGGATCCAAAAAGGCTTTGGCTGCCCACCAGAGTCTGAGCCACAATTGATCGGCATTTTTTTTTTAAATAAAAACAACAGTTGCTTTCCAAACATGGCCTCTCGTGTAGGTTTGAATTGCGCTCGGCATGCGTCCCTATCGATAGAAACCAAATTTTCATATTTATGAGTGGGCTGTTGGCATCGGCGCGGAGAGGCAGCTTCGAGTTGGGCCTTGATTGCCGACGAGGAAGACGGGAATGGGAAGATAATGAACCAAATGTTCCGGGTCTCTTGTGGTGCCATCGCACGGGAGCTTTTTCGCTCTCTCCGCAGCGCACGCACCAAACGGATGCGGCGTGTTACCATGACGCCCTGGTCGCTAAGCAACGTAGGCATCACAAACAGATTCCTCACTCCCATAATGAATCACGTCTCTGTCACGTTTCTCTCTCTCTGTGTGTCGGCCTGATTTTCACTCAACACCGGTGCAAAACGAGAAAAAAAAAAACTTTCATTCAAGCGCCATCATCCACCTCGTGTTTGACACAGAATCGGGGCGTTCGTTTTTCATGCTGTCTGAAAAGGATGAGAGCGCTTGAGTGGAGCTCGTTAGGGCGTCGTGTTATGTGGTGGTGCGTAATTACAGAGGAGTCACTGATCTCTAGTGTCTGGAAGTGTGTTATTAAACCGACACTGGATGACATGCTGTGAGTCATTAGACACTGCTGTTAAAGCCCTAATCACAGAGCAGACACACACACACACACACACACACACACACACACACACACGATCACTAGCCTCCTCGCTCACACGTTCTTTTATTAAGTTGTAGAATAAAAAAACGAAAACAGTTTCTCCTCTTATGCTCAAACATCACAAGCACCAATTGCTTTTATTCAATTTCATTCATTTGTCTGAATAAAGCTCGTTCATGTGGACGCGGTCACTTCGCGCGGCCGTGTCCCGTCCGGGAGCGTCTCTCGCCGAAGTGCTGCTGAAATGCGTCGTCTAAAAAATTGCTGAACAAACAACATAAATCTTCTGCTCGTGTCACATCTCCAGGAGTTATTATCGGCAGCTAACTTATGCTGATGGTTTCTCCCGGGCTGGAGCGGAGTGAGCTCAGTGGGAACTATTATCTATATTGTTCGTGGTCTCGAGACAATAAAACATCACCTGCTTCTGTCTGCCGCTCAATTTGCAAAGTAAAGTTTGGAAATTTAGTGCTGTTGCTATGGTAACTGATAATTAATTAATATAATTATTAATTATACAAATACACACATATTGTTTGGTTGAAACCCCAAAAAATGCGTAGTTCATTTTCATTGCAAGTCTTGAGATGTTGTCTTTGCATGTCCTTTGTGTGTGTGTGTGTGTGTGTGTGTGTGTGTGCGTCTGTGTTTGTATGTGTGTGTGTGTGTGTGTCGTGCTGCCCAATCGATTGATTGTTCAGTAAAATATCAGAAAGCAGTGGAAAGTGTTCACCTAATTTTAAGATATTCAGTTTAATATGATGTAAAACCAGCAGGGATTTCTTACATTTACATTTTCTTGACGTGGATGATGAGACACATGCTGATTAATCACTCTTATTGGACCATGGAGTCATTATTAATAGTGTAGCTGACGATTAAGAACCACTTACAGCAAAGTGGCTTCACGCCAAATCTGTACTTTTCTCCGGGATCATATCTATTTTTCTGTTTTCTATATGACGTGTCCAGACTCTTCTCTGTTTAAATCGTAGATCCAGGATCATACTTCACGGGCCTCGAGCCAAAGTGGCTGCCGGCCTGCTGCACATTTCCAGGCCAGAAACACATCATCAAACATTTTTTTTTTTTTTAAACTGCAACATTAGCCACACTTAGCAGTGAGGGGGCCGAGCACAGACGCTGAGAACAGACAGTTTGGCACATTGTAGTTCTTAACTACACCACAACAACTTCTACACAAACAAAATGGAAAGGAATTCTTTATCCTGATGCTTCATTCTGCACATATACGTAAACCTGTGAGAGTTGTCCATTGAAAAGTAGGACATATTTTAGGTTGTGCAAACACACATTTGTTCATCCCACAAAAATAACATGAATATTTGATGGATGTGATGCTGGGGAAAATGTTGAATCTGCGAGATATAGTGTCTGTGTGTGTGTGTTTTGGTCACTGATGACTGATTTATCACCACTTCGTGTGTGTGTGTGTGTGTGTGTGTGTGTGTGTGTGTGTGTGTGTGTGTGTGTGTGTGTGTGTGTGTGTGTGTGTGTGTGTGTGTGTGTGTGTGTGTGTGTGTGTGTGTGTGTGTGTGTGTGTGTGTGTGTGTGTGTGTGTGTGTGTGTGTGTGTGTGGCGGGCTATTGTCACCCCAGCTGTCGAACTGTTTTGTGTGTGTTGCTGCTTTTGTGTTTGTCATCTCTGTTTTCCTTATCAGACACACACGCACGCATACAGAGTTAATTTGATGTGGCTCCGTCACTGCTGGTGTGTGTTTGTGTGTGTGTGTTTAGTACCATTCAGGCTCAGAAAGCAGCAGTTGTGTACAGTTGACATTGTTTTGTTGACTTTTTGTCGTCTGCAGTGTTTTAGACCTTTTTCCTCCTGACGTATCGACAGCAGCTCGGTGTGATGAGAGCGACTCTGAAACAAATCGAAATGTGTGTGTAATCGCTGGCAATAAATCCTTTCCTCGGGTTATTGTTGCCAAACTACTGTTGCAGCCCTGTCGCACTTAAAGTGATGGTAAAAGGGAAGCACCGACAAGCTAATAACTCCTCGGATCAATTAAGTGGAGCTTCACCCCTTTGAGTCTATATTGTCTTGATGTGGGCCGGTGGTTGTTGCTGGTGGCGGGAAGGCCGTCCACCTTTTGAATAGAGGGTGTTAACTGTGCTTGACTCTGGTCCAGCACGGTCCAAGACAGTTTGAAAATGTAGATTTCTTGAAAATACAATTGCTAATGAAAGTTATTTTATAAACAGCATTAATGATTTTCATCAGAGAACAGTCATATAATCTGATTTAAAGCTAGAGGCCATCCTGCGTCCGGCTTGTGGCCTCCTGCAGCTTCGTTTAGACCCGGCCACTTACTGTGTCTCTTCCCCAAAGGCAAGATGCCCAAACAAACCGTGATCTTAAAACGGCCAAATCCAGGGTAATAGAAAGTTTGGCATCATCTCTGAGCCGCCGGCTCGCCATCGCCGGCCGAGCACAGCTGTAATCGGGAGTTGCTCGCAGCCAGCTGGCTCACAGATCGCGTGCCGGGCTGGAGGAGCCTGCTCCAGGAGAGATGAGCTGTCAAAGCGACACTTCCACAGAGGTGGTGAGACGGTGACGGCTACTTCCTGAACAAAGGACCGGGGTTACAGCAAAGAGGGTTAACGTGTCAACCTGCTCGTGACTGTTTTATTTCCTGGGTCTGGAGTGTGTGTGTGAGTGCAGATGTATATCTCTCTCTCGCCCTCTCTCCCTCTCTCGCTCTCCCCCTCTCACCACCCTCCTCCGGGCTCCCTACAGGCTGAGCAGGATAGATCTGACTAAAGTGCTGCCAGTCACAACAGCAGATGCTCATGTTTCCTTTGCTCTCCCGAGCCTCCCCACACATCAGTAAGATGGCAGGTGTGTGTGTGTGTGTGTGTGTGTGTGTGTGTGTGTGTGTGTGTGTGTGTGTGTGTGTGTGTGTGTGTGTGTGTCCTGGCAGGACTGGATGCTCTAATCAGACTGCCAGGAACGTGTGTCTCGATAGGAAGCGTGTGTTTACGGCACATCTCTGTGCGTTGCTTACTAAACGCAAAGTCAGGCGAGTTGCAGTAAATCATTATTCTGTGTCTTCACATCACAGACGTGAAGCTCAGGGAAACTTTTGTTTTCCGTATGTTTGTGTGTGTGTGAAGAATTGAGCTGTTTACTTTCGATCTCTCATCCTCTTCATTCTTCACACTTGTAGCAGATGATCCAGTTAATCACATGTTACGTTCTTGGTTTCCCGCATAATTACTTATTCCAACCGGCAGCTCAAACAGATTGAGTCTGTTTTTTTTATTCTAACGTAGATGAAAATCACTATATTTACAGACAAATTATACACAAATGCATAATTTTCTGGATGGATGGATGTGTGTGTGTGTGTGTGTGTGTGTGTGTGTCCCCCCGTTGCTCACACAGAAACTGAACCTGCTGATTGTTTTATTGCCAGAAAGTCTCAAACCTACACAGCAGCAAACACCAGGCCCAGATCCTCCTCATTACCAGCCCTTCAATATGCTCTCATGAGTCACTGCTGCTGCCTGCTGACATCATAACATTTAATGCCAGCTCATTAGCAAGTTCTTAATTATTTCACCGTGATTATTTATTCTAATTACCTCCTGCTCCTTTGGCATTTGTGTTGTATTCTGACTTATTAGCTGACATGTGTGTTTTTACTGTGACACCCTGACACCGCTCTCCCCCAAGCAGCTGGAATACTTATTATATCCTGCACGTTTATATTCATAAGCTTTTTACCTGTTGCAGTTAATAAATAAAGTTCCATTTGGATGTGGTTACCATCAGTGGTTGGATTTAACAAGCACATTTACTTTATTACATTACTCAAGTACATTTTTCATGTATTTGTACTTAAGTCGATTTATTTTCAGGTACTTTTCACTTTTACTCCCCTTCACATATCTGTACTTTCCACTCTACTACATTTTGCTTTACACGTTGGGAGCTGAAAGTATGTTCCCATTAAGTTTGTGCAGCTGGGTGAAAATACACAACATCTGCAAAGCCTCTCATCACCATCGTGATTTCACGACTTGGAAAACACTCAAAAGAGAAATGCTCCTGCGTGGTTGCTTGGAAAAGGTCTAACGTTGTGATTTGACGGCTGGTGGCCAACTGGGAGCGCGTGTTTAGCCCAATTACCCAATGTAGCCCAATGTAGCCCCCCCCCCCTCAAGTGACGTGTGCCGTCTCGCTGATGCACACGCTACCACACGCCAACATGGTTAGTATTCCCTCCGCACAGACGCCCAGCTCCGTCTCACCTTTGCTCCTTTGCCAGCCGCGCGTTCCCCCCCCCGCGAAATCTCCACCTTAATGAGAATCACAGTGGGGGGGCTGCCGAGGGGGTAGCCGTGTTTCAGACCACACGCGTGTCAGCCCTCCCACCACCCAGCATGCATTACGGGGCGACCTGGTGTTATAACGAGTGATCTGAAGCCAGATCCGAGGGAGGGGAAGATTTCATTATCAAGACGCTGCCTCTGAGCCAATTGATTATAGAGTGAGGGTTTGACTTTTTAAAAGAAAGAGGAACAGAGGGATCATAACCATCAGCTTCGTTACTGCAGAAATCTCCTTGTTTATCCACTGTTAAAAGTCAACGTCAGAGAATATTGTAATATTATCTTTACAGTTTTTAGTTTTCTGGCAAAACTGGCACTAGCTGATGATTTAAAAAGTGGAGGGTAAAACTTGAGTACATGACCTCGTCCATGAACGTGATTTGCATCTGAGTTACGTCAGGTAGATTTTCATTGGCAACGGTGGGGAAAACAAAAACTCCCATGATCCCGCGCTGCTTCACGACATCATCAAACTAGGTCTTTTGTTATTGTGTTGATTGAGAGACTCTATACACTGTACCTTGTTTCTTTGATCGTACAAAAACTACTGAACCGATTTTCTTAAACACTTGATGCGTAACGTATTAACCACCTGACTCATGTGTGCACTAAATCGTATTATGAGGCTACAGTAATATCACTAGCATCAGTGGAAATATCGACTTGGTGTCATGTTCAAAGTCTGATTTTGCACCAAACCCTGTCCGTGATCAGACTTTGTTCTGCTTTGTCTGATTCTCGTGATGGTCTTATTAATTCAATAATTCATTATTTCAGCCCCCTCCCCTTCTCCTCCCATAAATGAATTTACCCCTGCGCCGCCATCACATCTCCTCTCTTCCTGTTTGAGTCGGAGCCCTTTGTGCCGCACACACACGGGCAGGAAGCGCTGGATTTGATATTGGAGATTTCCCAGGGGAAATTAATAGTACAGTGCATATCTGGACCAGGTAGAGATTAAAAGCTGGGCCCATTATAAACCCATTAACCTAGTCATTAAGACCAGATCTGGGAAAAGATGGAATGGGGGGGTTTTGCTAATTTTAGTGTCACAGCGTTGGTTCTAATTCACCCCAGCTGGAGCGGAGAGGAAATTAGGTATTTTCCCTTAAATGCACTGTTCCTGCATCAGCAGCTCTTCTAACCTGCCTGCAAATATGACGCTGATATTTAATAATTCATATTTGCTTAATTTAAAACAGTCTGTATTTATATACCCATTCAATCAGTGCATCTATGTGCAGCACTTTTTCTATCAGACATCACAGAAAGGCTACTGCCGGCAGTTTGGGTTCGGTGTCTTGCCCAACGACACTTCGGCATGTGGAATAGAGAGTGGTCGACCCGCTCTACCACCTGAGCCGCAGCCGCCCACAGGATGCTGCACGTAACTCAGTGGAATTAGAAATCTTCCGAGCGAATGTTGGGGTCAATGCTGTATTTATGATGATAAAGTCTTTACAGGAATATCAAACATGGACTAACATACTTTCTCCTCCCCCTTCTCTTTTCCTCTCAGCGGCTGGCAATGGAAGCGGAGAAGTTTCAGATGGAGCACCAGTGGCAGGGCGACAGCGAGGTGAGTGAGCGGCGCCGGCCCCCCCGGTCTGATCCGTTCATGAACACTCACACAGATCAAGTGGTGCCATGAACTCCGTAAGAGGAGCGAGGGCAGGGGCGGGTCGCTCATGCTCCGATATGATTCTAATAATCCAACGGCAAATCTCATTATAGTGACAATCAGGCTATAATGACTTCATGCAAGATTGAATTTCATTATTGTGCATAATTGGCAGAAACAACCAGGCATGATGATGAACATGCACGCGGCTCACTCGCTGACTTTCTCCATTAACCCATAGTATTAACAATGCATTAGAAGCGAATATACAGCAAATAATATGAACACACTACGGCTCGTTCGGTTACTTTGCCTGATTGCAGCGCCCCCCCCCCCCCCCCCCCGTTCCACAACGGCAGCCTCCTCTGGGGAGTTGCAGCGAGGAAAAAAGCCTCATGCTTTCCGGAGCCATTAAAGAAATGACTAATGATATATATGTACATTCACTGATGGAAGAACTTGAAAGAAATTCAACTTCTCCATTTAGCCTATTAGCTTGGAGGGGGGGGGGGAGGAAAACGTCCTCAGTGTTATTTGCCAAATCTTAATGATTCTTTTCCATTAGAAGTTCCACATTATTCAACTTCTTGAGCTGAGGAACCAGGGAAAATAAATATTGTCTCTGAGGACAGATTCGTTTTCCACTGCATCAGTCGCTGAGTTTCATATTTTAAATGATTTGGTTAATTTTATTCCTGAACCAATTAAACATCTCTCATTGCATTGTAATTAGGCTTAGATGTGAAGTGCTGGGATGTAACAAAGTGCATTTACTTCAGTTCTGTACTTATGTGAATTTTAAAGATCATCCTGATGTTAACAAAACATAGTAATCATAGTAAATCCATTTTTTAAATCAAGTAGAGCGTGTGTGCGTGTGTGTGCGTGTGCGTGTGCGTGTGCGTCTGTTCCCTGTCACCTTTGATAACTGGGCCAGTTCTGCTGGGCACCTTCTCCCTGCTGACTTTAAACACTTAAAAAGCTGTGACTGCTGCAATAGAGCCACACGCTTGCATGTGTCAGTGCATCGTTATTGTTGCTATTTATAAAAGCACAATCCAGCTGCTGCACAGAGAGGAACTCGATCGTGTCGCCAGGTTTTGTACCAAATTCAAAGTTCCTCTTGTGATATTAATAGATTTTCATGTATGAGGTTTTTACGTCAAAAATTAACATTGCACATATTTGACTTTATATTTTAATTTGATACACTATAACATTTTAGAGAAACCAGTGCTCGCAGCTGCTGTGAAAGAAAAGCAATATGTCCCTCGGTAACCGCCACTAAGACCAAGAGCTTCCCCAAGGATGACCCCAGCGAGCCCCTGCATCCGACCACCATCTTGGGCTACCAGGCCGGCATGACACACATCTGTTGCAGTGGTCGGATACGTCAACGCCCCCCACAGCCGAGCATGTCAGAGAACGAGTACAAGCGTCGGTTCTACAAGAACTGTTCACAAGTTCAAGAGGACACCTTTTGCCAAAATTGCTCTACTCCAAAAACTGTTGTCGATGTTGGAGTCGGTGAGCGGAGATTTGATGAGTCAAATGTGGACATGAACTGTAGTTAACACCATTTAAAAAGCATCTTCTTATCCAGACCACACACATGCACACGCACACACACACATTAATTTGGCAGTAAACATCACACCCACCACAACCTGCCTCATAACTTACAGCATTTATTTTCCTCTCCCTTCATCTTCTTCCTCCATCTCCCACACATTCCGTGTTCTTGCACACGGTCGCCTCCCCCGAGGGGCGTGAGGGTGTGATCGTCACTTATTAAGGTGAACAGCGTCTTGCGGTAACTTGACCTGACAGAGAGCATCGTGGGACGGTTTCCTGTTATCAGCTTCTTTACATTAGCTCGTGTCATATCGGCATATGGGCCCCAACACCTGGACGTCTGGCTGAAACAGCACATCTCCTGCTCCGTCACAGAAACGGGGGGAGCATATGCTGTTTGGCACAGTTTACTCAGCTTCATCTCTCATTGTGAGCTAATCACACGCTGTTTAAGCGAAGGTGGTGGCGGCGGGGGGCGGGAGGAGTTGCCGCCCTGTTGGCTGGCGGCTCCAGAGGCGGGAGGCAGGTGCTGGGAGTAGGTGCGGCTGTGGCTCAGGGGCGTCCTTATGTCAGCGGCGAGGCTAGCTCGTTAGCGCCCCAGCTGGCCTGTGTGCTGACAGGAGGCCCCAGCAGTGTGAGAGCAAAACATCAACACTTCTTTTCACCGATCGTCAGCGTCAAACACGGACCGAACGCCGCGCTGCGAGAAAATACAGCAAGATTCAAATCCACGGCTGACGGATGAAACCTCTGTTCTGTTGGATTCTTTGAATTATGTATAATGTAATAAGCGTTTAGTCTTGTTTGCATTAAAGAAAAACCCGGCGGCTGGAAATCTTTATTTTTACTGGAACTTACAGCTACAGGGAAGATGAGATAAGATAATCCTTTATTAGTCCCATTATGGAGAAACGTTCCATAGCAACAAAGGGAATAGCAAAATAAAGTAATAAATGATTAGAAATAAGTAAAGATTCAGTATAACATAAGGGAATGTAAAGATATACACAGTGTAGCAAGATAAATACAGTGTGAATACCACAGACTGTGTATAAAGATGGACGACGCGTCTCCAGGCGCAGCAGCGATCGGGGGCGGAGCGTGCTAGCGAGGTCTCAGCTGTCAATCGTGACGTCTCAGTTCAAATCAAATAACGAATTAAAACCAATCTTACCAAAAATAAGCACGCTAACTACCTAAAATGACAGAAACCATATTTTTAGAAAATTGTAATTAAAGTGTACTTTTATAGTTTGATCCATGTCCTATTCACTAACAGCAGGTGGAGGTCCAGACGCTTGGGCTTCCTCCTTCTTTATACACAGTCTATGCTCCAAGGTGTGTCGGTGTATCACGACCTCACTGTTCGATAGTAACGGCAAAGCATCCTAATCTAATTGTGGTCAGAAGTTTTTTTAATGTTTCTTTAAATGGTTTCTGTTTTCTATATCGTTCATGTTTTCTCTCTCAACATCTTTGCAGATCGACAAACTTATTTACTTCAACGCCAAAGATGACGTAAGTACAACTGGATTTCACCATTCTGATATTACACACAATATCCAGCCCTCAAGAGATCATAAGTACAGTATCAGATTTGATTGATGGCCTATAAGCCTCCTCTATAATATTGAAATCACTACATTTGAGTATATGTGTGTGTTATTGTTTTTATCCGTACTGTATTTAGTTACATGTGTGTGTATAAGGTGCAGTTGTCTTTCTGCATCAGAGCCAGTGCATGTTTCGGGCCCCTCACTCAGGAAGCACTAGTGTGCGTGAGCCACTGAGAGCGTGTCCCCTGGCCTCAGACGTCATCTGTCTGCTCTGATAAACAGGGATCAGCCTCTAATTCCCCTCCACTGTCCCGGTGGGAGCGAGCCACACACCCACAGCACACTGATGTCACTACGCATTTGACTGACAGGCTCCGTTCGCCCCTCTTCCTTCTGTCTCTCTCTCTGCGGACGCCTCGGTTTCTGTTTCACTGCCCCAATTTTTTGATTCAGTTGCTCAGTCTTTATCCATCAGTGGTGACATTTCAGTGGATGCTCCCGCTGACACCTTGTCATTCGCAGTAACGAGGGACTGCGTGTGCGGTGTGTTGACAATCTGAGGCTGGACACACGCTCACAGATCCAAAACTACAAGTTCTGTTTCTTTTCCGCAGCTGAATCAGACGGAGAAGAAGAACCGCTACGTTCCAGATGATTTCCAGGTCGACCCCGACTTCAAACGCCTCGTCTCTTACAACACCACCGCTGTCCACATCCCTACGGATATATACGAGGGCTGTAAGTTGAAACACATCTCCATAACCCTCTATTATAAATAGTATTACATGGCAACCACCTCCACCCACCCTGCTCCCTGTCTCATATTATCGCTGTCATCACTATGTTCAGTATCTACTGTACGTTCCCGCGATGTGGAGCTCAGCCCCCCCCCCAGCGCTGTCTGCGGTGGAGACAGTTCCACACAGAGGCCGTTCTGGTCTATATATAGCACAGATACCAACAACCCAATGGCCAGTTCACTCGAGCCCCCTCTTTACCCTGTTCACCAGCTGCTCCTTTCCCTCCCGTTCATCGCTGACCTCGCTGACCTGCTCGGGACAGATGCAGAGAATGTCAGTGCCCAATGTTCTTTATACTGGTGTGAAGTTTTTCTCGGTTATTTTGGTCACAGCTTCTGTTTTACTGCTTGTTTTAATATTTTGACATCATTACTTTCATCTTATAAACATTGTGCCGTGCAGCAGGATTACGTAAAAACTAGAGAACGGTTTTCAGGCTGAAGGAGTGGATCCAGGAATGTTTCATCACCTTCTTTACTTAGAATTGAAATTAATGGATTCCTAATGAAAGCATATTTAGGGAACCGATATTTTGAGTGTGTGCAATTTGGTGCATCTTGATTGAATGTAAGGGAACTGATGGGGCTTGGCGGAGATGTTTGCTCCTATGAGTGCTGCCCTGGTTGGTTGGTTGGTGGTGGTTGGTTGGTTGGTTGGTTGGTTGGTCGGTTGGTCGGTTGGTCGGTTGGTGGTTGGACGGTTGGTTTCTCCGCAGGATTACAAAAAAACCACTGAACCCATTTCCACTGAACTAGGGGGCAGAATGGGACGTGGGCCAAGAAATAACCCATTCAATTTTGGAGATTTGATAAACCGGTGGATCTAGGAATGTTTTATCACTTCTTTTCAATATGGAAAGATCGACCATTAGCCTTGGCGGTGGTTTGTGGTCTCTGTTCCCCCCTTTGCAAATGTTAATATGCTAACACATGCTGCATACAGAAATAGAAGGCATATTCATGCGTTTTCTATCTGCTGCCGCTATGTGGTATAATTACATTTCTCTCACATTAAGCAGATCTAAAGTTAGAGCTCTATCTTCACAGGGACGACCGTCTGCCCCTCCCTGCTGGAGCCTTTCCCAGCATGCACTGGACACAAGACAGGGAAAGCACACTGGACAGGTCACCACTCACGCTGGATTCAGCTCGCAGTAATGAAATCTGGTATAATAAAGAATTCTATTAGCGAACGTGGCCAGACTTAAACAGTTTTAGACAAATTTGAGTCATAAGAGCCACATAATTGGACTCTTACCCTTTATGACTTAACAATGCCAAATGCAAAACAGACATTACTGTAGGACTGATGGTAGCAGGGCTTTTGCATGACTTTGTAACTCAGGACAACACTGATACCAGAATAAATGAAAGGTGGAGTTATCTGTAGGGTAAAAAGACCAAGAGTGCAAGATTTGAACATTTTTGCCGTGTTGTATGAATGTGTTAGTTTGTGATTGGTCGTGCAATCGGCTCTGTTCAATTCTTTGTATTGGTCTCAACAGAGAAGCTTCACCAGACGATACACATGGATGGCTGACTGTGTACACAAACAGGAGCAGAACATACTTACCCACACACACACACACACACACACACACACATGCACAAACACACAGACACACTCCCTCAGGGTTCTGAGCCTCTTATTGTAGGACACTGAGGAGCACGGTGCAAGGCATGAAAGGATGCAGTCATGTCTTGATACGCACTCGCATAAAACATGCAGCGCAGGTCATGTCCTTCCATGCATACTCGCACACACACACACACACACACACCACACACACACACACACACACACACACCACACACACACACTAAGTATGGTGGAAAAGAGGGTTAGCAATAACAAGATGCAGACTCGCTTGAAGAAATTACTAACAGCATGAAGGGAAATTTGTAATGAGACAAAGGAATATATGACTATTAAATTAGAAATTACTGTTTATTGCAGAAACAATGTGCATCTTTTTATGTAAAAAAATAACTCTAGTACTTTTTACGTTTATTTTCTTAATTCAAGCTCAATATATATTTGTGTTCTATTTTTATTTAAAGTTACATATAACTAAGGTTTATGGTTTAAACTGTAAAATGTTAAGCCTCAGTTACACTTCTTAGTCATAAGAGTTAGATAATCTTGCTAGGTTTTTATTTTTATTCAATTATGAATAATGCACAATGCACAATGCACAAATCATTGTCAGAATGTTTTCACTCGCTAATATCAGCCATCAAAACATCCATATTATTCAGGCTGTAGTAAAAATGCTTAGTTCAAATAGTTTAAATGATCATTCCACACGTGACCCCCTTTTCTGTTTGACTCCTCACGAACGAAGCAGGCATCAAACTTCCCTTCATACGCAGACGTACGGCATCAGCTAATGGCCTCCTTGGCTTTGATTGAGCATTCAATATCAATTTGTCTAATGGCCGTGACAGTGGCTCCGCTAAATGCAGTGGCCTGGGTCACGTGACTCTAATGCCTTTGTACAGTGAGTGAGTCAGTGCAGTCGGACTCTCGATGTGCCGAGCGACCGGAGCCTCTGACTGTCACACGTTCTGCTCGTTGCCAAATGCACTCAGTTATTTTTACAAGCAGCAGCTATAATGAGCTGGAAGCGAGGAGCGTTACCAGGGAAGTTCATCAGGGACTGTGTCTCACTTTCTCTGACTATATATACACTGTCTTTCTCTTTCCTTCTTTCTTCTTTCTTCTTTCTTTCTTTCTTTCTTTCTTTCTTTCTTTCTTTTTCTTTTCTTTCTTCTTTCTTTCTTTCGTTAGTCCGGTTGTTCTGTCTGTCGCTCTGTCTGTTGCTCGGTCGTTCTGTCTGTCTCGCTCATATTAATTTAGCTTTTTGATATTGGGGAGAACAGGGCGTTAAATAAACCACATACAATTGTTCTGTACTGTGACTGTGCTGTTGGACCGTAAAGTGGGTGGGGTCTGGGTGGAGGTAACACAGTAGTGAAGCTGGGCAGGTGTTGCCCCCCCCCTCTCTCTTTTCCTTTCTTTCTTCTCTCTCTCTTCTCTTCTCTGTCTCTCTCTCTCTTCGTTTCTTCCTCTCTCTCCTCTCTCTGTCTCCAGGATGGGCTGCCACATTGATGCCACTCCGGCTGGCCAGCGTTGCCATGGCAATGTGTATTCGAGTGTGAGTGAGTGTGCATTAGAAGGAGAACACACAGACACACACACTTAGACACGCCCTGGCGTTCTGTCTTGTTGTACGGAGGGCGGACTGGTAACTTGATTAGGGGACACTTTGTCTAGACAAGACGGGCGTCCTTGTGGCTTTTACTGATTCTCAAGGAGAGACGTGTCATCCTCCTCTTCCTCTTTCATCAGGGGGGGTCGACTTTCTTCGCCGCCACGTCCTTCTCCTCCCTCTGTTTTTTTTTTTTAAGTTCCTTTCCTCTTTTGCTCTTTTTTCATTCCTCTCCACCGTCCTCGCTCTCCTCTTCCTCCTCTACGTCTCTTAACCCCAATCTCCGTCCTGTCCTCCCCTCATCCCTCGCTCCACTTTATTAAGCGTATTAGTAGTGGGGTGCATGGAGACAAATGTGCCACTGTCTTTCTCCCCCGCATTAGTCCTGCTGATTGGAATCTATTCTCCCCGCTGATCCAGTGTGGGTGGTCAGACCGAGATTCATTATCCTGTTTTTGTGTGTGCGTGCATAGAGGAGATGATTTCAGAGTGTGTGTGCGTGTGAATGTGTTTCAGGGACATAGAAACACTTGTGTTGTCAGAGTGTGTGTGTGTATCACATCACACGCACCTACTGTACTGTATATGGATCTCACGGCTGCGTATGCGTGCCTTCTCGCTCGTTAGGCAGATTGGCGTGGACGCGATACGAGGAGATGAGCGGAGAGCGGCCCTGGCAGGAGATCCGAGGCTCGTCTGATGCCCGTTTGCATCAACGCCGTGTGGCACCTGTCAGCCCGAGACACGCACACACACTGTGACATTCCCAGATACTGTGACACGTTGTGTGTGTGAGCGTGTCGAGGTCGCGGCCCCCGATGGCAAAGCTCACAGCGTACAATTGATTTTCTCCTCCCTTTTTGCACTCTTGTGCCACTTGACACACGTCCCATTTCATTTACAACGCTGGCTGCCAAACTCTGAGGTATCTTCATCTCCATCTCTCCACATCCTCCCCTCCTCTCCCTCCTCTTCCCTCTCCCCCATCACCACCATTACGTCTGCGACCTGTGTCCTTGTGACAAGTTGGCTGCCGTCCCAGGATGTTCTAATCAGCTGATTGGGATTTGCGTTCGGATTCGCCTCCATGCCACAAAGTTCCCAGACAAAGTTTCTTTCTTGTAATCCAGTTTATCCTTCGTAGAAAATACATATTTCTAGCACTGTCACTCACTGCACTGATTCATTCTTTCCAAGTAATGAATAACCAATATTTTTCAAGGGGAAACTTCTGACTGACATTGATTCTCGGGCTGAGGCTGATACAGATAGTAAAACATTTCCTTTACTGATATATAGAAAATTAGCAATGATTGCAAAGATGTCGTTATCGAACCGTTAAGATGAAGACATGTAATTGAGGCTTGATATTTTGCAGTTTAATCATAAAATGTAAACATGAATGCACAACTTTTATCAAGAATCAAGATTCGCTATTGTCATATGCAATGAAAATGAAATTCTTACTTATCTCGTCTTCTAATGGCAAGGAAATGAAGATTAAACACCATAAGAGAGATTATTAATAAATAAATAAATCTGTGCATATCTGCGAACATAAGCAATATGTCTGCGAAAGGCTCATATCGGCCATTCAATAAATCAGTAATCTTCTTTTTGCAACTTTATGATCAATGTGATTATACCTTTTGTCATCTTCATATATGTCATCTCCCCCCCCCCCCTGCCATGGCTCTTATGAGTGTGTGACGTGTCTCTACATCTTCATGTCACCTCGGGTGGTTTTCACACACATTTGTTATAACCACACTCATAGAGGAACACATTACCATCCACTCACATTTACGTCACTGGAATTGAAATGTGATCTATTATTAATTTTCACATTTCCTTCCCTTCCATCGTTTTAAACTCTTCCTCTTCTCTTCCTCTTCCTCTGTTTGTAAAGCGACCGCATCGTGTTGTTTTTTTTAAGCATTATGGCCAATTAGATAACGTTGGATCGAGTCCATCCCGCTGGACTGAAAACCCAGAATGTAAACATGACGTAATGGGAGGAAAATATGAACTTTAAAAAATGTCTGAAAACAGCAGACACAGTGAAACAGTGAAACATCTAATGTCCTGGAGTGACAGCTCAGCTCAAGTCAACCGTGAAGTTCAAACACCTCCAGCGCTCTCTGCAGTTTCGAGGTCTCCTCGTCCCCTGTGTCACAGTTGTTACTTTTTCTCAGTTTCTTATTTCTTTTTCAGTATAAATTAGCAAAGCAAACCGGTCCCGTCTTGTTTGGTTCAGTATGACGTGACCATTTGTGTTCTGGCAGGATTTCAGGAGTTGCGCGGTGGTGACATGATGTCATTTCACGTCTATAGCACAAACCAGAAGTGGCACTTAGAGAGATAAAGGAGCCGGGGCACAGTAACGAGGATGTGACGATCTTGATTGTGTTTTAACGCGACGAAAAAAGTGAAGCCAAAGCAGCTTTACCGCCCTCTGGTGGCTAGTTGCAGCATAGGTCATAATCCTGTCTCCTCCTTGTTATCAGATGGGACATGGGCACAAACTTAAAAATCGAATTTCACATAAATTTCCCCCCCCAAAAGATGGTTTCTGTCATTTTCCGTAGATTCAGGCCACGATTTACCGTCTACGTAGCCCAGCCAATGTGACCAAACCCAATTATAATTTTTAAATCGCTGTGGTATCCACACTCTAATGTGCAACTATTCATTTTCCAATAAGTTTGGTTCTAATGAGTCATTTGTTGCTATAGAAATGAGGGGAAACGTCATGATTGACAGCTAAGACTGCCCCGTGACTGGTCGAGCGTGTGTATCGGCGGGACCTCGATACCGCAGCCTCCAAATGGCGTCACCAGTGCGAGACGCCGTCCTCTAATTAACAATTGCTCGTGTGTTGTCCCTTGTGTTCACGAATCCCTTTTGACAGTTAAGAAAAAAAAGACGTGTTTGCTGGTGGAAAGATGATTTATTCGATGCGCTGGCCGCGCTGCAGGTTAAGCGAGGACGCGTTCACGCTCGCGTCACAGTCGGTCGCGAGTGGCGGAGTATCATCGAGTAGAGGGGCCCCTTCTGATACGATGATTGCAGGCTCTCGCCACTTCAGCCCCCACCGTGTAATTACTTTCCAATGCGCAGGCACTTTCTGCCACCAGCAAGCCGATGACAGGTTCCACCACGGGGCATCGCTTGGCACAGCTCTCCCTCCTCTCCCTCCTCCTCCCTCACCTCCGCCCACCGCCGTCACCCTCATCAGTCACTGCCAGAATCCTGTTTGATTTGTTTTTGAAAGCATCTACATGCCTCACAGGGAATATTTAGCATCTTCTCTTCCATATTCATTCCCCTCATCCCTTCCCGTCCCATGAATCATTCATTTTATTTTTATCTCCCATGTCTTTTCTTGTTAACCATGTGGTATTAGAATAGTTTGGGGCTGCGATTGCTGGCGTCTTTTCCTAATTACATTTTATGTGAAACAATGATATTGTAGTACTCACTCAGTTATTTGTTCGATTTTGACATGCAAATTCAAATCTCAAATGGGTATAGGTCCAACCAGAGTCTTGCTTGGTGCCAATTTGCACAAAGGATCCGTGTTTTCTCCGGGGGAGACGAGGGATTTGGGGCTTTTTTTACTTTGCACTCAAAACTGGAGGAAATTATGTAGCACACAGAATAAAACAACTTTTACCCAGATCCAGTTTTCTTTGAGACATCGGTAATATTCATGTTTGTTGCTCTGCATGAAGTCTAAAGACACACACACACACACACACACACACACACACACACACACACACACACACACACACACACACACACACACACACACACACACACACAAGCCCTCTCTCCCCTTTAACAAATATCCCTCAGGACACGCTGCCCTGCCTGACGAGCAGAGCTGACCAGAGCATGTGTTGCCGTGGTGATGCTTTATTCTCATTTCTTCCTCTCATCACGGTGACCTCGAGTCGGCAGCGGCAGCCGCATCTTCACGGAGATGGATCTGTTTACACTGAAACCGTGATTTGTTCCAGTATGTGGCGGAGAGGGCTGACACTGCCGCGCATTCGCTATTGTTGCCAAGGGCTCATCAGCGGAGCCTGACCTGCCCATTCGTGTGTGTGTTTATGTGCGTGGTGTGTGTCTGCATCCAAATTCCTGTGGGAGGCTATAATGCGTTTGTCAATTTTACACAAAGGAAACACATAAAAACGTGCAGGAAGTAAGGACACACTCGCTCAGGCTCCGTCATCTATTCTGTCTCCTTCATCTATTCTGCCTCCTTCCTCATCACGTCTTGACTTCAAATCAATTACAAATCAAACATGTCATTTTCTCCTTTGCCCTTGTTAGTTTACAGTTCAGTACGAGAAAACACACCGCCGCTTCCTGTACGCGCTCCGGTTACCCCGAGACTTGTTGCCACTGATGTCACAGAAAACCAGCAGGACTAATCCATTAAGGGCCGTCCTCGGGGAGCAGGGGGAGATCAGGCCTGAACAAATTGTCTCCACTTATCATTGGGACACGCTTTGCTCGGCAGGACCACGGGGGAGCCATTTAAAGCCTTGCCCTAAACCCTCTCTTTATCCTGCAGAAGCATGAAGCATGGAAATACAGCCACGCTAAAGTGGGGAGAGGTCAGGGGGGGGGGGGGGGGGGGTTCAGACAGTTCAGGTTTTATGACTCAGCATTTAATTTGTTTACTTTGTTTAAAGAGTACGCTGTGGTTTTCTTCCTGGTACATTTATCGTAGTAGGCCAGTTCTCCCTGTACACTTTATACAACGTCATAAGAGTAGGTCAATATTCACTACAATGTAAATGATCTCTGAGAGTACAGCTCAGTGGCTCATATACATATACCCTGTAATAATAGAATAGGTATCTGGTATTAAAATAAGATTCTAAAGTGTTATTTCATCACTTCACAATCTTCCCCAGTACATGTGGGTCAATGACGTATAAGGATTTTCAACAGGCCAATTTTAAAATACAAAAAAAAAGAATATCTATTGTAATTATTCAAACATTATGAATGTTGTGTACACATAAAATCATATACAAATTTCTAATTATTTGATTTGAGTGTTGATTTGAATCTAGATGAATTGGCCTTGGCCTTAAAAAATGTCATGTGGTGCGACCGTGATTTATCTTAAAATGAATTAATTTCCTTAATATGCTTACATTTTTTTTTTTTTTTACAATTTCTCAAATAATAAGTCATTAGTAACAAAGTAGTTGCATTTCTTTTAGAGTTTTTGTAAATAATGATCTCATATTTTTGTTCTATAATGTCCCCGTCCCCTTATTAAATGTAGTTAACAGACTTATTTTTCCGGTAAAGTGCATAAAATTGATAAAAAATCTAGGACATATATCTATCACGTAAAACACTCTGCAATGGTCGCACCACATGATATTTTTCTAGTTCAGTCAAAATTTACAGCCACAGAATTTGCCACCGAAAGAAAACAAACTAGGTCACTATGACATTTATAATCAAAAGTTCAAAACATATATTTTTAGAAATAAATTAGAATTTTGAGGTCATACCACATGATATCCAAATGTGGCAACTACATACCAGCTGTGAAAAAGGTTATTTTTTTGCAAACCTGTTGCTGCTTCCATGGGTCCTCGGGCAAAATGGTTTATGATGCAACTTCCTGTCTTTGAATGGATTTCAACATCAAACACGATATTTCATAAAATGGACATCATCGGACAAAGTTTGTTTGTATACTAGGATGGAAATATACATTTCTGTTTTCTATTAAACGAACCACTTGAGTATTTGATTTTGCTATTTAATGAGGTTAAAACCACTCATCCCCCCCCCCCCCCCCCCTCAGGGTCTTTGTCCAGTGTTTAGTTTGACGACCACAAACCAGTTGCTAAACATCGGCGTGTTGACACTCTGCCGTCGGCATCTAGGTCAGAGCTTTGCTGGGCCAAAGCACACAGTGGGAAATGGACTGCTTTCATATTGCACTCTGCTGGTCTGAACAACCACTCAAACAATACGGGTCACATTCATGCAGCACTTTCATATGCAGCGCTGTTCCATCACACATCCTTCACACGGGATAAAGGACCCTTGGGCACACGGGCTAAAGGAGCTATAGGGATCAAACCGGCTTTGGTTAAGTAAGTGGATGACCCGCTCAACCCCCTGAGCCACACTAGGGTTAACAGCGTCAACAGTCACTTTCTGTTTAAAATATTGAGACGAAACCCCCTCGATTTCTTTTGAATTTGATTTATATTCAAGACCTCATGGTATAAATGTGACTCCTGTGTGTTCTGATGTGATTTACAGCTCAAAACTAACGGCGTGTGTGGTTTTTCAGGCCAATGCATCAGTCAGAGTTAAATCAAATCTCTCCTCTCTCTCCCTCTCCCTCTCACCTCTTCTTGCTGAGTTGTCAGTAATTCTCTCACCGGGTTACGGGAGTTCCTCGCTAACTTATCGTGAGATCCAGATTTCCTGGATGTCCCCTCCTTCACCCCGATGTTCCATTTTTCTGTTCATGTTGCTTTAGTGCTTTTACAGACACACACACACACACACACACACACACACACACACACACACACACACACACACACACCACACACATATAAACGCGTGAGTCATGCAGAGCTTTAGTTTGACATGCAGCCCACTCTCCCAGGCGGAGAGCTGCCTTTTTGGATCAAACTTGATTGTTGGGAGAATTACGCCACTGAGAGCTCCTGCAGACAAACAGGTAAACAAAACGTTTACTGTACGCACCCCCCCCCCACCCCCCCCATCCCCCTGAGTACCCGGAAGACGATTTTGTCTTATTCCAGAAATATCAAATTCAATCACTCTGCTTCTACCATCCCTCTCTCCCCTGTGCCGCCCCTCCTCACTTCTGCTCACTTTCCGCCGCTGCAGATTTCCGTGTGTGTGGTTTGTGGAGTGAAAAGCACTAAAAGAAATGGAAATATCTGATCACAGTAGATCGGAGTCCACTTCAATATCTGTGAGGAGGCTTCCTCTCAGCTGTCAGTGTCAAGAGCCTTATACAGGATGTGTGTGTGTGTGTGTGTTGTGTTGTTGTGTGTGGGTGTGTTAGTAATTTCCAAGCTTGGTTTCTCCTCCTTCAGAATGTTTTTTTTTCAGAGCAAATGGTTTTTGAAAAGCCTCGACATTTTGTGTTTGTCTGATCTTTATTATTTTGTACTTCAGGACAAATATGACTCATTTAATCTTTCTTCTGTGTGTGTGTGTGTGTCTGTGTGTTTGTTTGTTTGTGTGTGTGTGTGTGTCTGTGTGTCTGTGTGTGTGTGTGTTGCAGCCACCATCATATTGAACGAGCTGAACTGGACAGAAGCCCTGGAGGATGTTTTCCGGAAAAACAAAGAGGAGGATCCCTCGCTCCTCTGGCAGGTGTTTGGTTCTGCCACCGGATTGGCCCGCTACTTCCCAGGTGAGCGGCCCGGCAGCCAATGGGCTTTCTCGTCGCCTGCTGACCTTTTTTTTTAACGTGGTCAGTGATTGGGACACCAAAGGGCCATTTCAACATGTCGCTGACGGATGCATCCAGAATCAAACAGACTCGTGGTTAGACGCCGTGTTGCTGTTGGCTGACTCTGTCTTTCCTGTGACTTTGGCCTGAGAACGACGACAGTCAGTCATGAATCACTTCCTGTCTTTGGGACAACATGGCTGCCGGTTGCTAAGCAGTTTCATTTAACTAATAACACTTCATAAAAGCACATTTTGCTGTTTTTGTACAGATTAAACACACAAGATGTCTGCTAGGATAAGAATCGCTGTATTAGGACATAAGAAAACGCTGAGACGCAGTAAGACTTGGCTACTTGCTCACATATTAAACCTTAATGAGAAATAAACCGAATTTTCCCCTTTCATCCTTCTGCCAAATCCCAGCTTCCCCTTGGATGGACCTGAGCAACTCGGCCAGTAAGATCGACCTGTACGATGTGCGCAGGCGACCGTGGTGAGTGCAGACGCTGGTTTATGATTCGCCGTCTGTCGGTCATTATTCTCCTGTTTGTCAAGGACACACACACGGCTCATTGAGTTTACCTGTGTGATTTTCATTTTATATATATTTACATGTTGCACAAACAAGTCAGACCATCTGAACACACACACACACACACACACCCACAACCATCTACACACATACACACACAACAACAACCACAAACACACACACACACACACACACGGCTCATTGAGTTTACCTGTGTGATTTTCATTTTATATATATTTACATGTTGCACAAACACGTCAGACCATCTGAACACACACCACACACACACACACACACACACACACACACGGCAGATCAGAAAGTAACCGTACAAAAGAAATTATTAAAATCTGGCGCGAAGCCACAAATTCTCTTTTAACCATGTTATTAAATTCCGTCTCCAAAGCCTCTTGGCTGCGGTGAACTGGATCTCTGAGCCCTGACAAGCTGTTTGTTTATTAAAGAAACAATTCAATGTGCTAAGTCTTTGTGCGATTTGCTTGTTTCAATATTCAATAAGAGTCTGTGTGTCTGTGGTACGTGTGTTCGCCACTTGTACATTCTCATTGTTCTCAGTGTCCTCGACCTGTGTGTGTGTGTGTCTGTTGTTACTCACCAGGTACATTCAGGGGGCGGCGTCACCCAAGGACATGCTGATCTTGGTGGATGCGTGAGTGACGACTTCGTGATTCATCGATTACAGTCAGATTTTGTTTTATTTTGTGCGAGACGTGGCCCTGACGCCAACTCTCTGACCAGCCCCACGCCGCTGGGAGCGACTGCGACACTCACATCTGTGTATCGGGCAACTTCATCATTTACAGTCCAGTTACATCTTAGATTTCCATAGAGAATCCGGCAGCGTTATGTCGCGGTAGCAATTAAGATCAATTTGGAATTTTAAATTCCCATTTCTCATTCAAACACTGGGAAAGGAGAGTTTAACTGTCATACAAAAAGTCCATACAAATGAAATCTATGTCAAATATAATATTGTCATCTGCTACATGCAGCTCCACCACTAGATGTCACTAAACTCTACACACTGAACCTTTTAAATGTATACTCTGATAATTTTTTATGCTGTAAAACTCATATCATCCTTTTTAATTCTTAAATTTCAGGAGCGGCAGCGTTTCGGGTCTCACCCTCAAACTCATCCGAACGTCCGTGAACAAGATGCTGGAGACCCTCTCTGACGACGACTACGTGAACGTGGTCTCCGTGAGTTTTCACACAGAAACAACGTGGCCTGAATTTAATTTCAGAAAAAATCCCGACTTTCTGTCACTTCCAGAAGATTCCTGTGAGATGTCCAGGTGCACGTGTTGCTGGATGTGGACGTGTGGACTATTTGTGGCAGCGGTTAAGTCCTGCGGTTTGAGTCATTGGTTTAAACGCGGACGTGACCTTTTGAGTGACTTAACGCGGCACGCATGGGTGGATCTATAGTGTGGCTGTATGTGTGCGTCGATGCGTGCTCATTCGTCTGACTCGGAGTGTCAGTGTGGCTACATGTGTACAGTATATGTGTGTTTATGTGCCTGGGAAATATGCCAAGAGCATCTGAGCTGTATTCCAGTGTGTGTGGCTAATAGAGCGAACACGTGGCGCGGACACTGGAACGCCACGAGATAAGTTTGACGAATGAACGCGCGCTGCTTCGTGACCCACGGCGTTGAATCAGTGGCATGTGATGGCGAATCCCCTGTTAGGGCCCGTTTGAAATTCAGTGGGACTCTCAGGCATCAAAGGATTCCCTGACACGGGGATTGTGGAAATGTTCATCCGTCTTCATCTAAGCCGCGCAGCTCGGTCGGATGAGGCGTGGTTCCTGCTTCCCAGTGATCTCAATGCCGGGAAGAAAAACTAACACGGTTTCAAGTGGTCACAGTGGTTATTCCCCCCCCGACTGGGAGGATTTACGAGTAGTTGCAAAAGACGTGTTGCAGGAATCACACTGGATGGGATTCGGAGTGAAAAGTGAGGAGCTCCTCTCATAACAGATGTTGTCTCTTCCTGCTGAAATATAATCCCCCCCCCCCCCTCAGTTTGTCTCATTCACCATATTCCTCTGATAAATACACTTGAACAAGAACACTGCCCCTTGTGGCTGATTAAAAAGCTGTTAAATAGAAGAATAAACGACCTGAACATTGAAAACAACATCATGATGTCAGGAGGACGAACTTTCTGAAGAACGAAATCCCCCAAAAGTATTGTATTTGGTTATTTAATAATATTATATTTCATTTTTTAATATTTAAGTCTCAACCCTGAAGCCCACATCCCACGTGAAGCAAACAGTTCAGTATTTTCACTGAGCTTTAGAGGGGCAAGTAAAGTAGGAGGAATATATTTTTTTTACTTAACTGTTTACTCCTGTTTCCCGACTGAACCCGGCTGAATGTCTCCTGGCTGCGGCTGCTTATGAATTTTTAATGAAAACATACGAGAGCGGTGTCAATCTTCTCATCTCACTCTGCGAGAAAACAGACGCTTACTTTATTCTGCTGTCTGTCTTATTTTACAATCTTCTTTTTCACCGTCGTGCTTTCTATTTCTTTTTCATCTCATAATGGAGACCACATGTAAAAAGTCCCACTTCTGTGACATCATCACAAGCTTGAATTGGATGTTTTGGGCCCAGGATGCATCGTGTTTCTTGGACGTGACTCAGATCTCCTTGATCCTCGCTCGCCTCCTCTTCGTCCTTCTTCCGCTTCCCCTCCGAAAGGCGGGAGCATAAATTAGGTTTTCACTTTGCTTTCCAAACTCACCATTAATTACATTTCCTTTCACTTCCCTTAATAAAGCAGTGGTTTATGTTTTTGTTTGGAGCTTTCAAATCAGCTAAGTGAAAAGGGCTTTTGAAGAAAATGGAATCAGGCGGCAGCGTAATAAGGATATTGATGGAATCCAGTTCAGTTTTGTATCCAGGAGCATTTTGAAGCTTTGGTCTTTCATAATAAAATCATTTAATTCAAGGCACTAAGTCTGCTCAGCCCGGACGAGTGTGTGCGTGTGTTTTGAGAGAGAACAGATTTATAGATGAATGTAGTTTAACACTTTTATAAGGTTTTAACTAGACTTTAGTTTCAGTTTTGTTTATCTAAATAATATAACCTCAGATCAAATATCAGATGTATATTTGTGTTTATGTATTTTTGTATATCCAATACATATATATGAATATATATCTGTGTATATCTGTAGGCCTATATATACATACATGTATATACTGTGTGTGTGTGTGTGTATTTATATAGGCGAATGTGTTGATATACACATGCCCACATACAGTATGCTGTCGTGTTGAGGGTTTAAATTCTGTGTGGTATTTTAAGTTATGTGTTAGGTGACGCTAGATGAAGCTCTCGCTCGCTGCTGTTTATATTAGTGTGTGTGTGTGGGCGCGCTTCTGTTTAGAGGACGAATGTCTTGGCAGTTCTTTGCCCTGAAACTTCCGCCAACATGTTGAACAGTTGGAAACCGACATTGTTCGCTGCGGCTTCGTTCGCTGCTCAAACACAAACCTGAGGAGAAAGAGAGGGAAGAGCTCCCGGGAACAAGTCCTGTTGGATTTTGTCTTTTGATTGCTGATCCTGGATTTTGTGTGAATCTCACATAATGTTCTTCTCGGTATTAGGGTTCATGTTTGCCTCTTATAGACAGATGTGAAAACTTAAAAAATCCATATCGGTCGGGCTCTGATCTTTGGAAAGTTTCTTCTGGCACCAGTAACAGATTTGTTAGTTATCAGGTGACTGGGAGTGTCCATCTGTCCCTCCACATGAACAGTACTCATCTACAGACACTTGTTACATTCATATTTTAATCCCACCATAACAGATCTCTTTGTGTTTCTTCTTCACCTCCTTATGCCACTGTTTTCACGTCCCTACCTTCTCTCCTGTCAATCCTTCCTTCTGCTCCTATAGATCCCTTCGGTCTGTGCAGATTTGATTAACACTGATTTCATTAACACGTGAACAAATTGTTTCGACAGCAAGGTCAACGAGATAAAGCCTTATTAAATCAGCCTGTTTACTTTGCAATTACCTTCTTAAAGGGATCCTATAAACTCTCTGTAAATATCTGATTCAAAGTACATTCTGCACGTTCAAGGGACACTGCATGATTCTGCAGCGAAGGGAAACCCAGGCCACATATTTGAGAGGAAAATATGTGCAGGTTGCCTTCCCGCCACTTCCCGTCATCCCTCCTTCCCTCTTCCCTCCAGTTCAACGAAAAGGCCTCGCATGCGGCGTGCTTCCGGAACCTGGTGCAGGCCAACGTCCGCAACAAGATGATGCTGAAGGAAGCCGTGCAGAACATCACCGCCAAGGGTATCACCAACTACAAGGGCGGCTTCGAGCTGGCCTTCGAGCAGCTGGCGCAGGTAAGGCGTCGGCGTGGGGGGGGGGGGGGGGGGTACTTCTGCAGCGTCTGTGTGCGACATACGGGAGTGGGAGTGTGTGTGGTCTGCAGATTGGGGGGTGGAAACGTAGAGGGTGTCGCTGTCAATCTGTTTGATTTAATACTTTTTTTCCAGCGATGTCCCTTGAAATGTGCAGAAACTCCATCTTATCTACTTTTTCTGGAATCTACTTAACAGTCTGATGTTCATGTAATTCATCATTTTAATTCAATTATGAAAATAATGATGGAACATTGGAACACACACACACACACACCATCTACAACTCTCATGAAGAGTGAGTGTGTGTCGACCTCTTCTGGTTGTTTTGGACATTGCAGTTTGTTGGATCAGTGGATTTTGGGCCTGAATGTGTTTTTGCAGCCACTTCTTCATCCTGTGTTGTTTTCACGTGAAGTCAAACGTGTTCATTTATTTCCTCAGCTGAACGTGTCGAGGGCGAACTGCAACAAGATCATCATGCTCTTCACCGACGGAGGAGAGGAAAGGGCGAGGAAATATTTAAGAAATACAATCCAAGCAAGCGGTAGGACGTTAAACGCAACGTTGTCCACAGAGGGGGAAGAGAAGAGTCTTTTCTTTTCATCATTATCGGGTGTTTTTTACAAATTGATTCTTTTACATCTCACAGGTTCGAATCTTCACGTTTTCAGTCGGTCAACACAACTATGACAAAGGACCAATACAGTGGATGGCCTGTGCTAATAAAGGTAGGGGGGGGGGGGGGGGGGGGGGGCATTAGACCTCCACTTAAACACATAGTCTTCTGCTGGATGAATATAAGTTTTTTAAAAAGTACATTTTAGACTTGATTTTCTATTTAGTAGTTTTTCAGATTTGTAACACAGTACAAAGGTCAAAGAGAATAATAAACTTGTTTTATAGAAAATAAAAATAAATACATTAACATTTAAATGAAACACAGCAAATAAAATAATAAAACATCACAATTTTAAAGTAAATAGCACAAAGGAAAATAAGTAAATAGCTAAACAATCGTGTAAAAGCCATTTGTTAAGTAGAAGTGTTGAGAGATGATTTAAAAGTCCAGGTGAACTACTCCAGAGGTTCCTGCGCCCTGATTCACCCTTGATTCTCGACCCAGAACCTCATCAGAACCTTTTCTCCGTGGTGCTAAATCAAAATCCAGTCCGGTGCTGTTCAGTGGGCCTACCAATCCTTTTTTGTTAATTCTCTTAACGCTGCTATAGAATATCCCTTTAAATTCCCTGAGTTTGTTTTAGTCGTCCTGTATCTACAGCTTATTCTTAACTAAATGGCCCAGTGTTTTCACAGTAAACTAATTCTGCCTTCGCGCTACATTAAAATGCTGCATTAACGACCTCTTGCTAAACGTGATCTGATTTTAAATGAACCTCGTGCTGTATTTTCATGTTGGAGGTTAAAACAAACGTATTTCTCTCCTCAGGTTATTACTACGAGATTCCCTCTATAGGAGCCATTAGGATCAACACACAGGTAAAACAAATACACTTCTCTAATGAACCATGAGCTGCTGCTGCACTTTCCTCTCACGTTTTAATTCTGGCTCACTGGAGCACATGTGTCTTATGCCCTCTTGTGGTCGAGGGGCTGTCGTGCAGGGAACTAACACTCCAGGGTCTTGTATTGTGCAGGAGTACCTGGATGTTCTGGGCAGACCCATGGTGAAGGCTGACCGGAGGGCCAAGCAGGTTCAGTGGACCAACGTGTACCTGGACGCGCTGGTGCGTTACATGTGTTCACAGCAGAGGTTTTTGAAATGTAAAGGAATCTGTGTTCCTGAATCTGTTCTCCGTCAGATGAAGGACTTCAGATAAGTCTCGTTCTGTTATTCGCCGTTTGCCATCCTGCTAAACTCAACTTCAACTCTGTTCCCCGTTGTGTTTGCGAAAGCACTGATTAACTTCCCCCCCCCCCACCAAAAAAACTGCTGCGCGAAGCCATTTGTTTTTTGTTGCTCTTAAGCCTCAGTCATGATTTACTTTTTTAAGAGGACGTCGTAGATAAGGAGGCATTCGGGGCGAACGCAGCCAAGCGGCTCGGTTGTTGTCATCAGTTTACTGATAAGACGCTGTCAACGTTTGGGATCGGCGTCGACCTCGTCAGCGCCAGAACACGTCTCTGCCTTCTGTTAAAGAAAAGATCCTATTTCCAAGACGGAGCTGTTTTGGGGTTTTTCAAATGACCCGGTGACACTCGCAGGGATCTGTGGTTTACTGAGTTTTATTTCTATCGTCGAGGATTCTGTGGATTTATGCCATGAGAAAATCCTCTGAATTCATGTGCGTGTTGTGTGTTTGATCCTGCAGGAGCTCGGCCTGGTGATCACTGGAACTCTGCCTGTCTTCAACAAGACCAACACAGGCTCGAAGGTATTTAACAGCCGACTTCAACCATACATTTATTGTAAATTACAACTTTTTTTTGTAGTTTATTCTTTGTTTGATGTTTTTGTTATTCATTTGCTATCTTCCTTTGAATCTATCTTAACCTTTGCCAAGGAAAGGTAATGTTTTCACCCCTGCTGGTGACTTTTTTTTGTGTTATAAGCAAGATTATGCAAAAACTACTGGACGGATTTCCGTTGTGAGGATTACCTTTTTTTTGTGCCATTTTTACCAATTTTCAGGATATAATTCATGGTTCTTCATGAAAAAAGTCAGACGTTATAAGATGAATGATGCCTACGAGTGCGATTTGGTTTGATTGATTTGAAGGAAGCTGTGGTTGGAGGTGTGACCTCTACTGTCACTATAGATCTACCGACTACATTTCCGGACATATGGCCTGACGCGCCATATTGTTCCCAATTATCCGCTCATCCTCTGCTTTCATCCGCTGCTTTCTTGTGGCTCGTCCTCTGTTGGTCTCCCACACGCTTCCTCCACAGGAAGAGAATCTAGGGTGTCATAAAGCAGAAAATAAAAATGAGATCAAACCTGCAGATCAGAGACACGAATGATCCGGTAGCTAAGTGCTTCAAGATGAGTTTACATGTCTACTACCTCTGACTACCTCCGCTACGGTTGAAAGCATGGCTGGAAATGCCTCGTGAGCGAGTCATGGCGGCTCCTCAGGCTTTTGGCAATGAGGCTGACCAGATTTCTGTAGAAATTTCTGTGAAATTGTTCAGAACGCACAGAGGGACTTGATTCATACAGAGAGAACAGGACTCCTACGTGGGTCTTACAGTAAACTTTCTTTCTCTCTCTTTCACCATGGTGTCTTCTCAGAAATCACAGAACCAGCTCATCCTGGGGGTTATGGCTATTGATGTCTCGCTGGAGGACATCAAGAGACTCACGCCTCGGTTCACGGTAAGAGCACACACTGCAGAAACCTGCCTGTCGGTAGAGTTCATGGGTTCTTTCCTGTCATTTCACCGCTGTCTTTCTTTCTTCCCTTTTCCCTGTAGTTTGGACCGAATGGTTACTACTTTGCCATCGACCCCAACGGATACGTGCTGCTCCACCCGAATCTGCAGCCGCTGGTAGGACACAACTCTCAACCATTTTTTCTTTTTCTTTTACGGGTGTGGCACAAGAACAAGATCATTAATTTGCTGAAAGCCATTTAGCGAACATTTAAGGAGAAATCTTCTGCGAATATTCAGGCTCATATCTTTAATTTGTTGTTACCTGAAAAGCTTTACGTGGGCTTATGTAATGAAAACATCACTTCCTCAGACTGTCCAATTGCTGCAGCTCCTCTTTTCAGCCTCTGTCTGAAACACCAGGTCTCCGGATAAAGCCCAGTCTGCTCTGATTGGCCAGTTGGTCCACTCTGTTGTGATTGGTCAGCTTTATTCCAGCACTTGTAGGAAGTGTCGCCTGCTTTGTCGGGCAGCGTGTCAGACTAGCCGCTAGGAACGCAGTATTTAAATGTGGGGCATTGTGACATCATCATTGTGGTGAGTTATGGGTATTTAAAAAACACTGACGAGGCATTCAGGAGCAGTGTTCTCTGTGGGGGAGAGGAGTTCCATTTACTTTGGGTTTTTAACTTGTACATTCACAAAAAAAACACATAACACACTCGAGGAAAGAAAAACTGAGAAAGCATCTTAAGTCTCTTAAGTCTCTTAAGTCTCTTGCAGCCTGTTGAGGTTTGAACATCCCGCTCGGATTCAGTATCTTTGTTTTTCAGCAGCAGGACATATTGTCTTTACGCTGCTTGTTGCTTTATTCCCCCGAAACCTGCAGATATGATTTCAGTTTCTCTTCCTCTCTTTGACAAAAATCTCCCATCATATGGCTCCGGGATGAGGATGATTGTTGAAATGTGGCAACATGTTTCCCATTGACCTCGCTCACAGATGATTACAACATGCAGAGGTCCGAGTTACCAAACAGTCAGATCCACAACCTGTTCCCTCGTGGAGGTTGCGTAACATCAGCGTGTTTTTGGAAACACATCATTAACTGCAGGTTTATTGCTCAGTTTTCATCCTTTGAACTACAAGGCCACAGATTGTGAGTTATTGAACGTCCTATGGATTAATTTCTTCCTATTTGATTAATTGTTCCTGGTTTTGTTTTTCCGTGCAGACTGCCAAGTTCCACGAACCTGTAACGCTGGACTTCCTGGACGCAGAGATAGAGAACGAGATGAAAGTGGAGGTTCAGGAAAATATTTGAATTTTCTATGAAACTGTGTCAGAATCGACATCACTGTAGTTTCTCCTCATAATACGTTTAATTTGTCTTTTTTTTTTGTTATTGTTCAACAGATGCGGAAAAAAATGATTGACGCAGGAAAGAGGGGATTACACGATGGCTACACTGGTGAAATCCCAAGACGAGGTGATTTTACAATGATCATAACAGTAATAAGTACGTCTGTGTACAGATGTACACGTGTGCTGATCAAAGTGTTTCCCTCACAGCGCTACATCGACCAGCACCACAGGACCTACAGCTACGCACCAGTGAAGGGAACAGATTACAGGTAAATATCATATTTTGAATATGTTTCAGGAAGTGATATTTCTTAACTTGTAAGAGGAACTGCAGAGGCCTTAGTTTGACTCACTTGGCAAATATACATTAATATATTTATAATAGTAAATGAATCTCATTGGAACTAAGACTTGGCCAGCGACAGCCAGTGGCCGGAGGCTTCATACTTATTATTTATTATATTTATTTTGAGTGTTTTCCATCCGTCAGTTCGTACGTCTGCCCCATTCTCGTGAACGCAATATCTGAAGAACGCCTTCAGGCTATTTCTTCAAATTTCGTACAAACATGTACTTGGACTCAGCGATGAGCTGATTAGATTATGTTTGCCACAGGTCAAAGGTCAAGGTCACGGTGGCCGCACAAGCACATTGTTTTTTGCCTTGTGAAAGTAATATCTCCGGAATGCCTCCAGGGAATCCATTTAGATTTGGGACAAACATTCACTTGAAATTGGATTTGATCTTGGCAGTCAAGGGTCAAGGTCACGGTGGCCTCACAAAACATGTTTTTGACTTTTTTTGATTTGATATCTCAGGAACGTTCAAGGCAACATTTGATCAGTTGTCACTTTGACTCAAAGATGAAGTGATTCGATGTCAGTGGTCAAAAGGTCCTTCTGGGAATCTTAAGAAAACATTTATGCAGACTGAACCTGCACTGGACGGTGAAAGCATTCATCCGCAAAGTTTCTCTCAAAACCAACACATGAATAATAAACAAGACATGAAAAGTTCCGTGCATAAAGTAAACTCTGTTACGACATTTTTCTGTATGAGATGTTTGTGTCTTTCTTGCGTCCCTCAGCCTGGCCCTGGTCCTGCCCGAGTACAGTATGCATTACATCCGGGCCACGATCGGTGACACCATCACCCAGGCTAAATGTAAGTTCCCCCCCGTAAATCAGTTCAAATCCCTTGTGGCATTATAGTAATAACATTCTGCAGTGTTGGGTGTAAAGTGATGTTAATGTTGTCCAGTGTCCGCTCTCCGTGTGAGGCTGAGAAATTCTCTGCTCCTGGTTCCTATCCGTCATTTACAGTAACCCCCCCTCACACACACACACATATACATATACATATACATACACACCCACGTACAGCATGCCCTCGCCCCTTGTGTCGCCACGGTGACACACAGCCTCAGTTGTGGTGCCGTTCAAAGTTTTTGACGCCAGACAGCGGGACGAGCGGCTCCAGTGTCCCCTTTCACACATATAGGACTCATCAATTAATTTACAGCCGTGTGTGTGTGTGTGTGTGTGTGTGTGTGTGTGTGTGTGTGTGTGTGTGTGTGTGTGTGTGTGTGTGTGTGTGTGTGTGTGTGTGTGTGTGTGTGTGTGTGTGTGTCTACAAGTGGGTATCTATGTGTGTGTTCGTGCTCAGTTCTATTGAATGAATACATATTGGATCAGAGGCTCCAGATGTGTCGCGCTGTCATGTCTCTTTTGAGGGTCGGTCTGTTCCCACTAGTAAAAGATGTCATTGTCATAGTGTTACTCAAAGGACAGTTTTATTGTGTATGTGTGTGTGTGTGTGGTTAAGATGGAGCCATCCCCGGTTAGAGTCTGTCTTCCTTTACGGTTTATATAGTTTACTTATAGTTTCCCATGTTTTGTATTAACTTAACATTGCATCTCGTACGTGTCAAAGGCGAACGTCCCACCTTTTATGCAGCTGTCGACGGCTCTCTATTCCAAAAAACTGTCGAAAACCAGTTGGCAGGGACTTTCCGGATGGCGTAATCCATCACCGTCAACGTTTCATCACCTCTGTTTTTCCTGGCGGAGTCTCATTAATTGCGAGTTGGGAGCAGGGACAAGTTTCAGAAAGGATGTTTGTCGGTGCTTGGTGCTGGCTGCAGACCAGATGCGGTTATTGTTTTACACTAACCGCATCTTACACCCGATCCAATTGGGGTGACAAAATGCATCATTCGAATCGCCGTTTAATCTCAAACTTAATGTGTAGTTGATGCCGTACATTTGTATACATATGTACACATACGATGACATTTCATTATCTATCTATCTCCATGGAAACCTACTCACATCACAACCTTAACCACCACAGTGTGTAACCGCAACCGAAACAAGTTAAGCTAAGATCATGTTTTTGTTCCCACAATGTGACGGTGTGAACAGTTTCCCTGTCCTCAGATACACACCCACACAGCTCACCCTAGATGACCTGAAACACCCGGTGCATCTTCCACTGGTTGATGGCCTCAACTTAAAGTTGAAGTCATCAAACCACCTTTCCTCTCCTGCTCTCTTTTCCAACTCCCTGTTTTTCCTCTCCTCATCCTTCTTTCCCTCCTCCCTCCTCAACTCCTGACCATCCCTGCTGTGTCGGACCCCCTGCAGCATTTTTGGGCAAGTATCCTCCTGTTGTGCTTTACCTCCTAACCTCCCCCCCCCCTCGCCGTCTCCTAACTCTCAAACTACCTGCAGACGTTGGCCGTTACTTCACGTCTGACCTGCTTCATCAAACACTCGCAAAACACAGAAGCATCTTTGTTTTCGTTGCCTGTTTTTCCTCATTAAATGGCTTCTAATGATAATTCTGTTATCCGAGAAGCGGCGCTTCGCATGCGATGCGTGCCCACACAGCGTGTTGCAGACGGGGTGTGAATGTCTGCGTGTGCACATATGTGTTTAACCCCCACCTGTTCAAATGGACCTCAGATGTGGTTTTGGCACCGATCCGCTGCTGCAGAGGGAAGAAATGAGGACAGGATGTTTGTGTTGTTTAAAGATGAAGCCGTAAAGGAGAAAGCTGCGGGTCTGCTCCCAGAATCTGAGTCTGAGCTTTTTTTTTTCCTTTGTTTTATTTACTCATTTATTTGACTCACTTTGAGTTTCACAGGCCTGTTAAATAAAAGACAGGGTCCAGCTTAATTCACTAACCGTCATCTCCTCTGCCCGTCCTCCTGTGTGCTGTGTCATCATCTCCATCTTGTTTGTTGGCCTCGACTTCTCAATCTCCACAAAACACGGCTAAGCTCTCGTGGTTTTGTCTGAAACCGCAGCAATGACTCGTGTCTGTTTTCTACTTTTCCAGAGAGTGAATATAAATGTCAGTTTTAAAAAACCTCCAATGCTCCGCTTTCTCCATTTTCTTATTTGTCATGCCTTTAACCCGCTCCGGTTTCTTGTCTTGCATGTTTCTATTTGTGAGATTGATTCCTGCTGGAACCCGTTCACAGTCTGGACAGATTTTTGGACGTAGCTGCATGTCTTAGATATTTCCCTGACTCAGTCGTTCACGGAGGAAAAAAAACCCTCCAAAAAAGATCTGGCAGGAATGTCATCATCGGTGCAAAGAGGCATGCGAGAGCACAGAAAATGCAATGCAGCCGTCACTCCCTAAATCTCCCTGCGATCCATCATTACGAGATGCCGCGTTGGATTAATAAATCGGGGGGGGCCAGATATCAAAGCAAAACCACATGGGTGCAATTATTTCCCAATCATGGCCACCGAAGAGGACAAGGGGGTAGCCCCATGTCGTCATGAGAAATGCTGCTGTAGTGTATAATCAACTGTCGACACAATGTGCTTTGGAGAATGTCAAAGAAACGTCAAGGTTATGAGCTGCGGTTAATCCCCGTCAGTTGGTCCTGATGCGAAAGACATCGCTGAATTACAAGAAGAATGCTAATGCCACCGCTAAGAACACGTCTACATCGTCACGTCGAACACGTGTGACCACATCGTAAGCCGCTCTCTCTGTTCTCCATTCGGGCACCGACTCCATTTCCATCCAAAGGTCTTTCTGTTTGGAATGCAATATTTCTATTCTGGAGTCGCTCTGTGAATAAAATATTGTGTCACCTTTGACCCCTGTGGTTTTACCCTGTCCTTCTTTCTCTCCCCCCCCCCCCCCCCCCCCCGCCCCTCTCTCTTTTCCCCTCTCGTCTTTAACCTCCCCCGGGGGATGATTCTCTCGTTCGCTCACTTTCTCTCTGCTGGGATTTTTTCCACTCCAGGGAAAAATGGCAAGTATTTTATGTTTTTCCTCCTTTACTTTCATCTCCCTCCTCTTGTTCTCGAGCCTTGTAGGTCCTTTACCCAGAAAGAGTAGAAATGGGCTCAATTTTAGCTTTGATTTGTCCATTTTAGTAGTTTGGTGGTTTATCATTTTCATATTTTGGCTTTGTGGCTAAATATCTTAATCTTAGGACAAGAAGGAGGGACGTGGTGTTAGATTCACGGATCCATGGCCCCTGATATTTGTTCGGCTCATTTTCAGTTGTTCCTTTTTTTGTGCGTTGTTAAATATTCCCAATCTCCTCTGTATACAATCCCTCCTTCACCGTAATATTAAACTGTCGGACTCTGACCTGTGCGAGGACGGGAACTCATAATATTTTGTCCCTTTCACCAGTTTCTGAGAGCCTGCTCGCCGACAAGTTTGATGAATACGGCTACACGTTCATCGCCCCGAGGTGAGTTGACGTGTCGTTTATTTGGTTTAGATTTTCTGAAATGATTCGTAACGTTATGACGCAGCACAGAGGTTCCTCCCCCCCCCCCCCCCGCAGGATGTACTGTAAGGATTTAAAACCACCCGACAAGAACACAAACAACACGGAGTTCCTGATGGAGTTCAACAACTACATCGACACAAAGACTCCAAACAACCCCATGTGTGAGTACTGAAGAGCAGTTCTTCACCTTGAAAAAACTCCCGCCGCCGTCAACTGTGACATTTTCATTGAGAATAAAAAGCTTTTACACTGAATCCGCAGCAATAAGACATCATTCTCACTACAGACTTCTATTTGCATCTCAAAGGGATTCACGGTATTTGGTGTTGTGTGTATATGTGAATGAGCTTCAACCATCTGGCTTGGCATTAAGGTGTGCACTGAGCATTTAATGGAAGAGCGCCAAACCCCAAACCTATTCCCAGAGGTCTCCCTTCCCAGTGAAATACAGGTCTGGCTGGATGGTTTGGTGTGCATGAGCAGGCAAAGCTTTGTAATGTGGAGCCCCCCGAGTTCGTGTTACCCATTTGACGCTAACTCTAAAAGTCTGACCATCACACGCCTCGGTGCACATGTGTGAGGTACGGCGGCTTAGATGTGACACGCGCGCGCTCACACACACACACACACACACACACACACACACACACACACACACACACACACACACACACACACACACACACACACACAATATTCACCAGCAATATTCCTTCCACACCCCGCCTACAGCCGCTCGACCTCATCCAATTACTGTGTGTTTGTGAGAAAGAGCAGGACACGTCAAGCCAAGACGGCGAGCGGAGCAATAAAACACAAATCAGGCCGGTGGACCTTCTCCCAAACATCTGACCAACGCATTAACATCCTTGGCATTTTCTTGCCTAAACTCATAGATGTGCATCACCCCCATATTGTTTGCCTGCTAATACAGTAGGTCCCCAGATATTTGTAAAAGTCCCTTTATTGTGTCCCCTAGCATGATTTGATGGTTCGGATTTAGGAACTCACTTCAAACACGTCGACATGATCACTGCAATAAAACTTTTCACCCAATTGAAATATTACTTTCACCGTTATTAGCTGCGAGTTTAATGGAGTCCACAGGGAGCGCGGAGGGAGAGAGGGAGAGAGGAGTCTGGCCCCGGTGGACTATTGGCAGCTCGAGTATCGTTACACGCTTTACTTGGTTAAAGCCACTGCAGTGGCGAAGAAGTTGAAGTACATTAGGAATTCCTGGGCTGCCTTCAATAAAAGATCCCTAATGAAAACCACTGCACAAAGGGGGGGAGGGGGGGGGGGGGGCGGCAGGGTGGAGGTGTAGGGGTGCGGGATAAAGTGTTACACCAGCTGTTTTCTCTGATGTGTGTGGTGTGTCATAAATGTTGGAGGAGGTGGTGGAGGTGTATCGACGAGCCTCAACCCTAATGGACTGGAGCGGGTCGTCCGAGTGTTCAAAGAGGCCGGCGCGGCCCAACGAGTGGGCGAGCGGCTTTTATCGCTCCGTTTTGTTCGTCATGTGGTCGTGTCGGACGTCTCGGAATGCAATTTGGTTACACCTATATCAACCCACCGGCCTTGGTGGCATCAAATAACATTTGATTTATAGCTTTCTATGAAATTCAAATTTCATATCACCTCTCTGTCAGATTTGCTCGACCGTGGTATTGCAACTTTGCATTTGGACCCTGTAGGGGCTTGAAAATGTTGCCATATATCATTTAAAGCTCATGGGAACTTCTTTAAATGAAATTCAAATGTTCAAATGAACTCATTGGAATTTGATGGGTCAAATGTCAGGTTGCTGTGACCTTACGAATCACGTGCTGGGTCTTATGAACGCAACATTTCAAGAACACCTCCGGGGAATTCTTTCACATTTGTTTGGCTGGACTCACAGATGAACTGAGTGGATTTTGGTGGTCAACGGTCCAAGATCAAGATCACAGTGGCCTCACCAAACGTGACTTTGGCTCAAACGCTAAGTGATTCGGTTTCCGTGGTGAAAGGTTATGTTTACGGTGACGTCTGTAAATAAAAGAGTACGTAGAATGAACCCACACCGGCTCACGGAGGCATACAACAGCAGACAAGATCATTCTTATTTTTACATGATTGATTTTCTCCCAGCTACCGATGCCCTTCAAGCGTTTATATCACATTATCTGGAACACCCTTGTTGTTCGGACCTTGAGGCCATAATAGCTCCACAACAAACATTTGACAGCGTTTTTCCGGCAAAGATGTCACTCTCAAATCTGATGTCTCACAGATAAAAGACGGAACATTTCAACACACCCTCAGCAACGTCAGCAGAAACACAAATTTGGCACTGAAAGATAACATCCTGACTTTCTATTTTGCCCCTCAGGTAATGTGGAGCTGGTGAACCGACTGCTCCTGGATGCGGGCATAACCTCAGATCTGATTAAGCTCTGGAAACAAAACGAGCTGCCGTAAGTGCCGCGCCTGTGCTTTCCCAACGTCAACCATCAGGGTTTTATGGTGATCCAGCAAAAATCGACTGAAATGCGGTTTGTTACTTGGTGTTTGGTAACCAAAGAACAGATGGTTCAAATATTTCCGCGTCACCAGTAAATGTCATGCAGGTACAAAGCACATTCCAGACTTTTGTAACTGTATGTTTTATGGCTTCATCTTCTCTGCTTGTCAGGCTCGGTGTCTCGGCCAGATTTGTTGCCACTGATGGGGGACTCACGCGGGTCTACCCCAAAAGGTACGTGTCAACCTGTTGAGGGAGGGCTGCTGATTTAGGAGCACCGAGAGGAGCGGACGGTATGGTTGGGATTATCTGATTAGGAACAATGGTGTGGTCTGCCAAGAAACCTGCAGTTTACACATGAAATGCCTTATTTTTTATAAGTGATGGTATAAAACCAGATCACCTAAGTTTTCAACAATCATCCATCCATCAACTGCAGGTCACAGGTTAAGAAAACCGACCAATAGAACCTTATCATTATGTCCCTAGCTACTTATTCCAACTCCTCCTGAGGGATCCCAAGGTTTTCCAGATGGGACTGATAATCCCTCCAGCATGTTCCGTTCCTTGGACCTGAACTGTTTTTTCCCTCGCAGTGGAATCCGACCGCAATAGGCATCCCAATTAGATGATAACCACCTCAACAATTTTGTTATTGTGATGAAGCAGTGGGTCTCCAATGATCTCCCTTCAGATGTCCAAACTTCTCACACCAAAGGGGTGACACCCAAAGCTTATGATTATAGGTTTGCGTTGGGACGTAGCTTGATTGATCTTCTGCTTGCATCCCTCTCCTCCATGACAGTTGGTTTAACAGACAACTGCTACGAGTTATGAGCTGGAGTTGTTTGTTCTCCGTCTTCACAACTTGTCGTGACCCAGTTTGAAACTGTTTTAGTTATATGATCAATGCTTTAGAAAGAGTGGCTGTTTTTTAGATTTAGGAGACATGGCAGATGTCAAAGAAGCATTTGAAGTTAGGCCTGGACGTGCAGTTTATAAGAAACGTGTTGAGACGCTTTAGCAGGATGAGCTTGAGAGACAGATATGAATAGTGCATTGGACCCAAATCAGATCCTTGAGGTGCCCCAGAGGGAAAATTGTGATAAAAGTTTGTTTCCATGTACAGTAGAAACCACTAAAATGCCTAAATAATGCTGCCAATAAAGTTTTGAGCAAAGTCAGAAAATGTCAGAGACCAGCAATCACCAGGTGGTGAGCTTGCCAGACTAAAACACACCTTTCAAGTGTGAGTGAAAGAAAATGAAAAAATTGGAAAATGATCTGTAGTTGGAATTCAAGATGTGGTGTGTGTGTCTCTGTCTGATTTGTTTTGCGTAAATGCATTTGACAGTGCCGGGCTGTACTGGACGGAAGAAGCAGAGACGTACGAGTCAAGTTTCTACAAGCGAACTTTGGACAATGATCTGTACATCTTCACTCCAACACCCTACGCAGATAAAGACAACAGTGAGTAACAACCCTGTGTGTGTGTGTGTGTGTGTGTGTGTGTGTGTGTGTGTGTGTGTGTGTGTGTGTGTGTGTGTGTGTGTGTGTGTGTGTGTGTGTGTGTGTGTGTGTGTGTGTGTGTGTGTGTGTGTGTGTGTGTATCTATACATTTATTCCGTTGTCCTTCTTGCAGCAAGTGACGACTCAGTGCTGGTGAGCAGAGCGGTGGAGGTCACTATTGATGGTATCCCACTTAAACCAGCTGGTAAGGACACACACACACACACACACACACACACACACACACCACACACACACACACATTTCTCAAGTTGACTCCCTCGCTGTGCCACTTACACATAAACACACACACAGCAATGTACACGCCTACATTTTCGATAATATAGCTTTAAACACACACAAGCTCTTATTTAAAGATGGCTACTCCTCGTTTGTCAAGTCGTCCCCCCCCCCCCCCCTGCTCTGACACATACACACAAACACGCACAAGCCACACATCAGGTTGTCTTGTCTCCTGTGTGTCTTGGCCAACTTTGCATCTTCCAAGTTCAGAGAGTAAAGTTGACGCAGAGGTCCCACATGATCTAGGACGTCTGGCTTTTGTGTTTTCTCCCAGTGGCTGGCGTGAAGTTGGACATCAGCGCCTGGATGGCGAGATTCATCAACACCACGCAGAGGACGAATGTGAGTAGTTTTTCCCGTGCCTGCGTGACACTCTGACGCACCGCGTGATGGCTCTCATTCATCACTCTGTCCCCCTGTTTTGTTTACAGTGCAATGATGAGATATGTGGCTGTCAGAGAAATGACGTGGTAAGGGCTTTTTTCTTTTATTACTTCAGCTGTTGTTAATAATGAGAATCATGAGAATGTCACTGAAGTCCTCTCTGCGTGATTCCAGTACGTAGACTGCGTCATCCTGGACGACGGGGGCTTCCTGGTGATGTCCAATCGAGATGAATACATTGATCAGGTGGGTCCGTGCATTTAACTCTCAGGTCAGACATGAAAATAAGACCATGTTCTTGGCATCATGCAGGGGACGATATAATAATTGGTATGTCCGTCCCTTCGTGAGTCTGTCCGAGCATCAGTAATCATTTTGTTACTGGAAAGCAATGTGGAAAAATATTTCCACGAAACTTCAGTTCTGTTAATTGGGCTGTAAAGTGAAGCCTTTTGGATATTTGTGGATTTCACAAGATTTTTTTTCCATCGCTCCATGGCAACAGGTTCCACAACAAGCTTCAAAAATTATCAAGTAATGACGCGGTGCCTTTTTAATATTTGTAGGATTCTTGAAAATGTTTTTTTGTATAACGTTTGCACAATCGCCTCAAAACCAAGAAGGATTCCAGTGTGTGTGGGGGAAGGGAACATTTCATGACCTCAGATAACAAATAGCACCAAATTATCTGCTCTTTCAATTTGTGTGGACGCCAGTGGACATGTTATCTCCTCATGACATTTTAGAATCGATCTATTTAGTTTCAGATCATTTGTCGTGCTCAAAATCGTCCCAACCCGGAAATTCAAAAGCTGCTCGTATAAATAAACCATCTATAAAGAATAAGTAATGTGTTTGTTAACCAGTAATATGATTTGTAAATCATTTCCAACTTATTTGATAAAGAAGAAAGTCAATTTCGAGGAAAGTGGACGTAATGGATTATCTCTCCACGGAGAGGTGGAACATCCGTGTTTCCATGGTTCTCACATTTTTAGTCAAATTGAATTTCATGATTGACAGCTGAGACTGACTCATAATTGGTCAAACGTGTGTCTTGGCGGGACTCTTGCTACCGAGGATCCATCCCCCGATTGCTACTGCGCAGACTCTGGCTCCAAATGCACAAGACGGCTGTTTTTCGTAGAGAGTGGGAGGAAGTAGACTTAATATACGTGTCTACGAGTCGACCTTGAGTTTAAATACTTGTTTTAAATGATCTTTCACACTTTAAACACTTCATTGTTCAGGATGGTAAACAGACAGAGTGCTTTTCTCGTCTTACTGTCCAATTAAAGAGTTTGACACTACAAGTTACATTCAACCCTTCACACCCTGCAGGTACAGCTGTTAAAAGCAATTTACGGTCAAGTGCCTTGCCCGTGCAGACTGGAGGAGCCGGGGATCGAACCACTGACCTTCTGGTTAACAGACCCGCTCCACTTCCTGAATGAAATATGAAGCCGTCATTGCCCATATGGCACCTGTGTAGTTTTGATTACAGGAATAAAATCAACTATTCATTTTTCACGTCCGAAATGAAACCGACTTTGTCTTTCGGGGTTCAAACCTGCGGGGTCGCTTCACTGCGTCAACCTTGACAATGCAAGCAAAAAAATAAACTAATGTGACTATTTGGACCCATGGGATTGGTGCACAAACACGTACAGTATACAGTACATTTCACTCCCCGCTGCCCCATCCTTAACGCGAGGAGCCGGGGCCCCTGCTGTCGTCTGAGTAAATGTTTTTTCATGCAGCCTTGGCCCCTTCCTAATCAGGGCTGGGTGTGTGCCGGATAAATCAGTCGCCCTCTGAAGTTTGGCAGCAGCACTAAAACCGAGGGACCCGGGGCCTTGTTTGGAGAACGTTGTGAGCTCTCAATCATATTTCCTACAGGAGCAAAGTTTCTCTCCCTCCGCTAGCTTCTCGCTTTCTCTCCCCTCTTTACGTCTTTCACTCTCCGGCTCAGTCTTTTCTCTCTTTTCTTTTTTCTGTGAAAAACCCTCTGGGAGTCTGCAGCCAACTGGGTTGTGACTGTTAATTCATTATTTGTGTTATTGCACGGGGGGAAGGAGAGAAGGCTTCCTTCACCTTATAGATTGGAAGATTTATATATCGCTCGGCCGTTGCACTTAAGAGGAATGGATATGCGGAGGATGGCTTGTTAACAGTGACCTTACAAAGCGGAAGGAAAGGGATAGTTTGCATTTCCACACTCACACACACACACACAGTCGTACATGTTCGTCTTCTGCACACACACACACACACACACACACAGACACACACACACATAGATGAATATTTTACATGATCCCTCCTGGATAGAAAAATACTTAAACGCTCCCATGCACACGGTCATGTCACACCACGGAGATGCCGAGACAAACTACTTCCTCGAGGCTGAAATTTATAGTTGCCTGGCGGACTGTGTTAATCAGATTAAAGTGAAGTCCATCATCCTGCTTTGAGGTAGAGTTACTCCAGGTGTGTGTGTGTAGGAAACACCTTCTGCACATATTTACACATTCTTCACTGTGTTACATAGATTTAACCGTTGCAGGACAGGGGTATATAGATGTTTAAGCGCTCTAAACGAGGACATCTTCTGTCAGTGGTGTATACATTTATAAGATTTTCCATTATTTCTCAGTGGAACCTTGATACTGAGACCGTTTCCCTGTGAAGTTGTTGTGAGGCCATCTGGGATTATCTGTGTCGAGTTCCTGTAGAACGCCAATGAAGATGGACGACGCATCTCCCCTTCCCAAGTCAAAAGCCAGAGTCTGCACTGGAGGGGATCGGGGGGGGGGGGATGGAGCCGCGGTGTCCAGGTCCCGCTGATACACCCGCTCGACCAATCCCGAGTCACGTCTCAGCTGTCAATCATGATGTTTCACCTCATGTTTATAGTATCAAATAACTAATGAACACTTGGAACATACGTAGGTGGGATAAGAGCTACCTGAAACTTATTTGTCTTTTTAAATTGGTCCATGTCCCACCCACTAACATGGAGGAGAGGAGATTTCCGTACACTGTGGAAGCAGAGGGGGGGGGGGGATCAAGCTCTCAAATGGTCTATAAGCAGTTTAACGCATGTTCACAAACACATTCTGAATGTGAGGTCACAAAAAAGCAGTTTTCACTTATGTCTCCACTCCTCCTCCATCCATCCGTTAGATCGGACGTTTCTTTGGCGTGATCGACCCCGTCCTCATGAGGAGCCTGAACGACTCCCTGTTCACCTACAAGCAGACCTACGACTACCAGTCGCTCTGTGACCCCAAGAAGGAGAGCAAGGCGGCTGCAGGCCTGCGATCAGTCTACGTGGTGAGTTACATAAGCCAGAGATCATACACACACACACACACACACACAACCTACCACACACACTTTGTCATCCACATGTGCACACCTACACTTACATGTTCACACATTTTCATATCCATACATACATCTACTCATTTCCCTGCATGAGCACCCGGACAGATGCGAGTACACATGCAGACATTTCTTTTTTTAAACTTACGACACACACACACACATGCACACACACACACCGTCGGTCACCAGGGAACCGTAAATCTGCACGGAGCAGATGAGAGGGGTAGCAGAGGGTATGGTGAACGCGTTAGAGTGGGAGTTGCAGCAACAGTAACAGGATTAGGTGGTCTGCCGTGCTCGGCTAAGTGATGCCGAGAAAGGGGGCACTGTTCTTCATCACTTACAAAACGCCCAGCTCACGGTGAAGTGATGCAAATTGTCCGCAGACATCACTCCGACGCCGCCTCAGATCCTCAAAGGTTTAACATTCCCGGTAGCGTTAGATGGAGCGGATACCAGCGAAAGAGACTCATGTTCTTAATGAACAACGCAAAAACGGCTCCGGTCGCCGATAGACAAACTGAACCACGTGTGCGACATGCCCGAGTTGCCCAGGTGAGATGAAAGATGCAGGTTCTGATCAAAGCCGCTGTCAACAGGCAAGCGAGGCCTCCGACACAGGGAGGTAAATCTCCCTGATGACTCGACACGCCATCGACGGAGGAGAAAGGACGCAGCCGTGATTCAACAAAACAAGGCCCTTGCATGCTAAGCATAATCGAAGCAGCATGTCAGGGCCTTTTATTTGAGCCGTGTGCTACTTTGTTTTCTCGCTGGCCCCTTGTTTACCAACGTACGCTCACATCTGTGGAGGAGGCTTGTGTTCGAACTTCCTCTCTCTCGAATTGGAGGAAAAACCTAATCTCTGGCTGGAGCCGTCGGTTCTCCGCGAACCGGCTCGACTGCAGCCACTGTAAACACAAGCAGGATGTTCTGATTGGTACGACCAGCTTAAAGTGATTTTGCTCCATGATTCATTACGTAGATAATCCTTGTCCCGCTCTGATATTAATTTTCGTCTTGTTTATCCCTGTCAGCCCACAATCGCAGATATTTTGAGTTTGGGATGGTGGGCGACAGCTGCAGCCTGGTGAGTCTCTTGTTTTCTTATTGACCTTTTACCAATGTGGTTGTCATTAGTGTCATCCCATATTTTGGTCAAATGATTAATAACACAATGACACAGTATAAATATCCTTAACCTCACATGCTAATGGAAAGCAGGCAAGGATTTCTTCCTCTAAACTGGATGTATAGCATCTGTTTAATAGCTGAAATGTTCCCAAGACAGTCAGCATTCCTCAAAATCTTCTCTTGATTTATTCTCCGTCTCAGTGTCTTGATGTCGTTAACAGCTTGTTTTACAAAATATCCAATGAATATGAATTTTAATCGAATTCAAATCTTTCAATAAAAAAAAACAAATTGGTTTAAGGTCAGCAGCGTGTGTTTGTGGTGTTGCGATTCACGTTAGCTTTAACCCAGATGTTTAGTCGTAAACGATGCTTCAGCGAATCAGGAAATCATCTTTGAGATATGTATTCGTTTTGCCTCTTAGGTCGATACTGCAGCAGATACTGGTCAGCGTCACATTCCCCAACTTCCTGGATGCAGGTGAGCTCCCATCAGATTGAAGCCAGTGAAAACACCAGCACTTTGAGCGTGTGATTTAGTTTTCTGCAACACTGAGTGATCTGCCTCTGGGCATCGTCAGGATGGAAAACGATCTGGTAACAGTTTTTAGTTTGATCAGGCCTAAAACACATTATTGGGTAATTGTGTTTTATTCTGGTGCAATAGCTCAGCACACACCAAGACTAACAACATCGTGTTTATGAACCGTTCATCACTCAGCAGTTGATCTCTCAACAGCCCATTACTCATCCATCTTCAGATCTTCAGCTGTGTGCAAGTTGTGGCACATACGATACGGGGTCGTGTGTTTGTGTGTGTGGTTTCCGTGCGAATACAAATTAAGCTTTTAGAAAACACAGATAACCATCTGATTAAAACCAGGACAAAATGGCAGGTCTCTCTGTTTTTACAGTTTTGTGTTTCGCGATAACTTCGATGGTTGTTTTAAAATCCAAAAAGATCTCAAAACCCAGAAAACCCCTTGAACCAGAACTGCCTGCGAGGCTGGATACCACCAAGCATAAGTGAGGAAATTGTAATTTGAGCGAAAGGAATCTTCAGGTGGAAGATCCCGGCGCTGCGTGTCTGCTGGTTTGTTCATCAGCTCCTTCTTTTGTTTGTCGATGTCCGTTGAATTGTGAATCTGTGCAGCTGCACGGGTTATGGGTACATGCTTTTTAAGCACCACGGAATCCCAAGAGCCCATGAAATGTAAATCCAATATGTTTTTGTGCATCTGGATGTGGAGTAGTTTTCTGACAGGCAGCTTTAGTTTATTGTGCATTAACATTTTGGTAGCAGGGTTAATTTCTTCTGGTATTAACTGCGGCAGCAGATGTACCAAAAGATGCAGGAAAGGCGTAAGCCAAGCTTCCTGTCGTTTTAGCATCTTTCAGCTTTTTTTTTTGTGGGCCATAACAAAAAATGTTATGGCCCACAAGGTTACTATTTGGTTCTGTCACAGAAAAGCAACTGCACATCTTGCCTAGAATTAAGGTAAATATTCACAAATCTGCCGCAGGAGTTGGAGCTAAAAGAACAAATAATAATGGACTTAAACTCATGTTAATTATATCAACTTTACGTAGATATAATATTTGTATATATTGTTATAGCTTGTTGTGTTGAACCCAAATGTCTAAGTTGATACTTTTGCTCAAGTCAAACATTTTCTACCATATCTCTCTCGCCAGGAACTATCAGTGTTAAACTTTAAAGTTGAATGAGTTCTGTGTCAGACATATACTGCATATATACAGTATATGACTATACTTTGAGGTATTTGAGGTATTTATTACCACTGTCTTTTAGACTTCATGATTTTAGGACTTGCCTGATTTATTCTCTGCCTTGTAAAGCACTTTGTGTCTGGATTGTGAAAAGTGCTCTATAAATATAGATTGTTTTCATTGTTATTTATGTATAAAGTGTATTTCCTGTTGAAATCTCTCCAGCTGAAGTGGACGATGACGTGTCGGATGCCATGCTGAAGGAGGTCTGCATCACCAAGCAAACCCAGTTTTACTTTTTGAACAACAACGTGTCTTTCCGAGGCACAGTGGACTGTGAGAACTGCTCCAGGTAAGAGCTTCGCACTCGCTCCGCACACACGCGCTCCGAGTGTCGTGGGGCATTCGCATCCATGAGACACCAATTAAGTCCCCAGAGGTGACACTCAGAGAGGGCTGTAAAACCTCTCATGCCACAGAGGTGAAGTCACGTCACCAGTGGGGACCACCGTCTGGGCACGGTCATGTGTGTTACTGTGAACTTGTGTGTGTGTGTGTGCGTTTTAAGGCCCCCTCGTGCCGGCTAATAGAGTGCCTGCCGGCATGCCGTGTGCCGTTCCTGCGCATTAGCTGCGCACACTTTTTCCCCTGTTTTACGACCACCATAAAAAAGCAGAGAAAATCATTTGTGCACCAGCGACATGTGGGTTTCAGTACAGGTCCTGCACGACAGTGGGTTGGCACAGCAGGTTTGTGTCCCCTAAGGAATAAAAGCAGTTAGGCAACTTGATTCAGCGATTCCACGGTGTGTTTCTCATTGTGTTTGCAGTTTAAGGGTTGTGTTAAAGATGAAAGCTTTTCTGGAGCGTTACTTAGTCATGTATGGGAAATAATTACTCCCTACTTCAGCAGCTCTTCATCGAAAAAAAATGCATAAACGTAACGGAGGGAAATCAGTGTCTTCCTTTCATTGCTCTGGATAAATATTCAACTCTCTGCATCTCCTGTGAGAATGATTCATTGAAATTGTATCTCCATCTTTCCTGGAGGCGGGCCCATGTGTCAACAACCGCTCATCATGTGTCTCCTGTGTGCGTCTGCTCCTCTCCAGGCTCTACCACGCTGAAAAGCTGCCCAAGACTAACCTGGTCTTTATCATCGCTGATGCGAAACTCACCTGCTCGTCCTGTGACGCCACCCTGATGAAACAGGACGAGGAGCCGTGTATCCTTTTACCTAACACAGCTATCGTCTGGCAGGGAACATGTGCATTGGGTTCAGGGGGACAGATGTTTAAGACGTTGCCGTCTTTTGACGAGATAAACATGGACAGATGCTGATCGTGAAATGTCGCTATCAGCTGATTTTCTTACCGTCGACCGTCGAGAGGAAACTTGCAGTAGGACGGCAGAATGTTGTTTCTCCGGGCGTCTAGTTCTCCATCATCTGTAATTCTCACTACTTATCATTCGCGTCATTTGCGAAAAACCTACAGACTTGATAATGTGTGAGAATAAACAAGTGACAAATAAAGTACGCAATGATCATTTCCACTGTAATTGATGTCCAAAATTTGGCCCGGTATCCAGATGTGCCTGCGCTGTGTTTCTCCGTGTCTGTATTGCAGATGTGTGGGATAATTCTGCCGAATAGCTTACAAACAAATCTGTGATCTTCTCCCCGGCTCACAGGGCTGCGGTCAATTATAGACGAAGCCTGGAGGAAAACACAGTGCTTGAAAGCGCCTGCCACAACATTGAGATATTGAGCAATGTGCTCGAACTCCGAGAGGAGACAACCTGGTTCATGTTCTAAAAGTCACGCTGCAATTAAACCGAATCTGCTTGATTTGGACAGTCGTGAAATGCCTCCCGGTGGTTTTCCACGGTTATCAAAATCCCAAGTGTATTAAGTGTCTTCTGAAGAAAATAAAACTGTTTGTTGCCGCTGTGATTAATCACTCTGTCACAAACTGTCATGTTCCTGACGCCACTCGTCCAGCTGAAGGTCCCGATCCCTGTGAGCTGGCTCAGAGTCCCCGGTACAGGAAAGGACCTGCAGTCTGTTTTGATAACAACGAACATGTAAGTTGCTTTCGTCAGACCTTCACTGTTTGAGTGAAAATAATTTGAACTGTGTTGCTAAGGGTGCTCTGTGTAGGTTTTTCAAAGATGGTTTAATTATGCCAAGCGGCTGAGCAGTGAGGTTTTGTAAAAGAAAAATCCAGCCTGAAATATAGAAGCCTTTCAAATTAAAGTGTGTGCCCCGAGGCTACAGTGTGGGATTCACTGCTAAAACCATTTCAGTCTATGCCAAGGAGAATGTAGGCAGTTTGCAGGACTGAGCTTCAGTTACTTTTGGTATTTATAGCACTAACAGAAATCCTACTACTTAAAATCATCTGTACATCTGCATCCGGGGTTTTAATTTGTAATACTCAGGGGAAGGCCTGTCCAATAAACCAAAATTACCATATCACAGCTATCAACTTGATTTATTTTGGCCACTTGGGGGCAGTGTAACAAATTGAAAACACATGAGCAACATACTGTACATGTATTAACTTATTATGAAGTTATTATGGTATGTGTGTTCGCTCCATGAAGGAAATTACAGACCTCAGCATTACTGTGGAGTCATGGATCCCTGGAGAGCTGAAAATACACACTCACTCTCCAAGAAGCACATTTTAGTTTTTTAGGAACTGGTTAGCTGCTAAATGCTCCACTGCTAATAGCCAACTGTGTCCATCAGCTGTTAGTGCTAGTGAATTGTTAATATCTACAGCGACCAGTTAAGTGTGAATCAATCTTTTGCGGGTTAGATCGCAATTGTAAGAACAAACAAATCGCAAACTAGAATGGCACCAAGTAGAGCTTAACCTCCGCCAGGGGTCCGAACTCACAATCTTAAAAAATCCTGGATCCGCTCCTTTGTCCAGAGTTCTTTCTTGGGTCGTGTCCCATTCTTCCACCCAGTTTTATAGAAATACGTCATGTCGTTCTGCGAAATTCTGCTGACTAACGAACAAACATGCCTGTTTGTGGGACATTATTTCCATGTGTGTTAATTATTATCATATAACTTGATCAATTTGGGCCTTTCAAACATGGACAAATGAAAATTGCGACCAGAAGGATTTCATTCCGATTGAAAAACCTATGATCTCCCTGATCAGAGCCCAAAATCAATTATCTATTCTCTGATATGAAGCAATATACTTCAGCGAAGACGTCCGACCCATGGCACCTTTCCATCTCTAATACCTTTACATGGCGCATGTCTTTTCTCCTCTTTTATTTCGCTGTGTTTGTGCAGATTTCCCACGCAAAGACAAACACTTGGTCGTTACCCTCCTCGTGAATAACTGAGCTAAACAAACATTTTTAAGAGCCGCACAGAATCTCTGCGTGTGAAACCTCTGTACTTGACTGTCCTGTTTGTTTTCACTCTGTCCAATGTCAGACTGTGTGGCTCTTATCAAGTAACACTTCGGCCTGCACTGTCTTGCTCACTCACATGTGCACACTCATAAACACAAACACACCCCCACACTAATTCTTAACTCTTCTGTCACACGCTTGTCTTTGAAGTGGATGCGTCTTCTTCGTACGACTATTTGTCCACTTGAAGTATTTATTTCTGCCTTTTCTGCTCATGTTTGCTTTCTAACTTCTCGCTAATGATGTGGATCTTTTTTGCTGCATGATTCTCTTTTCTCTCTCTCTCTCTCTCTCTTGTTTCCCGCTCTGTGATTGGCTGTTGATGGTTAGGATGAGGCCATGTGCCGAAGGAGCGCAGGCTCCCCATTGGTTTCCTCTCTGCTCATGTTACTGCTGCCACTGTTCATGTGCTGTCTCGGGTCAGTCCCATAACTCTAGCTCTTTCTCAGCTTGTTTCATTTTCAATCTAAAGCTGCTTTCAGACGTGCTCTGATGAACATTTGCCTGAATCTTTCCTGGAGGGGCTGTATGGGAGAATGGAAATCCAAGTCGGGTGGTCCAGCTGTAATCCAGAACTTTTTCTGCCAGCCCCCAAGCAAAATGTCCAAGTGATCCCATGTGAGAACACAGCAGGAAAATGTCGGGAAAGCAAGTGGGCGTATTTATGAGAGATGAAACTGAAAAAACTCAAATAATTAAAATAACTCAGGATGAGAGAGAGGTGCCATACACGTGGAAGATGCCACAGAAGATGTCAAAATGGAAAGATAACGAGATTCAAGTGCTTTTTCAAGAGCATCGGTTTCGATCTGCTGTCAACAAAAACACGATTGCCGCAGCTGAAGTTATAGATCATGTCCGGCCACCTCTCGCCTGAATGTTCCGGACAATCTCCTGTTGTGCTCACAAATTCCAAGAGCTACTGTCTGAAATCAGCTTGAAAATCTTTGATTGTAACAGTTGCTCTCCTTCCCCTGATATCCTCAACTTTCCTAACCTTATCTCCTCCTTTATTTTTTCATCTCTACATTCATTTGACTCATTCACCTCATTTGATGTTGCGTGACTGCAGTTATCCATGTTACCTGTCAGTCTCTGTCATGTTCTACCTCCATCTGTCTTCGCCTTCCCCAACTTACCTCCTGGTCTTTCAAGCTATGCTCTTTGTACCTTTACCCATCTGTCATAATCTCTGCTGACATCGGATTACGACGTATCCAGGCACTAGCTACATACACTTCTCGTTTGTATCTGGATTCATGCACCTTTTTAATGATTACCAACGCTTACTGCAGTTACACATTCCTCCTCTTCTACCAGACGATATCATATCAGTTTTGTGCCATGCATAATTCTAGTTACGTAAAAACAAAAAAGACATTTTGAAGCCTTGTGATATTTTCTCATTTACCCTGAGGTTCCAATTGCTAAGCCTCATTAGCAACGCTAGCAACGCCTGTCAAGCTTCCTCCTCTTGTACAACACACACAGTTTGTACTTGACAATTTTAAGAGTTGCAGATTTACTGTAATAGTTGAATTTGTCTTTGTTTTAGATACGGGAAGACAAAATTAGACTTGACTGCCGAAGTGACGTTTTTAGCTTTGGCTAGCTACGAAAACCCTGAAAGAATTGTCTGTTTATTGATTTGAGCGTACTTGATTTAAATCCAAATATGAATCTAATTTCAACATTCATGATATTGTACGAGAGAATAAGCTTTTAGGATGAGAAACGTGCAAACGTAACACAATACCGCAAAATGCTCAGGTTGCTGGTACGAAATGTAATCTAGCAGGCAAGCTACAGCTGTTTGTGGGAGGAATTTAGGAAATGACTAGCTAAAAACTGTTTGTTGTGTTGGTTTTAACAAACAGTAACTTCACTTCTTTGCCTCGCCGCTCGGCACTAGGAGGCGGATCCAGACTGTGGCGGGGCATCCAGCCTGACTCCCCCGCTTTGGCTGATGGCGTCTCTTCAGCTGGTACTGCTCTGGGTTCTGACTGGATCCAGAAACCACGCTGTCCCGTCATGACCTCTGAACGACCTCATCTCACCCTCTGTCTCCCCCCCTTCAACTCTCCAACATGGCGACCAGCATGCGACGCTGCCACTGAAACGATGAACACCCGATGAGAAGTAACTAACAAGCAAAAACCTGTGAGCCCCCACATTCTTCCGGTTTCAGGGGTTTCTCAATGATTTCACCAGGTCCGAGGGTGCAGGCGATGAAAGAAAAGTGCGTCAGATGATCGGTTCGAACTATAAGAAAAGACCTTGACCTGCGGATATCCTTCATCCCTTCAGTTGTCCCCCAGGGGAGATTAGAGGAATCCAGAGATTCATTTTGATTGGCGACTTCCGAACTTTCTCTGACTTGATGTCACTGATGACGGAGATTGGACTGCCTTACAGTATCAGAGGGAGTGAAATCCCAGTGGAAGGGACTTGCTGTTTAATCGATGAAGTTGAGCAGTTTTATTCACCACTGCCAGAATCAGTGCTGCCCTTTTGTGAGCGTACAATTTATTTAGAATCGATTTGCGGTGGGTAGTTATTAGGTTTTTATTGTTTTGTGGTTTCCAATTTGGCTACGATTGCAGTACGAGATGCCAAATTTTTACATCAAGAGTTCTTGCTCTTCCGTTGCCGATAATATAATGTCGTCTCTGTCTGATTTTCAAATAGCAACACCCATGTTCACAATGTCCCTGAGGCCTTCGCCTGGTGTTCTTTCATGTAGATACTGTATTTGCAGTGTGGAAATCATCTTCATTGTTATGTTTTATGCACAGAAACAACCCGTCAACTGCCACAGAGCTCCTGCTTCTGAGTGTTTTTTTTTTACAGCTGAACACCTAATCGTCGATCAGGAGTCGTAACTGTCTGTGGATTTTTTCCTCCTCGGTGTCGGATCGCTCCGGGGAAAACTTTGTTGCCATAGCGCGCATTAACCAATCAGGATGAGCCTGGCTGGTGTCAGTGGACAGAATCTCTAGTGCCATGTGGACTGCGTGACTCAGACTAACCCTTTAGCTCTTAAATGGAGAGAAGTGTAGTATTTTTATTTATTTCACTATTTATTTTATTTGAATGAAGCATTGAGACAGCATGCTACCGTTTGTTTTATCGCCGCCACGCAGAAAAATGAATGAACGGTGATAGAGGAGTTTGTACTTGACCTTTTGTTCAACAGAGAAACAGGAAATCCGTACGTTTGTATTCACTGCTGTCACTTTTAAATTAAATGACTACTATCTGCACTGCAATTCAAAGTGCAGCTGTTATTTGTCTTTACAGTTGGATCGTCTGGCTGGAGATCAGCCTCCATCTCTGTGCAGTAGTGAGATTCCCTCTTGCAGTTTGTCATCCTGTTGGCACCAAGTGGAAATCACTATGTACCTGCATTCATGCCTATGATCCTTTCTATTGCTTTTAAATGTACGTTCGATTCACTTCACTTTCTGTGTCTTTTTTACATACAACATACCTAATTTAAGCAACACAATTTGCATATGATTTACCGCAGATTGTTTTAGTTTAACAGTTGGAATAATTTAAACTAGAATGACACTCAGCAGAGCCCAACAGTCCCCTTGAATTCAATCAGGCCTTGAAGCTAAATCCAACGTAACAGTGCAGATCATGAAATAATCACAGTCTCCATTGCTGAGAATGATCGGTTGATAAAAAGACAAAACCAAATTAAGGCCATCCCCTCAAAAAATGTGAAACCACATTTACACCGCCTAGATGTCGATTTGTATTTGGATCTGCACCAAGGTTAACACTCGTAGAGATCAGTGCCCAAATACCCAAGTGTTGATGTCTGGATTCACGCCAACATTGTACAGGTTCTTGGCTCACGTCCCATCCTTCCATCACATTCGTTGCGTAACTTGCACGATTGTGAAAATCTAAAAAAATAAACCACCTATCTGGTTTTAACAGGTGTACCCCGACAGTAGATGACCCCAATAGTACATTTTGCCACAATGATGCACACACAGACTCACAAGCTGAAACAAAACCCCAGAAAGATATTGAAAAAGCACTTATCAGCCAAACAACTGCTGCAGACAGCAAATCTGGTTACACAGGACCAACACTGGGCTCTGGAAGCAGTTAAATATCGTGTGCATCACTAAAAATGTCAGTAAAGATAAAGCAAAAGAAATGAATTCATTTCAGCACGAACATAGTAATCCATTATATTTGGATTTGTTCAGGGTGAGAAAAACACATAAATTCAACAGGAAATATTGTGAAGGGAAGAACAGTTGAAAGCTGTGGTTACAAACAAGCTTTAAATCCCTGACATAAAACTGTCACTTTTATTTAGGCCAGCTGCATTTTGTTTGGTCGCTGTTGACAAGTAATTCCACAATTTGTAACATCCTGATGTGTCGGTCGGTTCACGAGAAGAACTGACAATCACAGGTTTTCCTGAATGCCTCATTAGTTGAGCATGCATGCAGACACCTGCCAGAGGAGAAACAATTATGTTTCTGTTGAGTGATATGAGTTAGTTAAAGGATTCGCTCCGTGTTTGCCCCTAAAATCACAAGATAGCGCCTCGGCTCACTGTAAAAACAACAAGGTTTCATCTGTTTCACATTCAAGAAACCAACTAAATAGTAATTTGAGGGAGACGCTGTGTACATAGCACCACTAAAACCAAACTGGGATCTTTTAGAAGTGCAAATTCGACCTAACAGTCGACACGTGTTTGCAGGAAACCACTAATTCTGTGGGAAAGTGTGCACCACATAACCACTCTCACTTTAATTTTTTTTCATGTATTCCTCCAGGTCAGATTAGGGAATGCTCGCTTTGTCTTTTTTTTGTCGCTTTGCTTCATCACCATCATTAAACCATCATCATCATCATCATCACTTTCCAACTGGTCTGAGGTGAACATTTTACTCACGATGTTTCCATCCATCTTTAACTGTAACTTTACAACTAGAACAACGTGGTGAAACTTAACAATGCTATTTAACATTTACTAACACTCAAGAATATCAAGTGCCATATAGGACTCTTATTCTCTTGTGGAGAAACCTATTATTCTAATATAACATTTATGCAACGTTACCAAGGCAAGATGTACGTCTCATGAATTGTTTCCCTGTGATTGCATGGTTGTGGCTGACAGTTTGTTTTAGAAGATATCCAGTGTGCTCCTGCTTCAGTGTGTAATGTTGGGAAGCATAATATCCTGGGTGTCCGGCATTTATTCGCGATATGATAAGGTACGATCAGCTATTACTGCCTTTCTCTTGGGGGGACAGCATTTGGCTCCGCCCCGGTCTGATTCGATCTGGGAGAGGGAACCTGATTGGCCAGTGTGAGGTTTGAATGCACTATTCGTGATCTGATTGGTTCAAGTCACGCATGATTCACTGTGATTACTGGACCGTTCCAGTGGCTGAGCAAGTTTTATCTATAGACTGTAAATAAAGATGGTCCCGTCTCCGATTCCTCCAAAATATGCGGGATGTGACTTCTGCTAATGGCTAATAGCTAATTACCACTAAACTTACAATTCAAATAAACACTGAACATACGTAAGTGTGTAAAGTGCTGCCTAAAAGGATAATTCATCATTTACTTTGACTTTTCAGTTTCGTCCATCCCATCCTCTAACATGGAGGAGTAGGGATTTATGAGCCATACTGCAAACAGCCACCAGGGGACGATCAAGAGACTTTGGCTTCACATTCGGGGAGCTGTCATGCCATCCATCTTTATATACAGTCTATGGTTTTATGTCATTAACTACAAATCATGGACACTTTACACTTCCTTGTTGAAGTGTATAACTGCTAGCATAAACACGTTACCACTGTAATTGTGAGCATGCTGCACGCTAATATAAGCATTTAGCTCATAGCTACAGCTACAGCTAGCAGGCGATGGCCTCTTAAAGCTACATTTTGTTCCAACCTTGACGGCAGCCATTCGTTTTCATTTCGCGAATGAAACAGCAGACTCTTGAAACGTCTTTCATTGTGGCTGAAAATCTGAATTGATTTGTTATCATTTGTTTTTTGTCGAATTTTATTGGTGTTGAAAGGCGACGCGGTGCAGAATAATCAAATCAAACTGCACTTGAATTGAATGCAATGTGGATTCATGCAGATCTGATGAAAAGTTTTAGAAATGAGTGTAGGGTGGCATCTGCCTGAAATGCACAAAAAAGAAAAAGGACATCCAAAGATCGCAAAGTATCCATGAACTGTAGTTATTCAGCTATAACGTGTAAACACTAGCTTGGTCCTTTTTTAAACTCCACCTTCAAATGCTCCAAGTGGATTTCCTTTCAGAAATGCATAGAAAACACTGGAGGATGAACACGAGCGTCACAACCGTCCAAATGTTCCATTCAACTCTTTAAGTGCTAAAATCAGATGCTGTCACCTCAGGAATAATATACTCTCAATGTGATATGAAGTCTTTTTGATTCTGTTGGTGCTCTCTGTATGGGTCGTGTGGATTGGCCTTTTTATTTCTGGAATCTTGAGGATTGCTTAACGTGTGGTTTTGTGTGCGTGTGCGTGTGTGTGTGTGTGTGTGTGTGTGTGTGTGTCTGTTACCTTGCTGCCACTCTCTGGCAGACGGCTGGCGGATCGGTCAGGCAGGCTTTCCCTGTCTTCGGTTTTAAGGCAGGCTACTGATGGAGGCGTCCGCCAAAGTCGTTCCTCACCAGACTCCGGCTACATCCACATGTTTTAGTTTTAAAAAGCCGTTTGAAAACTAAAACCACGTTGGCTCAAATTAGCGTTTTAAATCCGTAATCTCTGTCCATAACCAGCCCCTGAGTAACATGGAAGCCCAAATGAGAATACAGCAGTAAAATGTTCACAGCAAGCCGGCGTGTTAATAACGTGCAACGGACACAATAGTGAAAGAAAACAAATAACTCAGGATGGAAGGGAGGTTCCATGCTCACTGAAGATGATGTCAAGTTGAAAGACAATCGGATATGGGCCGACGCCGATGTGCTATAAACAAAAACCTGTGATTTCTGCGGTGGAATTAATGCGTCATATTCTGCCACATGCATTATCTACCCAGGTGCCACCCCTCGCCTGAAGGTTCCAGATGTGTTCCTGTTGTTGTGAACGCGTCTGACTCAGACAATCACCTGCCACAGTCTTCCGGTGAGACAGGCCAACTCCAGACATTATCAAGAGTCTAAGAATTGCTTTAAACAAAATACTAAGGACGGGAAACATCGATGGTGAAATGTAAGAGCAGGGTTTTTCTTTTCTTGGACAGACGACAAAGTGGAACTGTAGCCGAGCGTAAGCGTTGGCAACATTCTGTACTCACCGCTCGTAGTCGATTTGTTACTGATGAGACTCAATCAGGGAATAAATGTAAATCATCGTTTCCAAGTTCAACATCGACTAAAATGCAGCCCCGGGGCCAGCAGCGTTTTCCAAAGTTCTTTATTCTAGAGAGTAATGGTGTAAACGCAGTGGAAGTGATACGTTTTTTAAAAGTGAAACATACTAGTGTGGATGTAGCCTCAGCGCCTGGTGAGAGACGACTTGTAGGGCCTCGCTGTCAGTCTCCCTCGATTGTGCTTTAATATATTACACTTCTGTGGAACTCGATTCTCCAGAATCAGTCGTGTAAAAAATTTGTACAAAAACTGATGTTGTTCTCTTCAAAAGGAAAAAAGGAACGATGTTTATTATCCTGGGGAGGGAGGGAAGATGTGTTTATTCATGTGCAAATAAGATGTAAAACTTCCGAATAAAAGTTTATGATTATTATCTGTTGCTTTGCGTTTAGAGTTCTGGCTGATGTCCTTTTCTTGCAAAAAATATCAGGGAGTGTTTTTTTCCCCCCCCGCAGTGGATCGGATTTCTTTCACTAAGTCCTGTCACATTGCCAGCACACATTTCCCATCCAAACGTGTGTGAGAATGAGAAGGAAGCACCCCGAGTCTCTCAAGCTCTCCCTGTGTCTAGCCAGCATCAGAAAACTGACGTCCGGCCAAGATCAACAATGTCCAGGAGGAAAAAAAAACCACGGTGGCTCAGGTCCAGCCGCGTCTCTCCACAGCTTTGAATTTGGCTCAAGGACGCGTCCATTAACAACCACTCGCAATGTGCCTCTGGTCATAAATTTGCAGTAATTCCTGTTCTCCCTGTTGCCTGTTGATCAAATGGTAAGTGACTTTCTCGTTAGTGCCGTCCGCTTCACACTTGAACCTGAAACCAGCTGTGGTCAAATCCCCATTCTTAGAGCCACTATTCCTGTCTAACCCCCCCAAAGACAAACTACTGGCTCACTTTACTCTTTATTATGGACGTTAAAACCGACCCTACCTCTGTATGGAACACTGCGAGCTGAAATCGGACATCCTTAGGGACAGGTGCTCGGGTACGTTTTTTAATGAGACCAATTACAGTGTCTTTAATATTTATTTTGAATAAAAAAAAATGGCCTCTATTGTTGGAAGAACAGCTGGTGGATGGTTATACAGAGACCCCTAATGTGAGATTACATATTTTACAGACCTTGTGGTAAAAAGATTCAACGTCAAGCGAAGATTTGTGAAACTTTTCGGCAATTGTGATTCGATAAGTACCAATTTAAATCAAAGATTCCACCTCAACCCTCTTAGATTTAGAATTATAGGCCTTGTTGATTCAATTTTGTAACCATTACATATTTTCACCATTTCTCTTTTTTTTTTTTAATGCATTCAGTGAATATTGTATGACAGATTTATTATCGTGCTGAAAAAGGGAAACCTGAGTTTTCCGGTGACAGCCCCCTATCTTTCACTGACCCCACTTCCCTCCCCGCCGAGCTCTTCCTCTCCCGAAGTGTTATTCCTTGTCTGTCACGGTTGAGTTGCGATGTCAACAGCACGCGGTGGATTTCCTGCCAGGGGCTCTGGATTTCGCGTCTGGCAAACGGGACGGCCCAGTCGGTTTACACGCAGAGGTCAACCCTGTTGTGTTTTTGATTGTTATCCTACGTCTCTGGGCTTGTGTCCCCCTGCCACTGATTGATATCTGGCCTGAAGTCCCATAAGTAAACGACCATTCGAGTAAATATGAAAAGTTTACTGTGTAAGTAATTACATTTCTAAGTATTAACAGTCCTCTCATTTCACAGGCAGATTTGTTTTTCCAAAAATGGGCTTTTCCAAAGTCCATAGAGACGGTGTCACATGGCGTTTGTGCACCACAATGAACCTTTGGGTGCTTTATTAAATGGGACTTCCTGATGGTTCACACGCTGTAGCTCACAGATTCATTCATATGCAAGTGCCGCTCTCCAACCCGCTCGCCCCCCTCGTCTCGGCCAATGCTTACTCTTGCATACTTCACTATAGATGGATAAGATATGATTTCTACATTCTCTTATTGCGCGGAAAGTGATCCGACGGTGTGACAGGTTTTATATTAACCACAAGCACATTCCCCCCCGACAGGAAAACCTGCCGCACGCCCACAGACAATGCAAGCCGATCAACACCGTGAAAAGCTTGGTGACGCAGGCCACAGAGGTTCCAGTAGGCACATGCTTGTTGGGTAGAAAGAACAACGTTGTGGGTTATGGTTCGGGAAAAACCGCCTCGAGTGACAACAAAGAGCAGGGATTGGACCACCAAGGCATTGTTGAGGGTTTGGGTTTGTGTAAACATCTCCTGTCTTCTAGCTCGTCTGTGTACTTTTACAGGTCGTAACTTCTGACTCTGTGCTCAGCAGGGACATCTGTAACCGCGCCGATTCCCAAATGAAGTTCTTACCCCTTCATTTAAATTTCAAACACACCATAAAGACATTTGTCTGGCGCGGGACCAACTCCCAATCACAACCGCTGTAATAAATATCGTGTGATACGTAAATGGCTCAAGGGGATCTCATTTCAGCTGAGCAGAAATTGATATGTTGTCATATCTTGTTCCCACTGTGACAATCTTATTCGGAATTTCTGTAGCCTGAGGGTCAGCAGTCGTCTGCACGCAGCTCCTTATGGTGTCTCATTTGTTTTGAATATTATATTACAAGGAAGGAAATCACGTCCGCCAGCAGCTCCAGGAAAACCAGCAAGAAACTGCATCTGATCTATGAACAAACACTTAGAGATATAATATGTAACCATTCATTAAAATGTGTAAAAATGAAAAGACCTATGTTGTATATTTTGTTGAATTGTGTACTTGCATTATTCCAAATATAACAATATTCAAAGAATCGCAAATTATATTTAAGGTAACAGGTTGTTTTGTTTTTGTCGCTTCTTAATTGCGTCATATCGGCTTTACCTGTTGTCAAGATGTATAACGAAGGAAAAACACACTGCTAGCCACTTAGCTCGTTAGCCAGTTGTCAGTAGTTTCCTTCCACTGTCACTTGTAATGGTCACGATTATTCATTGCCATTTACTCCGTAGCGTGAATAAAACTTAAACTAGCGTGATATAGTCGCATCAGGTGGTGGTGAAGACAATGTAGTCAATCTATGTCTTTTATTATTGTTTTTATTGAGAGACCCCTGGTGGCCAAGGTTAATATTGTGCATTTAACAGAACACGCATACCTATTTATTTCCGGGAGCTGGGCTGCTGATATTAAATCAGTTCAGCCGTTATCGTCCTGAAGTAAATGACCCCGACTTTGTGATCAGTTTTTTTCCAACTCTGACAGCAGCCGCATTCTGTGAGCTCGGGTTTCTGAAGGTTCTAGGATGCTTGAAACAAAAACTCCACACTTGGAGAGGGTGGCAAACAAAACCCTGTTGTCCTAACTTCACCCCGGCTGCATCACGCACGCTTCTTAATAACTCCAAGGACTGTGTGGCTTGTCAAGTTTTTGTTGTTGCTGTCAGCCGCACACACCGCCCACACACACCTTGCCAATCACTTATGTGTGTGTGTGTGTGTGTGTGTGTTCTTGACTTCTTGGTTTCAGAGAGTCACAAAAAAAATTGTCATTTGCATTTTTCCCAAAGTCGTTCCTCAGACGGTTCTGGAGGAAGAGAGGGTCTTACAATGTTCTGATCTAACGAGCCCTTCGCTTGAAGCACACTCCTAACTGTGTCATTTCTCATGCAAACCTGAAACTCTGTGAGTTTACACACTTGTTCGAGTTCTTTCCTGAATGTTAATCCTGCAATCTGATACGTTTTGTCAAGACTGAACGTTTTTTTAAAATCCAGGTGCAGTCCAACAAAGCTGTCTTGGTTCCAATGTTGGTCCAGGCTTCACTCCGAGTGAACCTGTGTGAATCCCCGGGGACCACACATGCTGATTATTATAAACAAAGTCAACTTTCCCTGTGTCTCGTGTCCTAAGAATCACTGCAGGGGAAACTGTGGTCTCCACATTTGGGGGAATGTCTGAGTTAAGAAAATATGTGATATATCTTGATTCATAATTTAGATCAATCAAGATAACAAACATCAAGAGGAATGTCTCGTATTTTTAATGTCAACAAAAGTGACTCGCGTGATGGAAGACGGCTTGATCAACTTTGGATTAATAAATTGTATTTAAAAACAACACTGCAATCATGCAATTACACAGGACATGTGCAAAGAAACCTCTCACGTGGTCCTATCCACACGAACCACCTGAAGGTTTTATGATAAAACCAGGAGTTTTCTACTATTAGCTTGGCAGAGTCAAAGAACTGTTCTCCGATTTCCAAAACAGCCTGAATTCCAAATATCCTCCACCTGCTCCGTTGTCTCCACACAACTTGGGAGCCCTGTTGGGAGCTTTTACTTTGTGACTCATCTGCTGGTCATTTGTGAACTCACTTTGTTGTAATTGCTGCAGTCTGGGAGCATTGAGGCTTTTCATCTTCCTTTCATGTTCTTTGGGCCGCAGAGAAAGTGAGGGCTCGAGTGGAGGGCCCCGGCTGTATCTGGAAAACAGAAAAATCCCCCTGGGCAGATGTGGGACTCCCTCCCTCGTCGGGGGCCGTGCAGTGACCAGTACCTGAGGTTTGATGTGGTTTTTGAATCACCGGCATCACCCACGGTCCTGTATCAGCTGTCCTTGACTGGAAATGTGAGTGGTCCTTATCTCAGGGGAGCCGAGCAGAAGAGAAAACAGAGGAGCACTTACAGAGATTTGCAGATGGACTCGAGGTGAAAAAGGAACAAGCTGTCAAAACTTTGTCTTTAAATGATGGTGCAAGGAAGAAAAAAACAAACTGAATGTTCCAATCCACTCGAGAGCTTCTCAGGAATCGAGCTTCTCGGGAATCGAGCTTCTCGGGAAACACAGATTCGGCAACATTTTCAAGACCTCTTCATGACACAGAGGCAGAAATCTTGGAAACAGATTTCCCAAAGCTTAAAGGAGCGATATTATGTCTCTGCAATATCATGTTCATATTTAGGACGACCGACCAGGAGCTTCAGAAGCCGTGTGGAGAGGTTCTGTGGGGGAGCTTACTGTACACTTTGGGTTTTTTAACTTTACAGAACGTCTACATACACAAAAGACTCATGTAACATACTTGAGGAAAGAAAATATGAAAAAGCTTGACACGTTTCCTCTAAAATACAAACCTGTGTATTGCTCGATTTCACGAGAAGCGAGCAGATAAGTTTCGTGTAATTTGTGTGAGCTGACTCTACAGGAAATGACCACTTGTTTTTTCTGATAACTTGCAAACAAAGCAGTGAGGCAGCTTGAATCAGCCGTGCAAATTGGCTAAATAGTTCAAAGTTAATTGGATCGTCTGTGATTTGTCAGCATCTGAATCTCACTCATCGTGATTACTGTTCCTTTCTTCCTGGGTTTTTTTTACTGACCAACTGACAGACCACACAAACGGATTCCCGCTCAGGGTCACAAACAATGACTCACTCTGCCAGACTTGTGACGAGTCACGGGCTCTTGTCAGATCGAGCAGATAACAGACGATTGTATAACGCCGACTCGAAGAGAGGCAGACGTGTTTCACATTTGTCCAGCGTGAGTTATTTCCTGTCACCCCAGGTGTCTGATCAGCTCGTCGAGTCAGCGTGTCGACTCCGTGTAACAACACCGTGATTAAGCGGCCGGGTCTGGCATGCGCAGCAAGACGACTCTCCTAAAGATCCTCTTACACGCCAAGTCCCATCTTGTAGCTTTATCCTACAGCTGGATCACACAACTGGAGCAATATGCAGATGTGCACATTCTGAAAAGCCACAGACACACACACACACACACACAAGTTGGCATGCATACAAAAAAAACAGGGCCTGAATACAGATAAACAAACGTGTAAAACACTCACACTCCCGGCAGCAAAAGTGACTCCGCTGACTCATTTACAGACTTTCATCTCCAGTGTGGACCACTCACGCAAACACACCGCCCACACACACATGATCCTTAACGGGCAAGTGCATTAACTCTTGCACCGCTATAAAACGGGCTGGTGTGTGGCACAATGCTCAGTAATTGTGTGTTAATGCACAAATAAACATAAGCATAAACCCGAAGCTGCAGCCTTTTAGCCAATTAGCTTTATTCAGCACAGAGACTTGGGCTCGGCTCCGTCCAGCACCTCTAAAACTCGCCAATTAGCACCTTATAGCTCTTGTCACAAAAAGACAAGTTAGGTTTTTACTGGGGGTTAAGTGTGTGGCCATTTAGTGGCCCAGCAGTGACAGAGGCAGTATTTTCTAACCTTCAGAGAGAAGCTTGTTTTCCCCTGCTTCTGCACTCATTCTGCTGAACGGATAGATTGTGTGGGTTAGCCAGCGATAAAATGGCAACCCTTTCTTTTACAAGACTTCGTGACGCTCTGTTTGTTCAACGGAACAAGCTGTTTGTGTCTCTTGCACAAGCATGTAAGTCCTCCTTAAATCACGTTTGTAGACGGACGTGCGTCGGACCTTGGCAAGTTGTCAATTCTGTGGGTGCGGGCACGAGGTATCTGTCTGAATGGAGGAAATGAATGACCTGCTTCATTTAGTTGCAGCTGTAATTTCATTTCAACATCAGCAACGTCAGACACTCGAGATAGAATGTGCCAAATGAACGTCCTTGTCGTTCAAACATTACATTGTCTGAGGCGACACGCAATACCTTTTATTTATTTTATTGTTTAATGCCGTCTCAACTTTTGCAATTGATTCGAAAGTCCGAACTATCCATAAAAGTGTTCACAATGCAAACAAAACCAAAACCATGGTTCATTTTGATCCGGGCCGAGATCACCTCTTTCGGTTTTACTCCATTCCAAAGACACTTTTACACCTGTAATTTGGGTTTGGACCAAAGAGAAAAGTCCGAAGGTCCAGACCAAACGAGGAAGTTGTGAAATCAGCCTTCGAAAACAGAAGGAAAATGATGTTAGGTGCCTTAAACTTTGTGCAGAACCAGGCCAGCTGTTTTGCAGTATTCATACTCAAGACATCATAGTGTCACAATAAAAGAAATAAGCATATTTCCCAATTCAAGTTTTGAATTATTCCAAATGGTAAGTGTGGGTTTATGAGGGCATGTCACCACTGGGGCTGTATGCAGGCGTAACAGTGGATGTGTGCACACGACTGTCCCACGTGTATGTCAGAATGTGTGTCGCAGGCGTGTGTCTGCGCTGTGTGTTGAAGGGAGGTCAAACCTCGGTCCGGGTAATTTGCCACAGATGAAACCAGACTCCATTCCAGGGGACCAGCACAAGCAAACGTTTCAAAGCTGCAGGAAATCTATTAGCACCTGGTGGGACTCCCCCCCATCCCCCCCTATTCTGTCCTCTCTCTCTCTCTCTCCCCCTCCCTCCGTCCTTCCATCCGTCGCTCGACCATCTCACCTCTCGCTGCCCCACCCCGGTTAATAAAGCCACACAAGACCACCGCACTCCTGCTGTGCCACTAAAGCCTGGAGATTAGTGAGTGTGTGTGTGTGCACGTGTCTGTCTGTGGCGTGTGGCGAGGTGTGCATTTACGCCTGTGTGTGTGTGTGTGTGTGTGGTGTGTGTGCAGAGTATACATGCAGTGTATCTGGACTTGTCCCTACACACGTGGAGCCAGTTAGCAGTGAATGAGGTGCCAGACAAACATGCAGCAGCTGCCACACTAGAAACAATAGCTCATGATCCAGACACAGTAGGCTGCAGAGAGTGCTGACTCCAGATCAGATCCTACGTTCTGCTCTAATTGCTGAGATGATGTTAGTGTCTGGGACGGGTTATCGGAAGAAATGTCCCTCTGGCATAACAACTGGATTCCACAAGCATCCTTTCAAGAGATGTGTAAGATACAGGACATAAGAAAAAGCAATTTGCTAGATGACTAAATCCTGAGCCTGACAGCTGGAGACCAAGTTATTGTTGGTACTGAAAACCTTTGAGATATATACAAGTAAACACAACATTCTATTTCTTTTGCTTTTATTTTGAAAAGGTTACTGTTGCCCAATGTGGAAGAAGTCTGATGTTATTTATCGTGTTTCCATGACTGCTTCGAAACTGCAGTCGGCAACAAAGTAGTTCCCACGTAGGTGAAGACCGAACATATCATTTTGAATTTAACAAGGCAATTATTCATATGCATTATGAAAGACTGTTATTAGCATACATACTTCTCAGCATCGATACTTACGGCACTTGTTCTCTATCAAACAATCTGCTGGGTTTTGCATATTTGCCGCTTGCGCTTGTAAAACCGGTCTTTTGTCTTTTTAATCGCTTCTTTTTCACTCGAACCCGTTCACGTGACATCTGCAGTGTGATCTTCAGAGCGCTTGTATTCACACGCCGAGTGCTTCCAGGAAGCGTTAGTCATGGTTAAGTTAGATAAATGCTGTCGTGTGATCATCTATTTATAAAGTTATTGTGTTTACCGACACCCGATTACGATTTTTCCTTCGGTTCAGTCTGATTTCTGAGTAACAACTTTAAATGTTTCCTGCCCGCTGCGAATACCCCACTCGTGCCAGACCGCAGTTGATGAACATTGAAATTTAATGAGTTACAATGTTTGCTTTCATAATTCCAATAACCTGGTGAGTACAGATGGATATGAGGCCAATTTATCTCCCTTTTTATCTCAGCCTCATAAAATAAAAAGCTTGAAATCTCAGCTACAAGCCAAAGGTCTTCTGGCTTCCAGTCCAAACAAGGCTTTGTACTATCAGGAGCTGACACAGGGAGGGCGACTCCCTGAGGAAACATGATTATGTCAAAGTTTTGTTGCCTTGAGTTATATAAGCGTGGCACAGAGTTCCCATCGAAATTTGTTTGATTCAAGAACTCTGCTCACAAAACCACGGATATTAAGGTGGAATCTGTGGCTTTTCCTGACAGACCACCTGTACAAAGAAAACCCTGACACTGCCGTCAGAGCTGATCACCCGCCCAAACACCAAAGTCAGACAAACCCAAACAAGCGAAATCCTGAATTAGAGCATTGGTTTACTTAAGCTTAGAAAGCCTTTAACCAAAACTAAGTCTACACCTTCTCTTACCTGCTGTGAAAAATTTGATTACTTAAGTCAACTGTGTCCGCGGAGCGTTTGGGGCGGTCGCAAGTGCACTCGCCTGCTCGCTAGCTGTAGCTCGTGTGCAGGGTCCGACCTAATTGGATTTATGTGCGGGAATGTTTTCCAAAGCCACACTTGTGAAATACCTCCACATCTGCTGGCCATTAGCAGTGGACATAACACACAACAGAGAGAGGAAAGCCCCCAACGCCTTGATTCATTGGACTGCGGCTCGGCTTTTATTGCAGCGGAGGAAAAAGGGCTCGCTGCAGCGTTCCGGCACAGCAAGTGCTGCCTTATCTGTCTTGGTCCTTTTCCTCCCTCGTTTTCTTTCTCGTTTGTTTTTACTTTCGGTCACTTAATCCTTCGTTTCGCTCACGATCTTTTCGTGCAACCTCTCACTCTCTGTGCTTGATATTACTTTCGTTTTTTTTTCATTCCAGCTTCAACTGCTGTCTTTTCTCCTCAGGTGCAGCCATATCGCCTTCTACTTTTTTCTCTTTTCCTTCATTGAGTTTCTCAACTTTCACCTTTTTCTCCCCTTGAATATCTTTCGTCCTCCCAACGCGTGTGTCTGCAGCCCACCCCGGCTCCCGGCTCCCGTGCCCAGTTTCCCCGACACCAATTTGTCTATGTCAATGTGACTTCCACTGCTGAACCGTTTTCCCTCGTCACTTCCCGAGGCAAAGACATCCTCCTGTTTCATCCCACGGTGGGCACGAGGAGAAACAAGCAAGGGGGTCTGACAACCCCCGACCCCTCATCTGTCATCTGCAAAGGGGAAAAAGCACCCTCCTAATTTTTTGGGGATGGGGTTAAGCGTTGAGGGGTTGGGGGCTAGCTGGTCTGGAGGTTGTTATTGTAGTGTCGGGGAGGGGGGGTTAAAGGTGAAAAGGGGGAGATCACACTGGTGATTAGCCTGCTTCATGTGCAGGAATGGAGGGAAGCAGGGCAGGGGGGGGGGGGGGGCTGGGCAGCTGGTGTGTAAGGTAATTAGAGGGAAAGGGGTAAAATCCTGGAGGATGGTCAGTGCTGCTAATGATGATGCCCCAGGTCAATGCATGGACACCTGGACCCCAATTAAGTGATTCCTGGTCAATTACGTAAAAAATCGTTTACAAAGAAGAGACAGCGATGAACCCGGGGATAAGAAGTCACCGAAACTCAAAATTTAAAAACAAAATATTTTTTAGCACGCGTGCACTGAACTTCTTGAACATCCTGTACCCGTTGGTTTGAATCTGTGGGTTCAGCCCTTTGAAATGTATTCAGCTGCTCATAATGTCGTAAATCACAGACTTGACGCTGCCAGCTAGATGAACACATCAGCTGTGCGCAACAAACGGCTTTATCTCAGCTGAGGCTGTATATTCTGGGAGTGTTGACAGGTTCTGGCCCCGGGAGGTGACGGGACGTGAGACCTGCGAACCACCCAGGTCTTCCTGAGAAGATGATCCTCCTCTCTGGGTCTCCCTCCTCTTTACATCTCCATGTCCACACCTCTCTACATGGCTCGGCAAGCCACGAGGTAGGCGAGTGTTCGTGTGGGCGGGAAGGACGAGGAAACAAAAGAGAGAAATGGAATGCAAAAGAAAACAGCTGCTTTTACAGATTCGTACCTGAGGCAAAGACAGTTTTTGAGGATTCGACTGTATTGTCAAAATTATTTATGTTCTATCCATCCATCCGTTGTCGTGCACATATCCATGCTCGGGTTGTTGAGGCCAGCCAAACAGGCTATTCCAGACACGCCCTATTATTAATTAAATCATTCAAAATACTCTCACAATGTTAATTTGAATATAAGGGTGAACAGCTTCAGGGTTCTGCAAACTGAGTCCTGCAGGTTGTCTTCAATCGCCGCGGCTCGATTCCTGCAGGTCACTTTTACAGTTTCAGAAACAAACAGCATCACCACAGGCCAAACAAGCAGCCTATTCCTGACAGGCAGGTTTAGAATGGGCACAAGTAGTTCAAATATGGGATTTACAGTAAGATGGAAAACTTTAAATGCACCTGAAGTCATTTTTTGTAGCTACAGTGCAAAAATGAAATCTACATGTGTCAAGAGAATATTTATTCAGGTGTCATTTATTTTTTGTCGTTACAACTTTAATTTGCATTTCTAGTGTAGAATCAGTCGAGTAAAGAAATCTTTATTATCCCCAAGGGGCAATTTGTTTTACAGCCAGAAATCCATGCATGACAAGAACAGATAAATTAAATGTTAATAAATATAAGATAAAAATCACATGGGCTCATTTAATAGGCAAATGGCTGTAGGGACAAATTACTTTCCTGGATTTTGAAGAAAAGGGAAGCAACACAAACTCGTTAAAAGATGGATGACTTGATTCAGACACTTAAACACCGCCCTGTATTTGATTGGTATTTTTTTAGGCAATAAGCCAAACCAATTCCTCCCTTAGTCTCCACCTGGAAAAAGCCGGAGTATTTACATCAATTATTAGAAACAAAGCGAGACTACAGTCACTGAAGTTTCCTCTCATTATCCCCATGGCAACAGAGGGCCGCACGACTTTGTTACGGATGATCGCAAATTACCTTTGGAAATCATCAGGGAGTGACTTTTTCTATCTGATGAAACTGGTGATTACCCTCCGGATGAAGTGGCCCCTATTGTTACTGGCAGTTGTGAAATTGAGTCACGCTGATTACATCTTAGTCTTTTGTTGAAGTAAAGTTGCTCATCGATCTTGCACATCACAGCACTACCAAACTTCCCATGTTCAAATGCAAACTCCCATGCTGGGGAGTGACTGACGTTTTAGAGTGAAAACATAAATCATGCAGGTTAATACTCCCATTGCTTTGGACTGTTTTGATAGAGCACTCGCACTTCCAACCCTGCCGAACCGCCTGTCAAACGTAACTTATTTACCTGTGGCTTGTGACGCACTTGTGTAGTTCAAACGGCACCGATCGACACTAGTTTCCCGTGAGACCGATTTTCTGCGAGTCTGGATTTCCTCTCTTCGCTGACGCTGATTGACGTTGCTGGTGCACAGTGCACGTGCATGGCGCAGCGACACGCCTGCTGCCAAGGCTTAGTTTGCAGCCCCTTGAGCACACACACACACACACACACACACACACACACACACACACACACACACACACACACACACACACACACACACACACACACACACACACACACACACACACACACACACACACACACACACACACACACACACGCCTGCCTGCCTGCCTGCCTGCCTCTACACCTGCTGGTACTTCCCTGGGCACACACACAGACCAAAGGGAGGAAAAAGGGGACCAAAGAAAAAAAATTAAATGACCTCCACACGTCTTAATGAGAGAGGGTTGGGGTGTCTGGCATTTACCTCAAACCATTTCGTCCCCCCGCTGCTGCTGCTCTCTGGAGGGCTTTAAGTCCGCCTCCCGTTAACGGCTGAAGTGTGGATTTCCTGTCAAATAAGGGTTAGGGCCCAACAAAAGTCCTGTACGCTGGTACCTAAATTGGATCACTTCCAGCTGCCCTTCCTGAACACACACTCGTCATGTGTTATAATGTCCCTATAGGGATATATACTGTGTCTGTGGTGCTCAGTATTGTCTTTATGGTGACCTCAATGACCTTTATGGTACTTTTAAACTCCTATAATCACTCTAATATTCCTGTAGGACATTCCGTGCAGTAGTTTACACTACCCAACAGTATCCTTGTACAATATAAACTTTATACTGCAGTTCTACTGTATATAGAGGTTGTACCATGTCTAATGTGGCATAGGGATAAACCATGAACTGAATGTTGGCGCTGTTCTCCTCCTCCATACTTCTTTCTCTCCAGGGAATCGTTCGCCCAGCAGGACAAATATTCCCTCAGTCCCCGGTAGATATTTTTCATTCTCGTCATGATTTGATTTTCATGAGAACATCGGACCCCGCCTGTGTTTTTGTTTTCGAGGGAAATTTGCGCCGCTGTCTTGTGATGTGACCATAGCGGTTTAATTCTCCAAATCTGTCTCCTTACAGACAAATTATGACAAAGTTATGAAACGGACCATTTTGCCTTTCTGTCCCGATGTGCATAAACCTTAGAAGCCCTGTCCTCTTCCGTTTAATTGGATGTGATGCTATTTCAGTCTCTTGCTCGGGGACAATTTAAACGCTGTGTTCTGCTTGTGTTTTGTATCTTTGCACAAGGTCTGATACTGTATTGGCTAATCCACTATGTAGCTTCAAGTGAATTTTGGCACACATTAAGAATCCCATCTGCCTCTTCAGCCGAGCAGATGCGAGGCGAGTGCGGAGAGAAAGATAATGTATGGAGCTAGTTTCTTGCCAAAAACTGAGCGCCACCTCAACACGGGTACTTTTCATGACACAACATCATCCCTGACATCACCACACCAGTGTCTGGTTCAGCATCACCACCTGCTGTCGAAGGGGGAAATGTGAAAGTGGTACTTCTGTTTCTTCTCGTCTATCGCAGCGGTTTTGATGAGCTGAAGAGCTCAAAAGAACATAAACACTTCACAACCGGGCAAATTAAAATCTATTGCTCGCTGTTAAGTGTTTACAGCTGATCTATAAATGATTTATGAAGCATCACTAAAGTCATTATTTCAAGCTTAACCCCTTCAAAAGTGTTGCCTCATTAAAATGTGGTGCCACGCGCCACCATGCAGACCAACATGAGGCTACACATGTCTGCGAGAATGCACAGTAATTAAGTGCTCTGCAACTAATTTATGAAACCAGAATAGAATGCTACCACTAAATAAGGACGGTTGCTTTCAAAATAAAAGCACCAACGTTTTATGATGAAGCTTTGTATATTAATGGGAAACGAACAAATAAACCATTATTCTATCTCTGTTGGCTTAATCTGTCTGACTGACTTTGATTAACATAATCTTACTTAAACCTTCATTCTTATAGAAATATGCTGACATTCTTTTAGAATTTTGGGTAAAACCAATTTGTGTTTCAGGTCACAATAAAAAAGCTCTGAATACCCTGTAACCGAGAACACTCAGTAGAGCACATATCTCCAGCCAAAGGGCCGACAGTCCCCTTAAATTCAATCAGTATCAGTTCTCCAAATGTGCCAGATTTTTTAAATCAGGAACTATGAATTATTCCCTGGGAAACTTGTGTCAATGTCAAAAAATTTAAAATCCAATCTCCAAATGTTAAGGAAAGTAAAAAATACATTCCTGCATCCGCCCCTTTATCTTCATTTTAATATTTCATCTTTCTTGGTCCATGTCCCACCTTTCCACCAAGTTTCAAGAAACCCTATCTATCTATCTATCTATCTATCTATCTATCTATCTATCTATCTATCTATCCATCCAAAAGTGAAGCCAAAGTGTTTTGATCGCCACCTGGTGGCTGGGTGCAATATAGATCTCCTCCATGTTAATAGATGGCACATGGGCCAAACTAAAAAGTCAATGTCAAATATTTTGTCACATTTCTGGATCGTGGGAGGAAGTCGCACTGTCCAGCCTCTGTAAGGAGAACCGATAGCAAAATAAGACACAGTACAATATTTGTTTGTAGGGTAAATTAACAGCTAGTTCTGATGTATATTAGAAAAACTGTCACTAGAATTTGCATCCGGTTTTATTTTGGTAAGAAACCGCAGCCGGAAATTGTGTGAGCTGATGACGCGGGACTTGACGGTAGGAGCCGCTGACAGAGGAGCGGCGCACACCCGAGTCAAAAGGGGGTTGAACCGAGGACGTGCGGCTCCTTGGGAAAGTGGCATCCGAGGGAGGAAGGAGTGAGTCTTGTGCCGATCACCAGCCACCCGGGACTTCACACAGCCACCGACACTTTCCTCCGGACTCGAACCTGCGCCACAGCCCCTGTGCCACCATGAGGATAAACGTATGGATTTACCAGGCTCTGGTGTGCGCTGCCCTCACTGTACTGGACACAGGTAAGAGAGAGGAGGTTATTGTTATGTGCATGACCGGTGTTGGATCTCATATTTATTTTATAACTCCAAAAAAAAAAAAATCACCTCTAGGAATAAAAGTTAGAAAGTTAGAAAAAGTCTCAATTCTTCCAGTTTTAAAATTTTTTTATTGTAAACTCAGGATTTACTGTAAAGCAGTTTAGGGCAGAACACGCATACCTCGTTTAGTTCCCCCTTCCAATCACGTGTATAAGCATGTAAACACGACCTTTCTTTAATTCGGATCATAGCTGCGAGAGTCCCGGAACGAACCCGATCACAAGTCCCGTCTTGCTCTGGGTCGTCTCCGTGTCTGATGGTCTCTGCGGTAACTCATTACGAAGATCAACCTGCTCGGGGCTGTTTACAGGAGAGTTCTCAAACCCTTTAAACACGGATTTTGAAGTGGAAGGAGGAGAATCAGCCCGACGCCCTGGAGGAGTGTTGCTCCTCCGACGAGCCATGTGGGTCACATTGATCCATAGAAGTGGGTCCCCTGGATAACCCCTGTGCCATTCCAGCCGGCCAAATGGTTCCCCCACTCCATCTGCTGATCTTACTGCTTTGTCGTTAAACTGTTTTATACAGGTCATGGTCAATAGCATCTGTTGGGCCCGCGCCAGCAGCTACTCTGGGGGATGGAGCTCGGGGCGCCCGGTGCGCACCACAGCCGCATCCCCCCACCCCCCCCCCAAAAAAAGTCGAGCTCCGCGCTGCGCCATGACGCGCGGAGTCCGAGGATATCTGGTAGCCATGCAGGCACAGTCAGTGTCCCGGCTTCACATCTGCCCCCCGGCTGACATGTCACCGCGTCAAAGCACTGAATCCATAGTTACCACCTCCAGGGGGTGCCGACCCTGACCCCTGACCTCCGCCCCCCCCCCCCCCCCCCTCTCTCCTGGAGTTGGGGAAAGTAAAACACGCGCCTGAGCTGAGGTATTCGGTATGTCCCGGTAGAGAGATAGAAAAGGTGTGTGTGTGTGTGTGTGTGTGTGTGTGTGTGTGTGTGTGTGTGTGTGTGTGTGTGTGTGTGTGTGTGTGTGTGTGTGTGTGTGTGTGTGTGTGTGTGTGTGTGTGTGTGGGCAGAGGGGTGGGGGTGCGTGGGCAACATCTGGCTGCGGAGCTCAGGTCCACATTGTGCTGCTCTGTGCATGGACCAGATGTAATGTCTGCTTAATTCGCACACACACCTTTAACCTGCTACTCCTCCTCCTCTTCCTCATCCCACACATCTTTACATTCTATTCACACTGATAGATTCCATGATTATTAATATTACTTTGCTCTGGCAGGGGAACTCGACCAGCACACTTATTCAGCACACGCTTTGGGTTCTGTGCTCAAGTGGAAGTGTCTGAGGAGGGTCAGAGTGCTGCTCCCTCACCTTCTTTCTCTCCTCGTTTTCAAGATCAAACCAGAAATCCACACCTGCGCCCCCTTCCCATTAAATGTCCTCTCTCTCTCTCACTCTCACCTCTGCCCGAGCACCTTTTATCGTAATCTCCACCTTCAGCAAATGCTCTGGATTTTGGAGATAGCAGCGGTCTGACTGCGAGGAGAGGAAGAGACTAAGTGAAATCTAATTGAGCGGCCTGGCCAGACATCAGGGCTGGAGCAACACGGTGATGAGTGCCAGATGTGGTCCAGTCCAGCCCAAACATTAATAACACGTCCTCCCCAAAAAACATTTTCAACCACGAGGAGCCTCTAAACGCTCCACAGTTTACAGTATCTTAAGTACACACACAACTTCTTGTGTCGGATCTTGGCGCGGCAGCACGTTGCTGTAACTCAGTAGCAGGAGATTTTCCTGTCTGATTTATTTTGCACTTGCCCCCTAATTATAAACGTAAAAAATCGATTGTAACCGAGCCACAGTTCATCTGATGATCTCGCTGTAGCCCCTGGAAACGCTATTTCCTCTACAAATCCATCCCACTGAAGGATGGGCTCTTAATTTTTTCCAGTAGGTAAAAATGATGGATATGTATCGCAGGAGGACTTAAAATATGCTTTTGTCCTGCTGTTGAACCCACTTGGATCTCTTACACATTATGCTGTGTCTTTGCAATGATTTAGTTCTCTTTTGATGTCCTTCCTCCGAAGGAGTGATTCAGAGCGTAAGCCTATAAATTAAACGTGTTGGATCCCGATTGCTCAGAGAATCCTAAAACTTTTATTAGTTAGTGGGAAGCAATGACTACCATGAGAGCTTTTGCATCTTGATTTGTTCATTAATAATCAAAAGCCTTTGCCCGCAGCAGTGATCCTGTTCAGACATCTCATGCCTGATAGGGAGTCATAAATGCAAGTCATGGAATGGGTACCACAAAGTTGTAAAACTGTAAAAGAAAACAGTTTTGGCTCTGTTTCTGAGCAGTAAAATATGAGATATGCATAGATATGGACTGGAGCACATCCGCCTGTTGGATGGACATCACTCTTTGCCGGCTGTCTACGCAGTTTAGCAGCCACTCTGCATTTCCCAGGCAGCTACACCCGGTTTACAGAGTCAGCGTTGAGGGGCATTAAGAAATATTGTCTTCAGTCCCAGACATACCTTACACCAGCTTTTTCTCAAGACATAAACTCGTACGATCCCTCGCTGTGGCCGGCACAGCTGAAGATCCTCCGCGTCGTCCGTGCCAAAACTGTGAAAACAGCATTCTCGCTCGTTCCAATATTTGAACCGCCAGGAGAAAACTCAAGGAAATATTCTCATTGCTTTGACAAGTTCATCTTCATCCCCGGGAACTTGACATCAGCAGAGAAGCATTTGGCCGGGTCCTCCTGTGTTTGAGCAATGTGTGATGTTTTGTCAGTGAAGAGGAGACAACCAAATTCCACATGGTTTCTAGGATTTCCTTTTTTTTGCATTTGATAGATAGCTGATAGTCAGGTACAAACCATAGCCTGGATATAAATATGGATGATGCGTATCCACTTCCTCCCTCTATCCAGAAATGAAGCCAAAATATCCCAGATACCAGAGCTGCCATCTTATGTATATAGAGCCAGAGTTTGCAGGGTAGCGATCGAGGGATGGAGCCGGGATTCTGCCAATTAACATGCTCGGCCAATTTCTGGCTTCGTTTATTGTAGCTAAACATCACCACGTCGTCCCGTTGTAAAAAATGTAAGCTAAAATATCCAATACAGGGGTCGCCATCTTGCTCTTGACCAATGGTGAGTCAGTCTCAGCTATCAATCATAACGTTTCACCCCATTTTTACAGCAAATATTTTGACTTTACTTTTTTGGTTCCATGTCCCATCCGGTAACGTGGAGGAGGCAGGATTCATGACCAACACTGCAGCCAGCCACCAGGTGGCGTTTAACATGCTTTGGCTTCCCTTTTGGGGCGCAGTCGTCCATCTTCACGTACAATCTCTGATGAGAACAAGGAGAAGCAATTGTGTTAATGGTTAAAAGTGCTCGTACATTACAACATAGCACCATATGAATTCAATTTAACATCCCCAGCCATACAACTCTGGTCGTCCAACCTTTCAGCTGCCGCTTCCACAAGTGGATTACTCTGAGAGCTCAGAGTAATTGGATTACTCTGAGAGCTCAGAGTAATCCAAGTCATACTTACGCATTTTGATGCTGATGTAAACGTTTTTGAACAACTTAGAAACAGGCAGAACTCCCAGGTGAGGCGATCGCGGCATTGGCAGGCCCGTCTCCTTCACGGCGAACATAACGACTGTATCGAAACGTGCCGAAAGACGTTCTCATGCTGCATCTTTTGTTGTTTCCTCAGGTTTCTGCAGAAGGATCCATCAGTCGTTACAGCGGTATGAGAAGAGCGAGAGCCACATGCTGGTCTGCGCAGACTGTCCTCAGGCCCCTCTGGTCCGAAACAACCGCTCGCAGGAGCAATGCGCTCGCAAATGCAAGAAGAAAAACTTCAACTGCAGGTGAGTTGTATTTTCTCTCTCCTTCCCCGCACATGTTTTTTTTTTGTTATCACTCCTCCTCTCCCCCTGTATGGACTCAGTATTTACATATTTTCCTTGTTTATCGTGGTCCCATCTCGACTCAACGACTTCCCGTGTGTCCTCGACAGGGCTTTCAACTTTCAGAAGCACAACAGGAAATGCTACTTGCTTCCCTTCGACCGTTTCACCCACGGCGTGAAGAAGCAGGCCAACGTCAACTTTACTCTGTACGAAAAAAAAGGTGAATCCCGAAGTCTGACTCATTTTTTCTCACGAGAACGCTCAGGTGCAGGCAGGGCTTTCCACAGGGTTTGTCAGTGATTGCAGGTTGTTGGCTTTCTCGATTTGTTAAGGTCTCGTTCTGTTGACACAATAAAAAGCAACCAACCCTAGTTCACCCCCCCGAGCTGTTTAATCACTCCAGTGAGGTTTGTCGCTCGCATAAACATGCAGCTGACTTGAGTGGAGTGTAAACAATAAAGAAATTCATTGTTTACAGTCGGAGCGCAGCCTGTTGGAATCTAGCACTTTAGAATTTACGGCAGAATGTAGAATGTACGTAATCCCCCCCCCCCCCCCCCCCCCCCCCGGTGACATTAAATTAACTTCAGGGAGTTTTCTGTTTTGGGAATAACACTCAGGCCGGGACACACTAGTGGGACAAGGTCTCATTTGACCATACATGGTAAAATGTATTCCAGGTGGTCAGGGCAGCAAGAGGGAATAAACGTTTAATTTATGAAACGCTGTATAAATTGGCACACGAGGGAACGCACAGGCACAGTTTGTATCAAAGGGAAAACATGAATGGATGTTTTCAAATGCTTTTTTATCCCTTTGCCCTTTGCTCAGATTATATAAGGGAGTGTATCATCGGCACCAAGGACTACAGAGGGAGGAGGTCTTGGACGAAGTCAAACATCACTTGCCAAGCTTGGTCAGATAATAACATCAATGAACACACGTAAGTCCTCTCATCTCCAACTGAACAAGTCAAACAAAATGCATTTTTCTACGTGGGACGGGTGGTTACGATTCACTTGTCACCTTGGGCGTGCAGTGCCTTGGACGGCAGTGCTTTTTATGGCGGAGAGGGTGTTAATTATTCATTTCCCCCTGGCCGCATTCCTGCAGCCATCAAAGCCCAGCATCTCCAATCCTCTGGCCTCCGCCACCTTGCCGGATGCTCCTTCTTTATTTCTCTGTGTCTGATAAAGAACAGGCCCCGGCAGCTGATTTACCGATGTTCAAATCATCCCCTTGCACCTCGGGGGTTAAGGGAAGGCGGAGGCTCTGAGACGCTTGAACGTTTATCCAGAGTTAAGTCAGATTTCTTTCAACACATGCAGGGATGTCCTCCCCAATGAGGCTGGTGTGTGTGTGTGTGTGTGTGTGTGTCTGTGACAGTGAAGGTCATCAGGTGTACAGTAGAGATGTGTTTTTCCACTGCTTCAGGAGAGGCCAGATCAGCGACTCTGCGAGGATGGTTCTGTGCCAGCGTCTCATTAGTGGAGCTCATTAGTTACGAGATATTTTAACTGCGATGGGGGCGGGCCAGGGGGGGTGCGAGACAGAATAATAAGAGTTTGAAGAAGTACAGCGGGGAGGTAGAATGAAAGAAAGAAAAATGCAAAGATTTATGGACTGAAGTAATGTTCTGTCTGTTGTCCAGCTGAGCTCACAAAGCCACAGACATGAGGGAAAATACAAGATCTGTGATTACAACACTTTGCGGTGTTGGTCCCCGTCTTTTCCTTTCGTCTCCTACAGTTCCCCTCAGTCCTCTATTCCCATTTCACAAGCAGTTATTCACATCAGGAGCCTTTTGTCATTGTTTATTTGACACAAGCTTTCAGGCTCCTTCCTTCATGGCAAATGTAGCGTCTGACAACATCGCCTGGGCTTGTCAACAACTTTTAACTTTCAAAGGGTCAAAGCGAGCTTTACTTAAGGGAGATTTAGAGCCACTGTGGGGTTACCTAACATGGGAGCGTCCCGCTGTGTGAGAATTACCACCATAATGAACCACGCACCATTTGAGTCTCAGGTAACTATTATTTTCACGCTTGACCGATCACCATGGGGCAGGGGTGATTTCTCAGGAGGTTCCCTTCCAGGAATGGGAGTTCCACCTGGTCTCTATATTTAGTGTTTGAACCGCGGTGTGTGCTGATGCCCGGCCAAGCCTGGAGAGAGGAATGGAACGTTGTTATTCATATTCTTAATAATAGATAACATCGCAGTCATATGTTTATTCCCGCAGAGACCTTCATTTATTTTTCGGCACATTTCCACTGGGAGGTCTGTTAGCGCTTTTGGCTTCAGAAACCCACTGGTGCATATTGGATTTTATGTTTTGCTCAAAGGAAAAGTTTTTGTTTTTTTTTGGAGAAGAAATAAAAACCCTATGAATGATTCATTTGTCTTAATCTGAAGCTTTCCCCAACAGATAGTGAGTGTAGCTTTGCAGGAAAACTAAAAACTGTGGCAAACTGCTAGCATGGCTTGTCTGATGCGAGCTGAACTGGCCGTTAGCGTAGACGTATATAAAGATGGACGACGCAGCTCTACTTACTCCCATTGTACAAAAATTAAGCTAAAATATGTCTGATACATAAGCCGCCGTCTTGCCCTTTGACATAATTTGGAGCCAGTAGACTGCACGAGGCATGTTAGCAAGATACATGTGCTCGACCAATCACGAGTCTCAGCTGTTAATCAGGTTTTTACAGCATTAAATAACGTATTCAAATCAAACTTACCTGAAATATGCTTTTTGACTTTTTATGTCCCATCTGCTAACATGGAGGAGACTGAGCCACCAAGGGGAAGTAAAGCTGATTTGGCTTTACTGTCGGGGATCTGTCGTGTCGTCCATACAGTCTGTTACACAGCGCTAATTCTAACTAAACCTAGCTAAACCTAGCTAAGCTTAAAGTTTGCGTGCTCCAGATCTTTTCATCTAACTCTCGGCAAGACAGTGCGTCGTATACTCCCCAAAATGTCGATTCTTTCCCTCGGGACACTTCAGCAGATGTCAGCTGTCACACTCTGCTTCCAAAACGCCTGTATTTATGTCTCAATATTTATCAAGCAACCCACTAACCCCTCACTTCCTTTAATCTCTCCGTCTCGCACTCCTCTGGATGCTGCAGCACTGAAGCGTGACCGTGTTGTTCCCCAGTCGCCAGGTGCACGTTGCTCGACATTTCGCAGCAGTTACTTCAGGTCTAGATTTCATCTTTAGCAATATCCCAAATCTAGCCAATATGTTAAGTCGGCCCAGGGAGCGAAGCATGTGTGCATAGTGTCTGCCTGCGCTCCGATGGGAACGGACTCTGGCAAGGAGATGAATAACTGGCCAACATCTGTTAGCACAACATCATTATGGTTAACTTGTTCCCATGCCACGGCCTTTTTACGGACTCTCACCAGATGCGGCCTCTTTTGTGACGTGACGAACCTTGTAATTCCATTTATGAATTAGGCACACTGTAGTATGATAGAAATATATTAAGCTTATGAGTTACACACAACAGATGTGAGTTGTGGCGCTTTGGCACAGTGCTGCTTCGGAGCAAGTGTTTTGTTTTAGTTAAATGCGTAAGGGAAATGTCAATGTTAGACTTAACCCTGTTATACTTTGACACTTGTAGGAATTACAATGCGGTTGAAAGTTGTCCCCCCCCCCCCCCCCCCCCCCCCCCCCCCCCCGTCTCCTTTAGCTCTGTCTCTCCTTGGGCCAAGTTATATGTCTGAAACATCCTCCACGCCTGGGCTGAATGATATTGCGCATTTGTGTAGAAGCCTTGCATAACCCCCAGGGCGCAGAGGGGAGAGCAGAGCAGACTCTCCCAGGAAAAGAGTCATTGCCTGGGGTAGGACGCTCAGACAAGCTGCTGAAGGGAGGGAGGGCTCTGGTTCTTTTTCCTCGTGTTTTTTTTTTTCTTTTTCTTTTTGCATCATCAGTTAAACACCGAGCAACTTTTTGGCTCATTCCATTCATTCTGCTCACTTTCTCTTTTTTAACCACTAAAGTTTCACGTGTTTTCTTCTTCTCCTCCTCCTGTGCAAAAACCTTTTTTTTTCTTTCTCCACTCTCCCCTTCTCCGTCTCCCTGGGTGGGAGGGGGGAATGCGGTCGACATGGATCAGGGGGGTGCTGACATGCCAGCTTTTAATCATCCTGCCCTGACACAAGACGGATTTCACACACTGTCCATTTAGCGCGGGGATCCCGTGCCTCTCCCAGCGCTTGCGTCCCACATGTTTGGTTTCGCCTGGTTCTTTTTCTTACGGCCTCACAGCGGCTCGGTCACACTGACGTGATGTAGCAGTTGACAGAGAGGGATTAGGTTTAGACGTGTTCAAAGGCTGCCAGTAAATGAACCGCTTGGGCTGCTCCAAGTGGTTCGTGGCGTTGTTCTGTGCTGCTGGCGGTCACTGGGCTGTGACGGAGTCTGGCTGCTTCACACATGAGGGAGCTGCGATGTGGCAGCAATCAGTGTGGCACACCGCCCAAAAGGTGCAAACCTGGAGAGGAGAGACGTATTGATGACCTACTTTGCACAAGATTGCTTTCTTCTAGGATTTAAAATGTAACCTGGTCACATAATGGGCATTAACATTTGTTAAAACTGGGTTAACATCTTAATGGAATGAATTTATTTTGCTTGCATCTGAGAGCACTAGCAGGCAGGTACAACGCTGTATATACTAGCGGAGCAGCCAAGTGTGCAAGTACTCCCTAAAATGTATTTATACAGCTTACAGTATCAGGTAACACTTTCTCCTTTGTAGGTTTTATCCTGATAGTTTCCCAGCGGAAGACCTGAGGGAGAACTTCTGTCGGAATCCCAAGAACCATCCTGGTGGTCCGTGGTGCTACACCACTGACCCCAATGTACGGGTGGAGGAGTGTGGTGTGCCGCAGTGTTCGGAGGGTAAGGCCCTCCGGATCATCATCCCTGGACAATTACATTCAGTCAGCTTTAGCAGAGCAGATACCCCCACCAAGGCCCAACAGTCCCCATAAATCCAGGATGTTTGTTTGGACATAGTGAGACAGCTTTTGAAGATACATACAAACTGTTCATTCCTGACCTAATCCACATAATCTCAGCTGCACATCGGTATTTACAGGTTTCTAGCCCTAAAATGTTTTAAACTGTCCAAATTGCCGTATCTCGTGATCCTCGATCCACCGCTTTGTCCAGATCTGTGCGAGAATGTAATTGTGACCCATGTCTTATGCTTCCACCAATTTTGTTTAAAAATCCAATCAGCAGTTTTTTACCTAATCCTGCAGGCGAACAAACACATAACTTCATTGGCGGAGGTGATAACTCAGTTCACGTCAGAAAGCAAAACAGGGTTAAATCAATGTTTATGTGGTATATATCTTTGTCTATGTCTTATAAAGTCATAACACAAGTAACGTAAAGTTTTGCCTTGTTGACAGACGTCTGCATGACGTGTAACGGGGAGGATTACCGAGGCAAAATGGACCATACAGAGAGCGGGCAGGAGTGTCAGCGGTGGGACTCAGTGAGGCCTCACAAACACCTTTTCCAGCCCAAAAAGTGAGAACTAAACTTTACATTTCTCACGTACAACTCCCGCCTACGCCCATGACAGATGCTTAAATAAATGACGCTTATACTCGAGGGAGGTAGACCTCACCAGTTGTTATGACTTACTTCTCTCTCCTCCTCATTACTTCTTTTCCTCCCCGCTTCCCCTGTTTCCTCTCTCAGGTATCGTGGCAAAGATTTAAAAGACAACTACTGCCGTAACCCGGATAATCGTCGCCGTCCCTGGTGCTACACCATGGATCCGAAAACTCCATGGGAGTACTGCAACATCACTGTGTGTGGTACGGACCTATTCACTGTATACACTCAAATCTGGGGCCTGGGCTTTGTGGACAAGTCTTCAACAAATCAGCGGAAGACTAAATTACTGTTATACGCTGATTTATGGCTTTTCTTTGTTGCTGGTTTCCTCCGTGTCTAGTCACCTCACAACCTGATAACAAGTAAAGCCCTTTTCAGACATTGGGTCCAAAGCATTTTTCGGAGTTTGCCTTTTCACGTATGAAATATGCAGCAGGAGATTTTCTGGGACAGATGTCCGGAACATTCAGGCGAGGAGTAACAGTAACAGTGTTATTACCCGAATCTCTCGAATTCTGTTGTCTTTCCAAGTTGACATCTTCATCAGCGTCTCCTACGTGTGTGGCTCCTCCTTTGCATCCTCAGATATTTGTATTTTGACATTTTACCTGCGGGCTGGCGGGGAAAGTTACGGAAAGTGCGTGGAACAACTGACGGAAATGTCCCGACTTCTGTGCATGTCTCCGACAGTTAGGAATCCATTGTCAGATTCATAGCATTTAGGATCCCTTGCTTGGCTTTGGGACAGACCAGTGGCGGTTTAGCACTTCCAGCAGGGCTTTGAGTGCGTCAGGGAGTTTGCTACATGCAGGACTTTGGTGGTTTTGAGGTTCTTGCGGTCAGGTCCCCTGCAGAGCCTCCAGTCTTTTGTTTACAAAGCTCAGTGTTTCATGTGGTGCTTGGGTTCAAATCCCTCCACCTCAACAAGGAGGAGTAAATAGGTTGTTGGTAAATTGTTGAGTCTGACTTCAGAGAGCATGGATGACTAGGGGCAATAAAGCGGAGGACTACAATAGAGGCCACTATACTGCGATGTCCCACATTGCCACCGGAAGGTCTAATAGTGGTTTTAGTACTGTGAACATTGTTTTTGACATTCATATATTCAGAGACAAGGGGCGAATTATAGGGAAAGCTTAATTAATGCTCAAAGAACAAAACAGTTGCAGATGCCTCCATGCATTACTCGGGGGGGTCAGTGGATGGATGGTGTGTGGAGCATTAAAACCCCACTGAGAACAACAATCTCCATCCCTCCATGATCAAAACAAGAAGTAATGGAAAATCTTTTGAAACAATGCCCGTTTGATCCCCGTTCAGAGACTTGTAGAATCGATGTCCAGATGCACTGAGGCTGTTTTGGAGGCTTGTGGTAACTTAAACCGTACGAAGATAGTTTATGTCATCACCGATTTAGATATTATTGTTGAAAGGGCTTGTGGATTGTCAGGAAATGACCGAGTATTTACACAATTACTTGTTTACAAGGACGTCACTGTTGGCTCTTTGAAATTGAGATGGGGTATTTTTTTAGGCCGGAAAATATAATTTGCCCATTTCCCATGTGTCTGATTGAGCTGTAGTGTAGAACACTGGCCTCCATGTTTAATACAGAAGAAGAAAAAGAAAGAGTGGATGCCGAAAAGAGGTCGCACCTTTGGAGAATTTGATTTTTTCACCGAACGCGCTTTGAAATATTCCCACATGCTCAATGACAAACACACAGAGCATCTCTCTTTGTCTCTGTCGGCCGCTTACGCACATGCACCATACAGTACATGATATGATTTACAGCCTGGGCGGAGGATCTCCATTTGTCCAGATGTGTGTATCCCTCAATGCCTGCCCTCAGAAAGATAAAAACCACTGACCTGTGCTACTCAGTGCACACAGACACTGGCATGCATTACATCATGCCAAAGAACCCCTCTTTTCCACCGGGTCGTCTCTGCCTCAAATCTTCTGCTTCACTCCTCCATCTTCTCCAATCTCATTTGTCAAAGGCTAAAGAAACAGAGACAGAAATCCGGAGGGGAGAAGTCGCTCCCTACGTACCGGCTTTTCCTGCTCTGCTGAAAAGCAGAATTCCATCTGAAGATGTTTGGAATAGTTTTCCGGTGGATAAAGTTGCCCAGTCGGACCAGGCTGGATGTGATATCTTTGTTTGGGCTGAAATAAACAAATTCAAACCCAGATCCTGAGGTTTTTGATGTTTAATTGCGAGGCTAAATATAAGTTCGTGAATATGAGCTCCGGGAGTTTCCCAACAACAACCTGTGACATTGTGTGGTGTCAGCAAAAGTTAGATAACTGCATATTGTTGTGGATGTCCCCTACGTGCAAGAATGTGGGGCACCGGTGTTATGAATACACATAAAGTTTCCGCAGAGGCGAAGAGGGGGAGTGCTACTGTTTTTGATCATCTGTCTCTAGGTTAAACACGACACATTCTTCTGGGGATTAATATCTCCCTCCTTCTCTCCCTCCCTCCTTCCTGCCTTCAGTGTTTTACGTCTCCCTCTCTTTTGTTTTGCCTTCTTTTCTCGAGCTTTTTACACAATTACAAATCCAGGTTTTTTTCTCTTTCTTTCTTAGAGTCGGACTCCAGCGTCGACACAGAGGTCAATGTCACGACGTCCTGTGTCCAGGGGAAGGGCACAGATTACCGAGGCACAACGTCTGTCACTCCCGAGGGCGTGACGTGTCAGCGCTGGGACTCTCAGTTCCCCCATAACCACTCGTTTCTGCCCCAGAACTTCAAATGCAAGTGAGTCACGCTTGTTTGGCGGCTCGTGATTGGTTGGATTCAGTCCCTCTGTGCTGTGTCAAGGCGGCGATTTATTCGTTTCATGCATTCAACTGTTGAAATGCCAAGAAAAAGGATTTTCGGAGTTCTTAGCCACGCTGCAAAAAACACAGGAATCAGCACCATGATTTAAATTGTAGTTTGTGTGTGTGCCACAGAGACCTGCGAGAGAACTACTGCCGTAACCCCGATGGAGCAGAATACCCGTGGTGCTTCACTACAGACCCTAAACAGAGGAAAGCCAACTGCACCCACATCCCCAGGTGTGACGCTGAGGCCACACAAAAAAAAGGTAAATGACTGAAACAGTTTGACATTTTTGGGGAATATGCACATTATACTGTAGATATGAAGCTAGACACAGCAGCTGCAGTTGTTTTCTCAGTTTGGATTTTGACATAAATTTAAAGATATATGGATTTAGGAATGTTTTTAACCTTTGGACAGAAAGAGGCCAACTCCTTATCCCTGTTTATAGGCTAAGCTTAACTAAGCGAAACAGCTGCTGGCTACTATCGCTGCATATTTACCTTCCAGACATGAGCGGTCATCCAACTCAGCAAGAGAGCAAATGTTTTGCATTTACCAAAATGTGAACTATTCCTTCAAGTCTGTCAAAGCCTTTTCCAGGTGGCAAGTGTTTTTTAAGAGTTAACAATTATTCAATAATTAGATTTGAAAGACCGGACTACAGGTGCTTGTCATGTTTTTGCAAAGAGAATCACACATTCGATATTTTTCCCATAGGACTGGACCGCTTGGCAACTTCCCAGTGAATTCCGCTTCATGGGAGATCAAAACCCCAGACTTTGTCAATAGTTCTCGCTGTCGTTTCCCATCTTTCTCTGCTTTGCGTTTCAAAAGACCACAGATGTCAGAAAGCGGCTTATAAAAACCCCTCCTCTGATTCTGTTTAAGAGAAAAGACGTGGCCCGGTTTAAATGTTCTATTACATCTGAGAACCACCAGTTACGCGCGGGGGCCTTGACATTAAGCTGATGCAAACCACAGGGAGAACACGAAACACCCGAATCCCTTTCCTCGTCTCCGCACATGCATGTATGTTCGTCTGCGAGTCGCCCGCTCACAGACTGTATTTAGGTGTTTCAGAAACTGCTAAAATACATCAAAATAACCACATCCTGTTTTTCCTCAGAGTGTTACGAGGACGTCGGAGAGATGTACCGGGGAACTTTATCCATCACTCGCTCTGGGATTCCCTGTGCCAACTGGTCACATCACATAGACAGGTAACAAACTCATTGATTCTGCATCGGTATGTGTCCCGTGTCTCCTCCTCCTCGCTCCCAGTCGAGCTTCGGCTGCGTTAGGGAACACGGGAAAATGTTTCCTAGAGAGGCTGACATTCTTTTCAGTGTTTGTTGACAACTTAGCTCCCATTGCCATGTGAAAATCCCTTTCATATGAATGAAGCTAAGCAGTGAAAACAAACAGCGGGAGGAAATCGGTTCCTCAGGGGTCAATACGCGACCCAATTATTATTCATCTAACTGTCGAGAGGAAACCCTGGGGTGCTCTCGGAGTGACCCATCGTGATGGAGAGGTGGCCCACTGCGGGGCTGTTGCTTCATGCTCAAGTCAGGCTGTTGGAATTACTTAATTTATAGGAATTTTAAAAGCCAAAATGACACAGACAGATGGACATGTTCCAGAGCCGACCCCTGACCCCAGGAAGTGCTTTCCGAGGGAAGCAGATCAAAGCCAATCAGCTCCCTCGCGTTGACTGCAGCCAGCGAGTCTATCCTGCTCAAGGTCAAGGGTCGCCCCAGGAAAAACGGCTGAGAGCAACAGCTTGTTTTACCTTCTCCTGGGATGTGGAATTATCTTCACCTCCTGACAAATTGTTGGTCTATTGCTTGGCATTATGTTTTGTACCCACTAGCTGCTTTCCAGGGATGTCTGAGAAGGTTATGTTTAATTTTAGTGGGACGCTGCAAAAATGACACAATTAAATGTGAATTTGTTCCACGGAGGATGTGGCTCCTACTGGTCTGAGCACTGCCGAATGCTTAGAGTGCATACTTTCATACTCCCATGAGCACGCTTCACAAAACTCTGCGTTTCCTTCTACGGGCTCAGTGCAGCGAATGCAGAGGATTGATTGCACTATAGGAAACCCAGAGTCAGACTTTCCAGGCACACACCGCGGTTACTTACAGTGTATAGGAACTGTACGCGCATAAAAGGTGTAACCCACGACTTGGCAGTGTGCATGTTAATGAGACACGGAGACCAGCGTGAGCTCTGTGCAGAATAACAAATGGAACATGAGAATCTGTATTTGTGTGTTTTACAGTGGGGATTCTCACTCTACAGTGTCCCATGTAGGGCTGGAGAACAACTACTGCCGGAACCCGGACCGGGACAAGCACGGCCCCTGGTGCTACACCAATCCAAATAACCGCCTGGCCTGGGACTACTGCAAACTGAAACACTGTGAGTGGCCTGAATAACCTTGTTTCCTCTCTCGTCCATCTACGTAACCGTGGATACGTCCGGGTTCATCAATCAAATTTTTATTGTGTAGCCCATATTCACTATTTGTCTCATGGGGATTAGGGTTATGTTTGCCATTCCTTCATTTTTATTTATTTTTCGAACATGTAATTAAAAAAAGAGAAATTACACATAGAAGTGAAACAAGTATTATTTACAACACTTAATGATTTAATCTACATATTCGAAAAGGAGTAAGAAGAAGTAAAAACTTAATTTCTTTAATCTCACCCCTTCTCCATAAGTCGTTAATTGATAATTATCTTATGAACTTTAACTGACTCATTTTTAGAACACCTGTAAAACCCTAGTGTTTTCACCGATGCTCCTTATTGAGTTTGAGAGCTGCAGGTGGGAGTTTCCTGCACTTGTTTCCAGTCTCTGTGCTAAGCCGATCTTGCCGGCTCATGGCATTAGCTTCATATTTACCACACAGACGTGATGCATCTCACTGTGGCCTCAGCAACAATGGGGAAAACAAGCATAGTTCACAAAACAGTTTGAAGGTGGAGGTTCTTTCAGAATAGATAGTCGTAATATTACGGGAATAAAGTCGTCATATAAGAAAAAAGTGTTTTTTTAGGCTACGTGTCTTTTGAGAGTGGGAGTTTCAGAACATCAGCCTGTTGCCTGCATTAAAACGAGTAATGTGGAGCTTTTTCCTTCGTTATACTTTACGAAATACTTATCTTTTGGCACATCCGCCCCACATTATCATAAGTAATCGGACTTTGAAAAGATTGATGCAAAACATTGTCTATTACTTCTTTGGTCTTCAATAAGGCCCTAACACTCGTAAAATGCTGCTCTAATTAGATGCAAAGAGTTTACCACATTTCCTGGTGTGTTTTTAATGTCCCGACATCTGCAAGCATCTTTATACAATTTCCCCCATGATGCACTTCCTCTTAAATATGGAATGAAAATAAAGTCATACTAAAGTGCTGTAATATGCAGAAGTTCTCAGGGAAGTGATTCCGGTGTCAGCTCAGGACAACGTGGTCCTGATCTCCTTTAGCTCCTTTAATCCTCCAGGTGTAAAGTATTTGAACAATGTCGCTCAGATTCCAGCTGCTTGAAAACAGAAACAAATATTTATTTTATATTGTTTTGTGTTTTTTATATTGTTTTGTGTTTTCTTAGAGTACTTACTGTGTTGTTATGTTTTATGTTCATTGTATGCACCATATGCCATGCCAAAACAAATTCCAGGTAGGTGTAAACCTACTTGGCAATAAATACTTCTGATTCTGATTCTGATATTCGACTCTCGGATTGTCCAAAAAAACACTTTAAATAGGTCGTGTATTGGAGCTTGGTACAAAGCAGAGGATGGTTTTATTTCATCGACTCCACCTATAATGTGATCATCTTTATTTCACACAGCCTGGCTGGTGGCTTACGTAATGTGTTAGCTTGCGGTTTAGTCCAATTTGCAGAGAATAACCGTGATGCCCAAACGGCAAACAGATGCAGGGCTGTGCTGTCATCCTTCTATTCCAGAAAATGGCTGGTTTCAATCATGTTGCGTCGAAGAGCCTCTTTCGAATGGCTGCACCATAATTACCGTAATGTAAAACATGTCCTGCATGCAGTTTTTGAGGTCTCGAGCAAATTTCATTCCGTCCCCGCGGTCGCTAGCTGATGTAGCCTCCGACAACGACTCGGATCTGAAGTGCTCGCAAAGTAAAGAAAGGTGCGGTCCGCGTCTGAGGTTTTGTGTCGTTTTAAGGTCGACGGGTCAGAATTATTCCCGCGGCTGTCACGTCTCTTCTTACACTCTTTTTTTTCTTTCCCCTCTATCAGGTGGATCATCTACAGTAGCTCCTCAACCAAGCAGTGAGTATCACTTTGACTTATCTGGCTTTTACCAGTCTGGTCCTCTTCCTCCTCCTCTTATCTCTAATCTTTTCCCTTTTAAACGCTTTGTATTGAATCCATCTGCTGTCGTTTACCGGACTAATCGGATCATATTTTATGGTCCTGCTTTGACGTTTTTTAATAAATCTTTTCCCATTGAAAGGTAAATGATACATCCATCAAAAATAATGTCTCCTTTCTCTCTTAAAGATCTAACCCGACCAAAGATATCGTGCTTCGTGCACATAAACACCAGAATAGTCGGCGGACATCAAGTGCAAGGTACAGACGGCAGCTGGGTGGTGAGCATCCAAAGAGAGTAAGTCCGATTACCTCTCTGTGTTTTTACAGATTCTCCTTCGTCCCCCCCCCCCGGTCGTGAATATAACAGTCTTCTTCACGTTTCTTTCTCAGGAAGGCTCATTTGTGTGGCGGCTCGCTGATCCGAGAGGACTGGGTCTTAACGGACCAACAGTGCTTCACCTCCTGGTAATTCAGAATTTTATTGTCAGTGTGTCTGACTTCCCCAGATCCGGACTGGAGATCTGTTTAACTTCTGCGGTTGTCAGAGCCACTCGTATACTTGTACATGTAGTATCTCTGTCATCTGCAGCAGTGGTTTTAATGGAGACCTCCCTATCTGTGTAGTAATGTGCAGTACTGTAGGTATCACATGTGGTGTCGATCAGCAGCTTGTAGCTGAGACAGTGTCGTGGAGGGACTCACTGTTTTTCATGCTTTTTTTTAGCCTGGAAGGTTTTTCCATTTTCGCAACATTTGAAGGCTTATGATGACAATATTGCTTTTAATATTGAATTAACGGACATTATGTTCGTTGTGCATTGATGGATTTTCGGTTTAAAATTGACCACACGCAACCCAACTAGATCTGTACTCAGTAGATCTCTGAGGCCCAACAGTCGTCTTCAATTCAAATTTCACACACTCATAGATATCAGTCCCCCAAATGTGCTTCACTCTTTTCATCAAAATCTCATAATTATTCCTCGTGAAAAGGGTGAAAATGTTGAAATCCTGGATCCGCCCCCTGATCTGGACCCCCCCCCCCCCCCACAATATTCAAAAGTGGGCCCGCTGTAGATCTGAGCTCTGATCTGAGATCTGATTCCTCAGTTGATCACTCAACCTGATCAAATTAACCTCTGATCAAAGTGGCGGCCGACTACACAAGTCACAAATTCGGCAGGTTCTCCTTCTCACACTGGTCCTTGTGGTCTTCAGTGTTCCAGATCTCAGGGATTACAGCGTGCAGGTCGGTCTGCGCCACCTCAACCAGTCGTCGCACCACCCGAGGCTACGCATCTCGCGCCTGATCTGCGGCCCAGAGGGATCCAACCTGGTCATGCTGAAACTAGCAGAGTGAGTCTCCAGCCCCACGCAACGTTTCCACTGATATTTAAGATCCGAATATGAATCTGTGTTACTGTTAAAGTATAATTAATGGACTGTTGTTTGTTGTTGTAGCCCTGCACCTGTGTCCGAAGGCGCCTCCACGATTCATCTTCCAGTGAAAGACTGTCACATCCCAGAAGGCACCAACTGCACCATGTATGGATGGGGGGAAACCAAAAGTACTGCCTTCACTCGCCAATATGCCAAAACGCCACATTCCATTATCATTCAAATTAAAGAGCTGTAAACGTGTGTGACCTCTGACACTCACTGGTTTGTGTTTTCTTCTCCGCACAGACGCGGGATACGACGAGGCCCTGAACACGGTCACCATGCCGATGGTCAACAATGACATGTGCTCGCAAATCAAAGGGGACGCCGGGGAAAGCAGGATATGCGCCGGCGGCATGAGAGGAGAAGGCGTCTGTGATGTAAGGAGAACGTGAATGTACAGAACGCACAATGTCACCGAGCCACAGAACAAAATACCATGGCAACAGCTTGAAATGTAGTTTTCTTTGGAACTACTTTCTACTGGAGAAATAGTCCCAATGGAAAATGTTGACGTTGAAGTTGGGGATTAAGGGGAAATGCATGACTGTATGTAAAGATGGACAACATGACTGCTTACCAAAAGTGAAGCCAAATCATCTTGATCACCCCCTGGTGGCTGGCTGCAGCATAGGTCATATGTCCTGCCTCCTCCATGTTAGTGGTTGGAACATGGACCAAACTAAAAAGTACACATTAAATACATTTTCTGCAATTTTGGGTACTTCTTATTACACTTTGATTCAAGTAGATTTAGGGGAAACATCACGACTAAAAAGACAGCCGAGACTCCCTCATGATTGGTTGATGGCGTGTGTCAGCAGAGTTTCGCAAATCTACTCAAATTATTTCAAAATCGCAAGATATCTTGGGATATTTGGGCTTTATTTTGAATGTTCTGTGTTTCTGATGTTTTACCCTCTGCCCTTCTCTCACAGAGAGATAACGGCGGCCCGTTGGTCTGCCAGGAGCATGAGCGCAAAGTCATCGTCGGCGTCAGCATCCAGAGGACGAAATGTGCCTCGTCGCAGCCGGCACTCTTCGTCAACGTCGCTTTCTACTCGGAGTGGATTTATAAAGTGTTCAAACTTTACCCCAGCCCGGAGAGGAACTGAAATAAACTCCGGAGCGTACCACAGCTGGTTGAGAGACGGGAGGCGACTCTGGGTCGGACCTCTCCGGCGCGGACCGCGGGGGAGACATGAGGAGAAATCACCAGTTTGGGGATTTTAGCGGCCGAAGCTGTCGTTTTACAGAGAGGACGGGGACTCGTGATTGAAGACTGGATACGATGAAGTGGAATCTCCCGCATTCCTCCACATGCAGGTTCTTAGCCTCCAGAACATTTTTACGACCAAAGTCTCGGGCACATGGACGACGTACTAATTGTATTTTGACATGAGAATGACACGTGTGACTCAGTATTATCTCCTGGAATATACTTGAATATGGACGGAGCCCAGATTCCCTGTTGGACACGACTGTGACTGGGATTTCTTTCTTTGCTTTTTTATTTGAACGTGTTGAGCTGGACTGCAAAACTTTTATTTACCTCCAACACAAACACAGATTTGGCCATAGTGATTTCAGATGCCATAGAAATATAACCATACCCAAAAATAATAAAGGTACGACCAAAAAGGAAGAAGAACTGGTCTGTAACTTTAAACCTGTAAACTTTGCTTCAGATATACCATGAATTAGGTGTATAGAATACACTATAGCTGCTTGAAACGCTGACTGCAGCAGCCCTGGCAAACCATTCAGTGCTAATTGTGCGCAGTAGCCGGACTTCCTTTTCCCCAGTTAGCTGTAACTGTTAGTTTCCCCCCCCCCCGTGAGAGGGTCTAAGTAGGAACTGAGCAAACTGCTCCAGATCTTATGCTAATATTTGAAGCATGAGAGAGAAGAGCCATGCCAAATATAACATGGTTATTTGGTCTCCAGTTTGGAGGGAACTGTGGCCCCTGGCGGGCTGTGTGTGGTCAGTAGGATATTTTATATATATATATATGTATTTCTTTTTAAATGTCATGGAAAGTGACTCCTTATGTACATAACTGCAGATTTATTGAGTATGTCTCTGCCGTGCCGTAAGATTTTATCGGTCTTATAGATCTGGAATATTTTTGGTTCACTGAGTAATGTCAGATTGGCTTCTTCCTGTTTCGGATTGTGTTTAATATTTAAAAGATAGGACTTGTGGATTGTGAGCGGTCGGGTTGGTGTATTTATTTTTTTTGAAAGAACAGAAGACGTTTTTTTTGTTTCTAACCTGTAACAACATGCTGCGTGTTTGACTCCAGGTTAAAGACACAGAAACAGAAACGAACACACCGTTGACAATGTGCCTTATACCTTCAAACCAGAGACTGTAGATAAAGATGGACAACACGTCTCCACTTCCTCCCGCTATCCAGATGTGAAGCCAAATTATCCTGGATACACACAGTTCCAGGCAGAGTCTGAACAGTGGTGATCGTGAGATGGAGCCGTGGTATCAAAGTCCTGCTGATACACGCAGTCATGTCTTCCATTTTTGTCTATGGAATGTTTTTTATTTGGGGGGGTGGGGGGGGGGGGGGGGGGGGGGGGGCAGTTTAACAAGGAAATGAAAATGCATCAGCTGAAAAAGACGACAATCAAAGTCATGCAAACATTTTTATTCCCAGATTTTTACTTAAAAACTGAGATAATTTGGAAGTTGTGAAGAATGACGCCCTGTCAATGAGGAAGAAACCACTGATATGAAATCACACTTTTGATAAAGAAAATAACTTTGCAGATTATAATTCCCCCCCAATTGATTCCCCCGATGACCTGTTATTCCCACTTTCTGACCCCGGTGCATTTTAGCGTTTGTTGCCTTAAAGCGTAAAATGATTTTCTCTTGTTCTGAACATCACGTGTAAAATGCTACGTACCGTAAAAACATCCAGAAACTCTTACGAAGGTTAATAAGAGTCCGTGGAGCAGCAGTTTGAAAGGAAGACGCTTCACAGACTAAACTGGGGAAACCAAATATTCTTATGTCACGTAGCAGATCACATGACCTGTTGCCTTCTTTGAAAAAAACGAATGGACTTGTAACTGTTAATTTATGTGACTTGTTAATTTACCTTCATGTAAATAGGCCTCCTGGCGTCCTGTAAATTACAACCTGTAATTTTTGTAAATACCCTCCTCGAGTATTTTGACTCCCTGATCATTCTGTTTATATATTTGTACAATGTAAACCTGAAATATAACAGCTGCTATTTTGTGTTAGTGGGTTGTTTTTTCTATCTACGGCCTTTTTTCTGAATTTTGTAGCCTTTGTATTATTCCTATTTTAATAAAGAAAAACTGACATCACACGTTCCAGTAGTGGTCCTTCCGCTTGGCGTTTTTCCTCTTGAGTAATATGTCGATTAAGGAATATCCCGAGTGTGTTTATATTTATTATTCCCTTCTTGGCAGTTTACTTCCTTTGTCACTCACAGCAGCAGCTTGTAGTACATGAGCAATGCCCTGAAGTGGCTGAGAGCCGCAGATGTCATCCATACCACGGCTGCGGAGGATAAATAATAACATGTCTCAGGAAACATTTGGATCATAAATTTGGACGTCCCCCGCAGAGTTAAGTGATACATAGCTGAACTCGGATCGGCGGCTCGGAGACTTCTGGTTGCTCAACGTGCGATAAGATAATACTTAATGCTCCGAACGCAAGATGGATGCTGCTGTCAGTTTGTTATATTGAGGTAAAAACCTGCTTTCTGTCTTGACAGAGAGTTCGGTAGCCAGTGGCGAGATATTTCACTTAAAGTGGAAGAAGCAACATGTGAGATTTAGATTTTTACACAACTAAGACCCTGTGTTTATCAACGACTCAACTCCCAGTGAGCCTGGGTCCCATCTTAGATTAGCTGATGGTGGTTTTGTTTGGTAGTTCCCAGAGTCTGATAGAAAACTGAAGGTTATCGTGCTATTGGGCCTCCAAACTCTGGAAGGATATACCAGCTGAAATTAGACTTTCTATGTTTGTTGCTCCTTTAAAATCCATTTTTGAAACGTTCTTTTAAAATAAAAAAGAAACTTTCATCTCTGTGTGAAAGTAATTTATCTTATTTGATTTTGTATTTGTTTTAAATTGGATTGTTTTGTGATACAGAGATATTATTATTATATTATTATTAGTAGTACTAGTAGTAGTAGTAGTATGACTTTTATTATTCATATTCGTATTATTATTTGGCTCCATCTCTCCTTGTGACCCTCAGATAATGGATAAATATATAAGAATTATTATTATTATTATTAGTAGTAGTATTAGTATTATTAGTATCACATTTCAGTGTCCTACATTTAAAATCCTACTTGAGCAAACAACAATTATGAGCTTAAGTTCTCTTGGTGCAGATAAACTTTGTGACTAATATTGTTGTGACATTGTTTTGAACGACTTTATTGGATATTTCATACTGTTGCATCAATATTCGAGCACGCTTTTACAGTTGTGGCGGGTCAACGTGGCGCGGCGTTCCCAGCTGAGACGACCCTCCAGAGGGTCACAAGATAACTGAATCATCGTCACGAGAGGATTTTTATGGAAGAAGTCAAAACAAAGTTGCACAGAGCAAATCTGTTTTCATTTTTTGGGTTATTTTCTTGATTTACGTGAAACCACGTTCAGACCTCAGAGGAGCCGGACAAGTGGCTCCACTCGGACACAGTTAAAACCAAACATGTTGGCAACCGCTCGTGTATAATGGAAACAATCCATATAGAATTGATTGTATTTTATAAACTAATCATGTAATTTTTCAAACGGAGGACATGTCGTGTCAAGTTGCATAAAACAGAAATACTCCAAGTAGAAATACAAGTACAGGACTAGAATAGATGTACTGAGTAATTTTCAGACCCCCCGGCCACGATCAGTAAATAGATGATTCACATAGCAGTGACATGTGGAGGTGTCATTTACCCATCTGGCTTCACAGGGTTAAATTCCAACATGGTCATTTTACCAGAAGGCCACATCCACGCTGCTGACCGAGCTGTTTGCCTTCCGATCCAAGCCTCCCCCCCCCGGTGGCCAATTATCGAGAAGTCGGACCGTCTCCCCGCTGCAGTAAAGGGACGTGGAGGAATTCGATGCCTCCGTCCTGTTGCAGTCATAAAAGCCGACACCGAGCGGCGCAGATATCAGATCAGTGGTTGGACTTTTTTGAAGCTGCACTTTTATAGATTTTCCCCACTGGCCGATCCCTGGAAAGAAATCTTGGAGGGGCGCCTGCACCGCACTCCACACTTAAACAAACAGCCAGCCCAGGACTATAAAAGACACAACATCCATATATTATTATAGTGGTAACCTTAAATGAGCCATGCAGATATGATTTATGTCGATATCACTGAGCAGATACGCTGTTCTGCAGAGCCTGCTGTTAAAGCGATCCTCAGATATCCCTATTTTATTTATCTTTATCTATTAGCATTAAATTAAACGTTTATTGGCTTCGTCGCACCCTTCTTTTCTCGGATGGATTTCTTCGAATGTTAAACTCCCACACAAATACTCTGCTTCATCAATGTACAAAGGCCATCTCGTGGAGGTTTGTCCGTTCTGGGCCACTGTAGAAACATGGCGGCGTCCGTGGAAGTGTGACCCGCTACCTAAACAAATATAAAAGGCTCATTCCTACGTGATCAAAAACGTTTTGCTGATTTAAAGCGGTTACACAGTGACTGAAAGATAAGTATGAGAAATATTTCAAACTTCTACGAATAGATCCTTATAATTTCTACACACTGCATCTTTACCTGCATTATTGTCTTATTTATAAGTGGATTAAGTCTTCGTCTGTCGAATTTTGTCCATTCTGGGCTACTGTAGAAATATGTCGGCGGCCGTGGTAGTACGACCTGTTGTATGTAAATATAAAAGGCTCATTCTAAAGTAATAATCACACTGGTTTTAATTTAAGGTGGTGACACAGTGACTTTGACATAGTTATGAGAATTATATCCCATATTAGCAAATAGATCCTTATAATTTCTGTACACTGTACCTTTAAGATCCTTTTGCATTGTCTCATGTAACAAATTAAAGATTTCAGAATCCAGAATTTGTAATAAAACTTACTGTTTAATGACATTTGATGACAACAGATTCAAAGAAAAGTGACGAGAACAATCTTGTAACTTCAGTCATTTGTCGCCCTCTGCTGGCCAGAATGTCTCCCTCCAGTCCAGACTTTTGCACCCCCCCCCCCCCCCCACCCAAAGGAACAGTTTCCAGAGTTCAGAACAAGCTGCTTCATCTCATTCATGTCACAGAGGTGGTCGCTGATTCAGTCCAGGTACTACTGTGGATGGACGTCCCAGGTCTGCGGCGCGAACAGAAACCTCTGGTCCGTCTGGATCTGGCTCCAAGTGAGAGAAACTCCCTGCTGGGTCCAGCACTGGGACACGGGGCGGCCTGTCCGCACCCCCTCGCTCATCACCGGGAGGGACGTCCTGGCGTCTGTGGGCCGGTGGACCAGTGGGAAAGGGAATCCCTCCGAGTGCAGAGCCAGCGGGGCCGTGTCTATGTTCTGGGTCATCGCGTTGTTTGATGGGTGGAAGAGTGATGGAGGCAGAGAGATGGACGTGAGCTGAGCAGGATTTCTGACGCCTGCGCATCAGAGTGAAGGAATCATGATTTATTAAAAGCTCATGTTTGTGTATTAGTCAAGTGATCACCTGCAAGAATGATCTGACTCAACTTACAAGTTACTTCCAACCAGCGTCGGACTAAGATTTAAGAGCAGATCTCAAGTGATCACATCATAATTCACATGTTTCTTCAGAGGAGAAATAAAAAAGGAGTCTGCCCCATTATTAATTCTTTAAAATACCTCAATCATTTTCTCAAATAGCCTTCAAAAATGTTATAATTTTGGTGGATTTGCACATGAGAAAAATCTCCCCTAATAATCAAACAACAATATTCAGATTTATTGTGAAAATTTGAAATAAAAAATAATGTAAAACCTAACATGCAGGTAGTAAGTTTCTGTAGCACTTAAGAAATTGAAAACAAACACTAATTCCATCACTCATTAACAGAATCAACATGAAAAAGCCACTATTTCACTATTTCAGCCTTTAGACATCGACTTCTATACAGAAATGTGAAAACGCTGGTTTGATGAAACAGACTTTACCTGCTTCTGTAGAGAAAATGCAGCCGTTCTGTAGTTTCCTGGAAACTGTGTCATAGGAAGAGGAGGCTTCCGAGTGTTGACGGTAGATTCTCGACACTGCTGTTGCCTTCAAATCAACACAAACAGTTTACAGTTCCAGCGTGACCATAAACAACGTGTTCCTGTCATCTAAATCATACAACATCATAAGTGCAAGTCCCGAGAATTTAAAGTCTTTCTCCATAACATTAAATATTCATTACTAAAAAGGGCAGTGTGGACATTTTAGATCCAAACGATGCTTTAAAACGACAGAAGTCTGTTTCTAACTTGGCAGGAGACAGTCGTGCTCATGTTAAAGACCCCGGTCGCTCGGAGAGAAGAAGCTGAGGGGCTTTAAAGTTCCCCTCACAAACTGTTACTTCCATCTGTACCTGCTGAGATGTGAAGCCGTGCGGCAGCGCTGGATTCACAGGAGGAAAATCCTTTGCTTTTGACGTCTGTAAAAGGAGAAAAAACTTTTTTTGTCAGCTTTGAGCTTTCCACTCAGTTCAGTTCATCTTGTCGTGGGCTGGAGGAAAGCGTCACACATATTGTTTCTAGGCCTCAAATCCAAAAACAAACACACTTACTCTGTGTTCCGCTCCTCTGCTTGGTTTCCCTCCTCCACTTCGCCCGTCTGTTTGAAAACCAGACCTTTGAGAGACGGTTACATGTGGACAGCAGAAGTTTTAATGACGGACAAATACGAGTCAAGTCTGTATTGTCCCACTTGTGGAAAAACTGATTTGCAGCCACAGCATCCAACAAATACACAATAGGGACTGGGACAATAACACAATAAAAACGCGGGAGAAAAACACAGAATCCAAGTACAAAAGTGCCGGTGTGCTGAAGTACAAATTGTAAAGTAACCTCACAAAATCTGTCCTCAACCCTCGACTAGAGACTAAGAACAAACTTAAAACAGGGGGAAATGCAGACACCTCAGGGAGAGCCACAAGTGAGGGACGGACAGAACTGCACATGCACCAATGTACAGATGTGCAAATATACAAGGTAGTGCAATGAACAGCAGAACCCTTAAGTACTAAAGCTTAGAATGACTCTCCTCAAAGATCCTAGTGGCCACATTCACACCAAATATCTTCCTATTGGGCACATCCAGGTTTCCAAATCATATAAAAATTCCAAAACATAAAACAGATTCAATAAAACCTCTGTAGAATAGATTTTCCTTGCGCAATTCACCTTGATGGTTTCCTCAGGAAGTTTGATTCTGGCCGACAGTTTCTCCCTCAGGTACATGTCTGCATACTGGCTGTGAGAGAACTCTGATTCGGGAGAGAGGAAGAGATAGTTATTTTCTCATAAGTGTGTGTGTGGGGGGGGGGGGGGGGGGGGGGGGGTACAGTGTTGTGTTAGTTGACGGAGCATAGACTCTCAAAGGTTGTTCTGTCACCTTGCTCAAGGGCTCTGCTCTGCTCTGGGGTGAAGGTGGTGCGGTTCCGCTGCTGGACACCTTTCGGTTTGTGCTCATCGCTGCAGACTGTGTCTCTGTGATTCAGCTCGTCCTGAATCAAATGATCAAAATCTGTGCACGACACACACACATGAACACACATGAACACACATGTGAACACACATGAACACACACATTACATCAGCATCACAGAATGTAATTTCCAGCTGGACTTCCCCTCCTCTGTTTATTAGTTTACCCAAATCGTGACGTGTGTTTACGTGGGAAATAAACAGGCTTAATTGAATTGTATAAACTGGAGGAATACAACGAGAGGATTTGGGAAATGATGCATTTCGCCCGTTCTGGTTGTTTTTGTTCCAGAACAGTCGAGAGCTGGAGTTCACAGGTTGCTCCGTGTTTCCACTGGTCAGGTGACTCACCCGGCTCCACGTGCGCACTGGGCTCCATGCACATGGGTCCGTGCTCCAGGTGGATCTTTCTTAAAATCCGATTTATGGAAGACACCTGGAAGAAAAACAACACGCATTAATACAAGTTTGACATAATCAATTCTCGGTTACATCCCAGAACGAATTGATTCCAGTTGCACCTACGCTGGGGATCTTGGAGACCTTGCAGAGTCGCGCCGCAGCCATGCGCTTCCGGATCTCCCAGGCGAAAATAGTCGGGTTCTCCCTCTTGCACTGGATGATGGTGGAGATGACCCCGGGGGTGAGGAGTCGAGGTCGGCTCCCTCCCGTGGTCTTGGGCTCCAGGAGTCCCGTGCGTCGGTACCGGCTCAGGATCTTACTCACGCACCCGTTGGACACCTGGAGGACGCGCAGGGATTCTCACATGTGCCACTGAACGCGTTGTAGCTGTAGAAACCATGACAACAATGCTTTTCCTTACCCGAAGTATCCTGGATATTTGGCTGGGACGGACCCCCTCGGAGGCCAGCTCGATCATTTTCCTCCTCTTGGATTCAGGGAGAGGTCTTCCGTTCAGAAACATGCCTCCCAGCTGGTTCACACGCCCACCACCTTGTTACAACAAGTCTATACAGTTGGTTTTGACTTTAAAGTACATTCTTACTGTAAAAAAAATACATTTACACCAGTTTATATTTAACCTTTGTGTTAAAAAAGTCTCAGCAGGTAGTTTCCTGGTGTTTTTTATGTGGATGGATTAGAGCGCGTAACTCATCCAAGGCCCAACAGGCCCTTAAATTCAATCAAGCTGCACCAAATTGCGCACACTCATAAATATCAGTTCTCTAAAGATGTCTGATTATTTTCATCAAGATCCATGAATTATTTCTCTGGGAAATTTGGAATAATGCTGGGAAAAGGCCCATTTCGCAATCTTGGAGAAAGTGGAAAAAGTAAATTCCTGGTTCCGCCTCCTGATCCGGATCCACTCCAAAATGAAATGGGTTGTTCTCAGGCCCATATCCACCAAGTTTCGTGGAAATCCATTTCTTAGTGTTTTTGCGTAATCTTGCCCACAAACGCACAGGGATGAAATCTACAATACTAATAAAAGCATTAAAGTGCGTAAAAGTAAGTAAAGTAAAAAAGATGTACCTTTATTTTGCAGATCAGCGTTGTTCCGCACATCTCCACTCGCTCCCTGCAGCCGGGCTGATAAAGATGATCACAAATCTTTTAAATAAAACTTTAAAAGTGACGATGATCCCTGGAAAGCCCGTGCGCCTCTGCTGACTGACAATGAAGCACTGACGCGCCTCCGCAGACATTTATAGGCCCGCGGAGCTCAGCCCGACGCGGCGACCTGTTCCCAGAAGTGTCAACAATGCCTGGAAGTGACTCTGCACAAACACCAGCTTTACATCTTCACATAGTCCCCAGATGTATGTTCTTAAATAAACATACAACATACGTGTGAACCAATGTGCCAGTTTTCATTGCACCTTTTTTTTTATTTCTTCCAGGAAATTTCCAAAAGCCAGTGCAGCAGTTTGATTCGAGCGACGGGCAGAAGAAAGATGAGTCGTGGAGATTCTGATGCAGAGAGAAACTGCTTTAACCCCAAGTCCAGCATGGAGGTGGTCTCCTTATCAAATATGAAGTAATAGAATAAATCTGAAATAATAGAATTCTGTCTCTCTCTGAAATGCATGAATTCATTTCTAGGTCAAATAAGATTGATTGTGTCTATTAATGAAAAAATGTTTTCATTATCTTTGCACTGTCTTGTTTTGGAGGCATATTCAGACATCTGCTGCACCAGATACTTGTATTTGTGGCACCTGATCAGAGTTTTTAGGCTTTGGCACATTTCCTGCAGTGCCACAACATACATATTTCCACTTCTGAATTATTATGGATTGTGTCTCAAGTAAATAAAATGTCTCTGCGTTGCTGTAATCTGCATTGCATTACTGTATATTGACGTTAGGGAATCCAGGCTGGTTTCCTTTTGGCGCAGAGGCTGCCTCCACTCTCGGCCAGACAGATATGTGGGGGGGGGGGGGGGAGTGCCAAATCCAGTCCTCAAGTTTTCTGTTTCCGAGCTTGTTGTCCTGCCACAATGACAGTAAACATTTCTGTATTTCAAAAAAACACGAATAATCCCATTTGCTTTGTTCCCCATCCTTCAGGGGGGGGGGGGGGGGGGGGGGGGGGGCATGGTGGCCACGTGACTCGAGCATCCTCTCCCAGGTGAAGTGGCACCGATTAAAAAGCCTCTCTGCTCCACTTCCATAAAACAAACATTTGGAAATCTGCTCCAATGACGACTGCCATATGGTAAAGTGCTTTTGATAAATCATAAATCCATCGCGCTCTCTCCCTTTATTACATTTTCTTTCAAAACGTGAGCAAATAGACTCGTGCATGGGCGCACGGATGTGGCCAATTGGGGGACCCGGTGTGTCCAAGAGAGGGAGGCTAAAATAACCCTCACAGATGTTCCCTGGGCAGCCAGCAAGATAAAAATGCGTTGTAAACGTTTCGAAGGGAAATATTTGACGAGCAAATATTAGCCCATGTGAAAACCCCACGCGAGCCTCGTCCTTTGGTCTGTTTAATGACTAATTGAATATCATTAGTTGGGTCCACACAGATCGAAGTGCCACCGAAATAAAGGCCCACATTTTAAAATGCCATATGGCCCAAATTATACATTAACCATGAGTGGGAGGACAATAATACTCTGTGTGTACAATCAGCCAGGTTAGATAGAGGACAGCCATTTTTGGACACCATCGTCTCCTTGCCAACCGAGTCAAAGGACAAATAAGACGAGCTTTTTAAAATTTATTACCGGGCAGTTTACGTGCTCATTGATTTATAGTAGTTTATTGCACGTACAGCGTGTGCCAAACGAGGTGGATTAAAGTACTTTGGTTGTGTTGTTGAGACAGCGCCGCATATTCGTGGTGCGTAAATGTCCATGTGGGCTCGCCAAGAGGAAGGGGCGGGAGTTTAAGAAGCTAAAATCATGTCCCAGAACAAACCCTGATTCGTAATTACAAATCCTGCGTGTTTGCTTTGGGTGTAAATTACACGTATCCGCGTTATAATCTGTCCTGAAGTGTAACAATGCGGAATAATTCAGCCGCGTAAAACGTTTCCAAAACCTGTCCGTTGCGCACCGAGCTGCCTTGTGCGCAACGGAGCTGCCTTTGTGGTGGCGTGTAATTTTCTCTTTCTTGTAACGAGCCAGCAAATAGATTCATGAGACGGTCATGTTTTGTATTGTTTAGTCTAGTGAATGTTTTTCTTTTTCTATTTACGCACACGAAAGTTTTAGTCTTTTATTATATAGAGATATTGTTAATCATTCTCATGACCGAGGTCTAATGTGCCGATTTCAACAGGAAGCTGCGCCACAACAATTGTCTGTCTAAACACGCAATTTGATTTTAAACGTGTCTTACTTTATTACACATGTAAAATAGTGTGACCTGAATATAACTGGTGTAAGTTTTCACTTTATTGACCTAAAATAAAAGGTAAGAATTCAAATTTGATCATTTATTTTTAAAATAGGTGGATGCGATTAACATACTTAATGTCCAACGTAACCAAATTTTACAACATCGTCTTGAACCATCAATACCAGTCCTATAAACGAAAAAAAAAACATTTTAAAAGGCTTTGTAATTTAATTTCTAACTGTCCTCAAATGTGTTAATCGCCACGTTTCTTATTCATACGTGAGTTTAACATTACACACGAAAACATTCCTCTTCATTCATTTTACTGCGAACTGACTCTCAGATAAAAGATGCCAAACAGGTGAAAACGCGTTAAATGCAAACCAGGCCTCTGATGTTCCTGCTTTCAGAGCGTTGTTGGATTTTGTCGAGGAGGAAGAATTATAGTTGATAACAAATTATTTTTTTCTTGTCAGACTTTACGCACCACGATGTAAGAAAATAACCCAGTGGTGAAAGTCCTCTTCTTAATTTTAATATTCCTTTTGTACAAGAATCATCCAGTGCGCATTTGTGTTGCTCCTGTGATGCACGTTAATCAATGTTAGAGATAATCATCAAATGTAGATCACAGATTTTGCAGCGATTTGATATTAAAACAGAAACTTTTTACTTTTTGTGATGCAGCTGAGGTTGTTTTGGGTCCTGCACATGCATGATTAACTTTTGTGTTAATTTAGGATTTACACTACATTAATATTTTTATCTCCACCTTTTTTCTCAGTGGAATTATGTAAGATTTATGCTATAAAGCCTTGTACCAGTGCTAAGAGCTCTCAGTGACCAATCTCTTGGAATGTGAGAAAGGTTTAAGATGTTTCATTTTACTATTTTCTCCAGTCTGACAATCACCTGGTTGTGTATTTAATGTAAATCATCATCTTTTCTTTCTTGTTTCCCTCTCAGGTGAGATCATGGTGCCAGCCTCTCTCCTGTGAGTAGCTACTTCATTTTTAATTCGGTTTAATTAAATCAAGGGATGTTCTCATTTGTTCCTTTTTTAAAAAAAATTATGGTTCATAAATATAAGTTACAATAATAGTAAAATACATTAGCTGGGTGATGTTTAATTGTTGACAATCAAATAAAAATCCACATCACAACCACTGACTGGCTGCATCCGAACCTATAAAACATACAAAACAAGTCCAAAAGTCACGTAACTCTACCAGTGTGATATGACACCCAGAGGGCGATGTTGCCTCACATTTAAATTCCACTCATATCATACAGATTATGTACTTATACATGTATACCACTATAATTTGCAGAATGAATATATAACGAGATGGTGGAGGGGGATAGGGGGGTTATTTACAACAATAATAAACCTGCTGGATATGAAATACACAGGAGATTTTAGGCCTGTAGAGAATTTCAGTATCACGTGGATAAATTCAAGAAGAAATTTACTTTTGTCTTTGTGTGTGTTTGCGCTCTCTCTCTCTCTCTCTCTCTCTCTCTCTCTCTCTCTCTCTCTCTCTCTCTCTCTCTCTCTCTCTCTCTCTCTCTCTCTCTCTCTCTCTCTCTCTCTCTCTCTCTCTCTCTCTCTCTCTCTCACACACAGTTAATGGAGGTCATGACGAGTTGCCCCTTTTGGGAATTCACGTCTGAGCATTAAAAGATTCACGATACATGAAAACATTACAAGGTTTGGCAAATATTTAGAGAAGGTCCCCAGAGCCCTAATGTTCTTTGACTGTTTCCCACTCACAGTTCTACCCACAGTCACACGTGGGAGCTGCAGAACAAGCAAAACATTTTCATTTTTCATCTGTTGCGTGATTGTTGGATGATAAAAATAAAGTCTGTCATCATGAAGGGTCTTAAACAGTGTCACCATGGTAACAGCAAGTGATGTGTTGTGGGGCAGGAGCTTGTGTTGGGGTCACGACAAGTGCTCGCTCAGAACATTTCAATAAACTATTATCAGATGAACCCTAAATCTATTTTAAACTGCACTTGCTGTTACCATGGAAACCCTGTTGAAGACGCAACCCTTTCATAATGGCACAGATGTGACAAACACACATTTGAATGTGTGAACCTCTGTCTGTTGAATGTGAAAGTCTGAAGACCCCAACCCTAACTCGCCCCATTTATTTTCACTGATGATGTCACAGGTGATCTGCCATTGACAAATGCTTGATTCAAGTGAACGTACACAGCTTTTACTGCTTTAACAGGTCAAACAAATCTGCTATAATAAAAATCTACACCTTGGATTAAAGTGTTGTAGAAAACTTAATTTATTATTTGTGTTTTACCTGTAAACTGGCCTGAACACCAGCATGTGTGTGTTTGTTTGTGTAATATTACAAATCATATAAAGTAGAATCTCAAAGCTAAAATAATATCCTATGTGGTTTATTTGATTTTAAGGCTTAAAGTCCTGTGGTGCAGGGGCAGAAAAAATATACAGGAGAATGGGGTAAATTCATTTAATTAAAAAACAGGTAAAAACAGAGCAGAACTAAGAAAATAGAAAAAGCAATAAAATGTTAAACATCATGAACATTTTTTAAAATCTTATTTATTTTAAACAACATTATTATTATATCATCAAACAACATTTACACATTTACACTCTGCTCTAAAAGCCCTGAGTGACATTGTATTTATTTATGGAGACTTGTACCACATTTATACTTTGTCACAATTTGGGGATAATCTTCGTGATACTGCGTAATAAATAATACAATAAAAATAATGGAGACCTTATCCTGTCTATTTCCATGTAGTGAATACAAGTTTAAATATGAAAATAATTGTTTTTTCCCCCAAAATATGTAGGAAAATATGATGTTATATTATACATTATAACTATATTAAAATCTTCACTTATGAAAACAGATTTGAATGATGTACCATGTAGTGAATGATACTGATGTAAGCTTGAGTACAGTTCTAAGCCCTTATTTGTTTACATTTCTTAAAATTAATTAAGCCGAATTGACTATCAACAGTTAATTCTGACTATTGATTAGTATTTATGACGACAAGTGTCACTGAATTACTCTGAGACTAAAGAAACCTTAAAAAGCTGTTAATTCCCAGAGAGGTTCTGCAGCTCACACTCATTAAGTATCTTCTGTGGTGTGAAGCCCAGATCTCCGGCGGGCCGTGAAGGCAGCGCGAGCCGGGTTAACGCTATGCTGACGTGTCGCAGCTCCTGCTCCGGAAGTCTTTATTTCAATTTTCCTACGCGCTCGTGAAGCGGCGCCGTCCGCTCCCATTCATTTCTGCCCGTCGGACCCGGAAGCGCTCGCACGGCTGTGTGTACGCATGGCAGAGCGTGTTTCCGGTATAACGTGTGTGTTGATCGGCGCTCAGCCCTTTTTCTCTCTTGGCTTCCCGTAGAACAGTCACTCACTTCAGGGTCCCTGCTCCCTCACCTGGTCACCCCCTCAACGGCGTTACTCCTCTACCCGGCGGACATGGCATCTGTTTCGGCACCAGCTCAGGCGGCCCCCGCTCCGTCTGCTCATCTGCAGCGGGGGATCGTGAAGATGGTAGGAAACCATGAGGATGTGGTGGTGGGGGGACACACACACACACAGCTAGCTTCGTTAGCCAGGGAGGGCTAATGGAGGCTAAAGTAACTTCCTCTGAGCTAACGTGGCGATTTAAATCCACTTTTGTGCTGAAAGCGGGTGTTGACATCGGGTCTCTAGCAACTGTCAGTGAACGGTCACCTCACCCGGCAGCATGTCGGCTAACCCCGGGGGCTAGCTAGCCTGCTACTGACTTAGCTCCCCCTGCTAATGAGCTGGATTGACATTAGCACACGTGAGCTATCCTGATATCCTGCCAGTGGCAACTTAAACTGACAGTTTGACAGGAAGTCCGATGAGCCCGGTGTCCCCAGAGCAACTTTATTCCCATTTACAAACTGTTTAAACTCGCCGGACACTGATGTCAGGCAGGGACTCGGCTAGTGCAACGTCAACAGATGTTCAGGTTCCCATGCTAGCATGCTAACTAGCTGTTAGCAGCCACTTGTCCTGCAACTTGTGTGAACAAAGTTTTAGGGTCTGACGCGTCGCGGAGTTGACTGGATTTTTGCAGCGTTTGCACAAAACGGATCAGTCAATCGTTTAATTGGTTAAAGCTTATTGCAAATCAGCGCCTAGCCACCTAGCCCGAAAGCTAACATTGTCTACTTTTATCCCCCTTCCCAGAGTTTCCACCATTGTGACTTATTTAAAACGCTGGTTGTTGTGATTGAGAAATCGAGGAGTCCAGTGTGTCCTGGTGGAGCTGGTTAATGTGTGCCAGAGCTCCCCAGTCACTGGCTGGGTTTCCTCCGTGTGCAGAGCGACCACAGGAAACTGACACGTAGCTCCAAGCTTTCTTCCCCCCCTATAATCTCCCACTCGAGTTGGCTGTGTGCAGCCTCCGCTCCTGTTACTGCACCTTCCCACCAGGCAAACGCGATCAGACCCCAGGGAAAGGTCATCTTCACCCCCCAGATAGAGCAAGCACACACTGTTCTCGTTGAATGCCATTTGCACGGTTACCTGGTTTAACCTGTGGAAGTTCCCCCCTGTCTGACATGAGACGGCCCCAAGCTGTCACTTTAAAGAAGTACTGTGCTAATGGAGATACTGACAATGCAAAGCGTTTAAGTATGAGGTGACTGAAAGACACAAGTATCAGAGTATTGAAGCCAAATATATATACACAGATTTAAAGATGAATAACTGAAGCTCTACAAAGTTATGCATTAGACTAACAGCCTGTAATAAAATGGTTCAGCAGACGTAAGTGTATTTAGAACAGTGCAAGAGTGAAACTAAAAATACAAGACTAGAGATATCAACAATATAAATCAAATACAGATAAGCTTAAGCTGTAATGGTGACAGTCTGGCAGACTTGTGATATGATTAATGCGTCAGTCGCTCATATTTCGTCATATCTGAGAGGAGTTGTTAATGTGGCCTTAAGGGAACTTCACTGATCATAGTTGACACAGGGAAACTGTATATTCCTAGTGTACAGCCTTTTACACACAATGTCAATATTTAGTTCTTTTTGTAGAATCAGAATTTTCTATGAACTGATTTAACTGCTTTAACATTACTTTAAAATCCCAGTTTAACACATTGAAACGCGCAGATTTAAATCAGTTATCTGGTTTTACACGTACGGCTCCAACGACAATATTAACCACTACCACAATGTCATTTTCATCAACAGCAATATCACAGAAGTCCAATAAATCAATCAATCAGCACAGTGAGGAGGTATAACACAGAATTGATTTGAAGTGTTTTGCTGTTTTGTAAATCTCTGCTCCTAAAGAAGAGTTTAAACTCACAACCTTCACTCAGCGGCAACAAATCTGTCTTGAAACTTAAATAACAATGTGACATTTATTCTTATAATTATCAATATCGACTGATATGAAAAATCTTTATCTTTTTATGATTTTTGGCCACATCGCCCGGGCCTCAGTCGTGTTTCACATTCTGTCTCTCGTGCTCCTCGTCGACGTGCACTTCACCAGGGAACCTACTCAACACACCAACCACACTCGTCTCCAGGCATTTGACGATGGGCTGTTTTTAGAAGTGTGCTAGCTGCTGTAAACAGGTTGACATCGGTGTCCTCCCTGGAGCAAGGGGTGTGTGAGTAGGTTACTCTCTTGTGGGTTTATCACCAAAGGAACTGAGGGGGTTTGTGAAGATCATTAAAAGCTTTCCTTCAGTGCACTAAAGTCAGAGTTTAATGCGATTTTGCAGATTGAATCTTTTGCCTTCTCCAGGATTTTAAATGATTTTGCACACAATGTAAAGTTGTAATGTAGTAGAACCCACATCTAAGACAGTCTTGTCTGTGCCTCGAGAAACGTGGTGTCTTGCAAAGCCTTGTGCTACATTCCAAGTTGAACGTGGCCGTTTTGTAAACACAGAAAGGAGGGGTAGTGCCTCTTTTTCTTTTTTCTTTTTCCATGCCTAGTTGGCATTCAAAAGATCCAGGAAACTTCCCGCTGAGCTCACACTTGTGGGAACCCAGTCAGTCAGTGAGTAACGGTGCTGATATGATGGACGAGTTTATCTTGTCCACATCTTAGATCAACAGCCCTCAGTGATGCTCCCTGCAGACACTCTGGAGAGTCCGCAGATAAACGGTGTTTGCTCAGATTCGTGTAAATGCCACGGTTGTCAAACCCAAGAGTAGGTTATCTCTTTTTTTTGTTGTTGTATTTAGCCATGCTATCAGTTGGCGTGATCTCGTTCTGCGTTTGAATGACAGACTGTCACCACGGCAACGTCTAGCAGAAGTTGCTTTCCGTCTCCACAGCTGTAATAGTTTCGAGCTGTTTTCCTGTTCCACCCTCAAAGCCTCGGCTAATTTGAAGCTCACATCCACAAAGGATTTAGGGGCTTAAAGTGATCCTCTCTATATTTACCTATTTATTTACCTGCTGTGCTTGTTTGTGTTACACCGGTTTCGTATAAATCCAGCAGGACCCACCCTCAGTGCTTATCCGACTGACTCTTGTCACAATGTAAATGCAGATATAACACTTTACTAAATGCCCCAGAGTGTGTGTGTGTGTGTTGTGTCTCTGAGGAAATAAAAACTGAATGCCACCTCCGACTTCCCCCTCTAACACAGGTGATGTGTTGTGGTCATGTATCTGCTCCTGGTGTATTGCATAATCATTTTTGTGTTTAAAGATTTGACCCACATTTTGCTGATTGAAACTCAGGCTAGTATCTCCTCCAGCTGACAGTTTTTTTCTTCTTGTCATCTCTCCAGGTCTTGTCGGGCTGTGCTATCATTGTGCGGGGCCAGCCTCGAGGCGGCCCGCCCCCGGAGCGTCAGATCAATCTCAGTAATATCCGAGCGGGGCCCATGGCCCGCCGAGCCGCTCAGGGCCAGCCCGACACCAAGGACACTCCCGATGAGGTGAGTCCCTTTCTGTTTGTTTGTTTGTTTATATTTGTGTGTGTGTTTGGCAAAGGCAGAACAAGGTCTGACTAAGTAGCACCCCCCCCCCCCCCCCAGTTTTTTACTATGGGGAGATTTTACTGTCTTTTTGATTGAGCAGTTGTTCCATAATTATGTATGAATTTGTATTCAGACCATGTTTGTTTAACTATGAAGCCTTAAGATAAACATGTCGGCTCTCAGTTCAACTTGAGGCTTTGAGATATCGCTCTTGTAATTTGACATTTTCTTATCATCAGTTTATTCAAGGCAGCCAAATGTGACTATTATCTCCTTTTTGGGGGGGATTGATTAACATCTGCACGACTTGACTGTCTGCTGTTTATGTTTTTGAATACTTTTTCCAATTAGGCTTTGACAGATGTTCATGGCTTTTTATTTTTATCAGATGAAAAAAAAAAAGAAGATAATTCCATTTAAACCAGCTGACAGGAATAATTTGCTTTGACAGATAATATCACAGTGAAAAAACCACTGAAGCTTTTCCCTAACATGATCATCACGCTGCTAATTATTGCATTAATGGGAACTTTTTTTTTTCCACCACGCACAATACACATCTAAAATGAAGGATTGCGTTTGTCACAACAGAAATATGTCTCTGCTTAGTTGTTTAATTCTGCTGCTACTCATGAGTCAAATTGCACCATTAACTCCTGATGGGATCATGATGTGGGAGTCCAAATTAATATTCCTGTCTGTGTTGCAGCCGTGGGCCTTTCAAGCCAGAGAGTTCCTGCGGAAGAAGCTTATCGGCAAAGAAGTTTGCTTCACCGTGGAAATCAAGACCTCTCAGGGCAGAGAGTACGGCATGGTCTACCTGGGCAGAGGTGAGTCCGCTGTCGGGTCCGGATGCTCGGGTTGCATTTCTCTGTCTGAGCCTGACCTGAACTTGACTGGTCTGTTTTATGTGTCCGAAACCCGACCTCCAGTAAATAAGCTGCCCTGAGTTTGCGTTACCCTGTAGCCAAGGTCCTTAGTTATCGGTTGCTTTCCCCCTGACCCAGTGATTAACATGACCTGACATTTATTTCAAATGTTTTGTCTGAACCCAGTCAGTCTCGGGACAAGTCTCCTCCCACTAGTCCATTGAATCTTATAAACTCAAAAACTGACCCTGAAGTATGTCCACAAACATCATGGATGAGGAAAAATACAGATGTTGTTTGTCCTTTATTCGTGTTAGTCAGTGCTCATGTTAGTATTACTGACTTCAACTTACTTGCCACACGGAAATATTACGTAACATTTGCAGAATTCTGGGTTTTGAGATTACTATCCAAATACCGAATGTTTGCAAAAAGAGATTTCATGATTGGCTTCTTCCTGTCAAATTAGCTGACCTGAAGTACTTGCCGTGTAATTCGAACCATATTGTTAATATGGTAATAATACACTTTAAAACGATATAAACTGAAATGATAATAGAATCACTTTCCTCTGCCCTCTCATTTTAGACACAACAGGCGAGAACCTCGCTGAGTCTTTGGTGAACGAGGGCCTCGCCACAGTCCGCAGGGAAGGAATCCGAGGGAACAAGTGAGTTGTTTGTGTCTGAGCTTCGTTCTCTCTGCTACTATCTGTTGAAAGGCTTTACATGCCGACCGACTGACCGCACATGTTAGCACCCGGTATTATGGCCTTTTAGTGATTAGGAAAAAAATTGTGCTGACTTTGTGCGATCTTGTTGTTAGAAATCAAATTGAGGTTTGTATAACGTTTGTTTTAATGCTATAATAACATAGTTGGCCTGACTTAGTCCGTGGGGTTAGAATTCATTTTTGACGTCAAAGCTTGTTTTGTTTCCTCAGAATTAGGAGGAAATCACCGTCAGCAACTTGATTTAATCTCCTGCTTGCAAAAGCTTACAGCAGCACAACACTTAATAAGCTGTGGTGGGAGATAATATATGTTTTCAGCTGGGGCACTGTAGAGACTTGAGATAAAGCCCATGTGTCCCAGATGGTGGCAGTATTACCCTGCTGCTGCTGCTGCTACAACAACAAGGTCCCTCTGAAGCACTTCTCTGCCACATTGCCCTTAAGAGCTAATCCCCTATATACACCCAGCGCTCTATATGACTCTATAAGTGCTGCATAGCCCCCCCAGTGGCTGCGTTTGCACATTACAAGCAATTTTACTCGTGCTGCTACATTTGTATCCTCCAACATGAACAGAGATGATGCCAATATTGTGCCACTAATGACCCATTTCGAGCATCCTGTGCACTGGCCCAGAACAAGTGCTAATGTAAACGATGCTTTAAGAGTAAGTGGGCATCATTTAGCCAAAGGGGGGGGAGGCCCATTACTCAGTGAGGACTTCAGGCCGCGGTTTGTCCCCCGACGATCCAAGCCTCCAATATCATTACCCCTCGTGACTGCGATGCTGATCGCACCAACTGTAGTGTGGTGGTAATTACGTGGGCGACGATAACGATGATTGCTTTCGGACAGTGCCGTTAAACATGTGCTCCGAAACGGACTGCGACTCTGGGAAAGCGGTCAGCTCACCGACGCATTTCAGAGCCGGGGCCAGTGTTGAGCGGTGAAGCACAGCAGGCCGAGGCCCAGATGTTTCTGGGCTGGTTTCCCTTGGATTTTTAGAGGAGAAAAAAAGGGAACAAACAGGAAGTGTCTCACAAATCTTGACTTCATCGTTACACTTTGAGAGAATTTAATCTCTTGCTACTCCGCTGCAATAACCCACAGTTTCCAGCCGACGTGGAGTTTGAAAGAATTTTCTGTCTTGAGAAAAAGTGAAAAGACAGATTTTTTAAAACATTTTTTCGAGACGGAAACACTCGTCTCTGACCTGGTGTCTGTTACTCGGACTGCTTTTCAATCAGAATACTTCACTGATGGGGGTTAGACTCTGAAAATGGTCGGATGCTGCATTTCCTTTGACGAATTTGACAAAAATCTCCGACAGCCGGGTTTCAACAGAGGAGACGTATTTACATGGACATGAACTGTGCTCTATAACTCCACCAGAGAAGTGCTGATGTAGAGGTGTAAACATCTCACGGGATGAACTGCTCTCGTTTGGGCATTGCCGTTCCCTAAACTGCTTTCAGAGAAGTCTGGACATTTCCGGAGGGGCTGTATGTGAGAACGCAAACGTCTGAGTCAGTTGCTCGGCACATTGTCAGCATTTTTTTGCTTTGAGTTCTCTACTGAAATGTCCAGAAAACGTCAGTGAGTGAGAATACAGCAGGAAAAGGGGCTTTTGGGGGTAACTGCCGGTGTCGACTAGCTCTGAGTTTTCTGCAGCTGAATTTTCACGTCAGATCCTGTCTCCTGCTGCTCCACCCTGGTGCCACCCCTCACCAAATGTTTCCTGTTGTTGTGAACATGTCGGACCTGAACAATGTCCTGCTGCATTCTTCATATGTGAAAGACGAACTCCAGACAATGTCAACAACATTGCGCCTGCAGTTGGTGTCTGAAAGCCCCTCAGGAGTGGAACCTTTCCAGTCCAAGTCCACACGGGAACAGGACTTCCTGCGCCATTTCCATACTGTACAAGTTAACAGGGAGTTGTAAAACAGCTTCTCTGAGCTTCAACAGTTTGTATCTATTTCAAGTGCTTTACTTTGCAGATGAAGATTTAGCCTTCAGTGTGTTCACATATACGAGAGTGTAAAGTTTCCTTCCTCCTCGTCTCGCTCAGTTATTGCACTTTCTTACCCCGTCAATATCTGTTTTGATTCGAAGCGAATATGTCGGTTGGAGGGATTTGCTGACATATTGAAAGAAGCCAGTCGACTCGGAGACATGGATAATTCACTATCATCTGCCTCCACACATGGATTTATTTCTGTATCTAAATCAATCTCTGCTTCTGAGTTTCTTTCCATTTATTTCCGTGGCTTTACAATGTCTGCTTTCCTTGATTGCATTGTTGGTGCCTCTCACTCTGCTCTTTGTAGCCCTCTGTTATTGTCTCGCACTTAAATTCTGAGAAGCTTAAACACAATTGACTTCTTACAGAAAGTTTGGCTATTGTCGCTCAGTAAGCAAGAAACTGTTTATTAGTTAAATCAGCATGAAGGGGAAGGTGAGCTCGAGGCCATTTTGGAGATGTGTCCAAAGCCCATCAGGGAAAACGACTGTGGAGCAGGTTGTGCGTTTGTGTTGTTGTTTTCAGACATGAACTCAAGCAGCAGGAGATTGTGTTCACAACAGGAAAGTGCAGGAGGCAGGACACGATGTATGTCTTCTACTGTGGAAATCATGTTTTTGTGTTTCCAGCACATCATCGCTGGTGTTGAATTTTGTTTCTTTGGCATCTTCTTCATGCATTGCGCCGCTTTTTCATCCTGAGATATTTGTTAGAAATGTCGCCAACACTCCCAGTCGCTCGCTGTGGGCTGGTCTCGTTCTCTGGACATTCTGCTGGAGGGAAAAGTTGTGGCATTTTAATTGCGCCCCACTTTGTTGCCTCTCCAAAGCGTAAAACATATTTTTTGGCAGCAGGATGTAGAAATATTCATTTCATTCACTTCCACATCTCGCGTCAAAATCGCTCCCCCCCCCCCCCCCCCACATCAAGCGGGTAGAATTAACTTCACGCTAAAGCAAAAGCCTGGTGGCCATTTGAAGTTGTGAATAATTCAAGTTGTACAAGGGCCCTCAGAAAGCATCAGGCGGCGCCGTTTAGCGAGCCAGCCTGGACCTGATTGTGGCGTTTGTAGCCAGCTGCGTGATTGCCTTTTGAAGGAGCCGTCAAACGCTGTTATCGTCGCTCCTCAGAACGCTGAGATGGATCTCTTTAAGCAGTTATAATCCACTGCTTAACAGTCTGCCACTCCAGCAACAGTGCGGTTTGTTCAGGAGCAGCACTTTACCCGGGCACTTAGTTCAACAGAGCCGGAGTCTTGCAGCTCTTTTAAGGAGCACTTAAGTACGTTTAAGTTTAGATCCCCTGACACTTCAGCCGCACACAAGAGCTCAGACCGCTGCTGTACTTCTATGTACCGTGATGAATCCAACACGACAAATGGTTTTGTTTCACTTTGCCCACAAGACGTTTGTAATTCTTGTATTTGCGTATTGGAACGAGGCTTCTGTAGACCATGTGACACAGAGCATGTTAAACTTAACAGGGGGTGCGACCCCGCAATCAAAACCCTCTCTGCTCGTTAGATTCGGCGCACATCCCCTTTGTGAATGCTGTGAAATTAACTGCAACCTGTTAACAGGCCGAGCTAACTGTGTTATTGTTCGAGTGGGTTGTTAAAGGCGCTTTTATGACACCCAGAGACTCTGTTATAGAACCGTAACCTCGCTATGAGCGGCGTTTCAACTGGAACTAGCACAGCATCAGTGCAGCTGTGTTCATTAACTGCATTTTCGTTTTCCAAAGCGTCTGTGGTTTAAGTTTCCGTATCAGTTTCACTCGGCTGCAATAAAATGTTCAACTTTCAAAAACCCCCCAAAAAAGTTGGTTTAAAAACAGCAGCAAAACTTCGATTCACCGAGTACGTAGAGAGCAACAGAACGATTTGTACCGTAGAGTTTTAATGTGGTGTTTCTTTTATTGTGTCTTTAACTTCCCTCTTCATTTGTGTGAACAGTCCAGACCAGGCCAGACTGTGTGAATTGGAGGACCAGTCAAAGTCTTCCAAGAAGGGCAGTGGAGCGAGGGCGGCGGCACCACACCATCCGGGACATGAAATACACCATAGAGAATCCCCGCAACTTCGTCGACTCCTTGCACCAGAAACCCATTAACGGTAAGGGAGTTGGGAGTGGTATACACACTGAAAACAAACACACCCATATAAAAGCAGGCACAATATTCCATAACCTATTTCCTATTAAAGCCAAATTTCAGAAATCCAGCTATTTCCCTGAAGTTTGTTCACTCTAAACTTCCAGACATGTAATGGCTCAGGGTGCATCTCCCTTCGCTGGCTCATTCCCCCAGTCTCTCATCTCTGACCTACCCGAGGTGTAATATGCCGCTCAATTCATTTCCAGACGACCGTCGTTAACAGGAGCTCAGCTCATTTCACTAGCCTCTAATTGAATGGGAAAGTGAACAGGGCAGGGCCTCGTTTGTTTGTCCTCTCCATTCCTTTAATTCTTGTTCTTACCATTCATGAGCGACCGTCAGGGTTGGTTCGGAATTGAAGGCAGCAGTCCAGCCAAAGAGGTTTTAAAAGTCCGGTGAGTTGCTGCGACAAGCGGAATACCAATTTCTCTCACATCTGCCTATGCAGGAACACACACACACACACACACACACACACACACACACACACACACACACACACACACACACACCACGCACACACACAAGGTGTACACAGAAAGCAACAGGTGAGTGATATGCTTTCAGGGACAAATACAATGTCGCACCTCAGAAGCTTTTCAAGAGAGATGACCTTGCCTCCAAAAGTCAGAACTTTAAAGTGACAGGCCACCAAAATAATTCACCCTTAATAGGCTTGAAAGGTGGCGGTCGAATAAGAAGTGTAATAGACATATTATCCTGGGCTCCAAATTAGGGTCAATAGGATTTTAAGTTAAGGAGTTTGAAGTTGAAAATGAACCTCTGTAACCTGTTTGCCCTCTGATTGGTCTCTACTTTGTGACTGGATTGTCGTCGTCCAATCGGGTTCAGGTGTTATTTCCCAGCGACCCCTCGAAGCCCCACACTAGTGAGTGTTTGAGAAAGAGACGTCTTGTTTGAATTGGATCACACAGTCGGCCAAGGAGGACGCAACATTCTCCACTTTGAGAAGCACCAGCAAACGATCCTCTAGAGAGAGAAAACAAACCACTCCAGTGTCACTGTTCAGTCCGACGATCACAGGTATTATTCTTTTGAATTCAACGAGCATCGTGTGAAAAGAGAACACATGCTCTGACAATCTTCCCAGGTACAAGGACCATTGGAACAAGTGAAATCAATTCAGGGTATGATTAGTCTGGCCTGCCTGACATTTGCGGAAAGTGTTGTTGTGTTTCACCCTGGATGCCTAATCTTTCAATCCCCGCCTGACATTTTCCGCTATAGCACATATAAACAAACAAGCAAGTGTTATATTAGAGCTTGATTTCTCTGATGCTCGTCTTCTCCTGCCTCCATCACTTCTTAATTCTGTTGTCCTTCCTCCCCGCAGCCATCATCGAGCATGTGCGTGACGGCAGTGTTGTTCGTGCCTTGCTGCTCCCCGACCACTACCTGGTCACCGTCATGCTGTCTGGAGTTAAGGTAACCACAGAAACTGTCCACTCAATCTATTATAGTCAAGTGACTTCAGTAACGACGACGAGTTAACACAAATGAACGCACCGTCCCTTCTTTAAGTCCGTGTTTGTCCACGCGGTGTCATGTCCGCCCCCCCGCTAAATTTCCCCCATCCGTCTCTTTCACCACGTCCGGCTCTGCCAATGGATCATTCAAGATAACTAATCCGTTTCATCTCCCTCTTGACGATATTACATCCATTTCAAGGTGTTCTTTTTCTCTCGTGGTTCAAAAAAGCTTGCCTGCTCCCGCCGCCTGTTGTTTATCTGTCTGGCGGTTTGCCACGCTCAAAAGGAGAATACAGATAGGATGTAAAGCGAGGTGACAGTTAAAAGAGGATAACAGTAGTACAAAGAAAGAACAGATTATATCAAAAGTGCAAAGTGTGTGAATGAAAACCTCATAACAAAGGGTTGACTCCTGGGAATTGACAAATTGCAGGCTAGTCTTGCAGTCGTGTCATAATCTGTTTCAGGACTCAATTTAGTATTTACCAATGCTTGTAAAATACCTAATGATTGAGGCAGAGCACAAGAATTATTGTGTTTAATGTCTTTGTGTAATTCTTTCCTCTCCAGTGTCCCTCGTTCCGGCGGGAACCGGATGGCGCGGAGACACCAGAGCCGTTCGCAGCAGAGGCCAGATTCTTCACCGAGTCCCGGCTTCTGCAGAGAGACGTTCAGATCGTCCTGGAGAGCTGCCCCAACCAGATCATACTGGGCACCATCCTTCACCCGGTAGGACGCGGGAATCGTCGATGGGCTGTGGCGGTTCGGTCTAAATTCTTCCCCTGTCCACTGATCTTTTGTCTGTCCCCTGTCACCGTCTTTTCTTCCAGAACGGGAACATCACAGAGCTCCTGCTGAAGGAAGGATTCGCCCGCTGCGTGGACTGGTCCATGGCCGTTTACACCCAGGGAGCCGAGAAACTCCGAGCCGCTGAACGGTGTGTAGCTGCCGCAGAGCTATTAGCTGCCCACTGAAAACTTTATATTTGTTAGGTCCCTTGTTTTATAGAATATTTGAGAAGCCTATTTTACATTATTTCACCTTCTGGAAATGGCAAGATCTGATGAATACTTAGGGAACATGCAGATTCTTGAGATATTGGAAGTACTTGTGGTAATTAGATAGTCGATGTGCAATGACAGATTTATACACTACTCGAACTTAACCGTCTCACTCCATTCTGCTGCTTAGACACTTTCTCTTCTGTAGCATATTTTTTCCAGCCTCAGGAATAATGTTTTTGACACCTGATAAAGCTCTTTTATGTTCCTAATATATGGCTAATGGTGGAGACTACCCTGCTGCTGCTGATGATGTGAGTTTTGTTCTTGGCCAGGTCTGCTAAAGAGCGCAAGGTCCGCATCTGGAAGGACTACGTGGCGCCCACAGCCAACTTGGACCTGAAGGACAGACAATTTGTAGCCAAGGTGAGGCCCTGAGGTAGTTTTTGTTATGTGCGTCTCATTAGAAAAGGTGCTGGTCTGAATCGCTACAGTTCAAACATATTCTGACACCAAACTGAGTTTCTATTGGTTGATTGGTTTGTGGCCATGTCACAATATCATCCCTGATCACCACATAATGATTTTTTAAATTGGTCAAATCTCCCCTCACAGCTGCGCTCATCCATTCAGCCCCTGCTCGCTCGCTCGCTCTTATTCTCCCTCCCAGTCTCGCTCCTGCTTGTGCCGACACGCATGCAAACACGGTCGTCGGAAACATCTGCCAAGTCAGACTCGGCGAAAACAACATAATTTGGTTTTCGCACACACAAATGACACATAATTATTTGCATACAGAGCGGGGAGGACGCATTTTAATACCCGGTGTAAACAGACAAACAAACCGTCCACTTGGGATCAGATCTATCGGGACATGGCCTTTGCCTCCATTGAAAGAGTAAAGCATAAAACTTTCAACAACGACATGCAGACATTATACCGTTGACTAAGACTCGGCATTAGTGCTAAAGCGAAGCTGGTCGTTTGCTTCCACCTCTCGATGTCTACCGCAGCATTTCCAATTTTCTCCCGAGCACTGCAGCAAAAAAGTAGAGCCACTTTGCGCCCTCTAATGAATTATATCCTCCCGACACCTCTTATTTTCACATTTGCAACCCCCACGACTGAATAATAAATTTAAAAAAAAAAAAGAGGAGAAAAATCCCTTCGCTAAAGGTACGAAGAGGAATGCTCAACAGAAACCTCGAAGCACTCCCCAGTCAAATTAGGGCCAAATCGCTGGCGTATGCTGCAGCGGTGGCACAGAACGACCCCTAGCAGCCAAGAACTGGAGATATTAGCTTTGGAGGTTATTGGCCAGAGCCTCAGGGGGAAAGCAAGTGTCCTTAATATCAAGTACAGGGGAGTGCACTTCCTCCAAGTTGTCAGCATGCATTAGCTCAAATCCAGTGAGATGGACTCCTCGATGCATCCTGGTAATGCAGTCTAACCTTATTGTCACGGTGATATGACGCATTATGGGTTCCGATCCGCCGCTTTAACGTGGTAAAAGCAACTCCAGCCTTAAAACATCGGCTTTATGTTTTTAAATCTGGTCTCCTCGGAGTTTCCCTCCACTCTTCCCTTCATTTTGTCTACATTCCTCTAGGAATGTTTTTTAAAAAAGAAAAAAAAGTTGAATATCCCTAAAGTTTGTCTTTTTGTCTGCGTCTGCTCCCTCCAGACCCCGAACTTTTAAGACCCTGAAAAATTCATGGCTAGCCTTGGGGTAACATAAAAGGTGTTGCTTTGGCAATCTGCTTACAGAATGAATTTGATAAACCGGCACACATAAAGAAGGCCCCCCCCCCACACACACACACACACACCACCACCACCACCAAAAAAGCAACTGTATGTATATTTTTTCCTGAGTCAGAGGGAAGGGGCTAGAGAAAGGATAAAACATTTATATTATCAGTGTGAGCTGCTCTCAGATCTCTCTGAACCCCCCCCCCCCCCTTCAATAAAAGAAGGCTGGATGTGGGCGGGGGGGTGGGGTGGTATTTGGCGTTGCGCTCGGAGGGTGCATGAAAAGGAGGCTGCAAAATAAAAGGTAGAGGGTTAAAGAAGAAACTGAAAGTGTGAGTTTGTGCTGGAGACTTAAAGGATGAAGGATGAAAAGACACGATAAGTAAGAGTCAGAAGAAAAAAACCCACCTAATCAAGATCCCTGCGACTGCGCATGTCCTCTTTTTTTTTTTTTTTGCTGCACTGTTGATGCCCCCAGTTAAACTTTGATGCGCTTTTTTGATCTGTTTTCCCGTTGCAACTTTACTCCCCCCTGAAAGAGCCACAGAGGAGGCTCGCTGTCTGTCAGCTGCTGCTTCATTCGTCAGTTTGTTTTCAGGAGGACGCCACACAGAAGTCTTCTTACTTACCATCACCTTTAGAATAGCATTTTTTTTTTAAAGAACATAAATGAGATCCCGAGTGATCCCAAATATGTCCCGAGATCCGATCCCTCTGCCCACATTCGGAGTTGGTGTGAGACACTTGGCCGCATTCGTTTCCAGGTCTGAGCAGGTTCTCCGACAGTTTGAGGAGTTTTTCGAAGGCCTCTGAAGTGACAGCAGCACCACGTGTCTCCAAAAAACTTTTCCTTTAAAAAAAAAAAAAAAGTGGCCGGCACTTGAGATGGAAAATGTCTTGCTGACCCTGCAAATGGTTGAGTTGCTTTAGAGCTAAGTATATATCGGACAGGCCTGTCGTCCCTGACATTTGCTGCCACCTAATACTGCATTGCACGGGCTCTCAGAGGGACACGTCTATCCATCAGTCCCATCATCATACACTCCTCCCCTCTCCTCGTCCACTCCGCTTTTCACTTCTTGTTATCTGAGTGACGGGTGGAGTGGAGAGCCAAACCAGGCCCAATCCCCACTAGTCAATCCTGCTGACGCATCTTTCTTTTTGACTGTCTCGCCCCTCTCTCCTCCCGTCTCTGCGGGGAATGGAGATGCGGATATAGGCCAGGTCCCAATAGTCTTCCTCTCCCCTCTTCTTCTCTCCTCCTCCTCCCTTCCCCTCCCCTGGGTAACCATCAACCTGCGAGGTGATGGATAAAAGGTGACGTGGTGTAAACCTCTTCACCAACCTCTCGTCACTAGCTTTGGTTGCTGCTGCACAGAATCCATCCGAATACGATGGTTCAAATACAAAATATGTTCACTGGTAGATGACGTGTTGTGGTGTATTTCTGCATGCTTGATTTCTTGGTTGCCAAATTATGGATTAAGTGAAATAATCTGCACAAAACTGCCAGTCTCAAAATCTGTCAGACCGTCCCTCTGTCTGCACGAGGTTGAGATGTTCTCTTACCAGTTTTTCCTTTCCCGATACCAATACCTGGAATTTGCATATTGGCCGATACTGAGTACCAGTCTGATGCAAGTGCATTAAAAAACAACAACTTATTTAATGTATTCTAACAGCTGTATGCCACTAAACCCACACAGAGAATGAATGTAATAGAACATCCGTCATCTAGTTTGACAGTCATGACTGAAAAAGAACACAGCAGAATAAAACTAAGAATACACAACAATTACTCCTTTTTAAATAGCTCCAAATTGAAGTCTTGCATTCAGTACACGTCGCTGTTTTACTTGTGGTCGCTCGCTCCGCTCCGATTTCCCCACCTCCTATAATACTCATTAGAATTAAATGATGTGCCTCACATTCGGGTGAATGTATATTTTGTGGTGGACGTAGAGAAAAGGTGCAATTGAAGATCTCTTTCCGTAATTAGCAGTAAACCTCTACATTGGTGAAGAAGGAAACCATTGAGACGAAAGCTTATTTTGTACTTTGGCTGTTAAAATAAATCAGACACCCTGGTAAAAAGGGCAGACATGTTTAAAAAGAAAAGAAATGAAAAAGTCACTTTTAGGTCGGGATGATGAGAAAAGGGTAAATTGGTCCGTGCCCTAGTTAAAATGAGTCAAGTGGAAAGGCAGAAAGTTTAAAAAGGTTCTGTAGATTAGATGGTTGGTACCTGTCCCAGGATGGTGTCCTTCTTCAGCATTACACCCTCATCATCCTTGTTTTTTCCCCTCCTCCACTGGCTAGATTTCAGCTTGAGGTGTTTATCATAGCATCAGACACACCACTAGTTTATGTGACTCCATGTAATTTGGGTGAGAAAACATGTCCACTGGCACCGAGGCTGAAACGCTGCCATAGGTGTTGCTCTTTGAAGGAGTTGATCTGACATGAGTAAGTCCTGTCTAAGCCCGCGCTTGGCCCCGTGGTTAGAACCAACTTAATGGATTCGGCTGACAACCCAAACATTCCCCCGACGGTCGCCAAGAGTCCTCCTCGTGCCGTGACTGATCTTGGCCACTGCAGATGTCATGTCGGCCGTGGGCAGAGGGTGGCAGTAGATCCCCACCTCTGGAGTGTGAGATCAGACCAGTGAGTCACGCTGCTCATCTGTTTGTCTCCTCCGTCTGCCCCGGCCCTCGTGGCAGCTACTCTGCTCAGACTTCTTGCTCTATTTATCTGTTTTACCTCTTCTTTTTTTTTTTGTGTGCATTGTCTCTGCTCCGGTGATATTTGCCGAGAGATTACGCCGCCTCTCTGGCTCGCTCCATCTTGGTGTGTGTGTGTGTGTGTTGATCCTGCGCCTTCGCCTCCTCCGGCTGATAATTAGCCAGTAAACGCTGAGCCATTTTCCTCTGCTCCTGCCACATTCCCTCTCTTGCACTTTACTTACTCGGGCAGGCCACAAAACGACCTTGTTACAGTGTGAATTTGTGTAGGCTGGTGTGCATGCAGCTGCTCCTCCCCCCCCCCCCCCCCCCCCCTGCTCCCTATGTCTCTGTATCCCTCCCACTCAGCTCAGTGATTAGTATATGATGTATTTTGGCTGCAGTTGTGGGCAGCCTATTTAGCATGTGGGCCGGTCTAATTCCTGTTCTCTGGTGGCAAGCGCAATGGCCGTCTGATTTGTTTTCACGGAGTAGTGAATCTCCCAAAGAGCCTAATACACCTGGATTTGTGTCTGTCACACACAAACACCCACTATCACATGGGTCTGAACTCAGTAAAAAAAAAAAAAAAAAGGATATTTGTTTGTGGTTTTTTGTTTTTCCACCACACAGTCGGCCACAAAAAAAACAAAAAAAACCACCCACACAGGCCCTGAAACACAGCTCAGACCAGCTCTCACTTTCAGGGCTTGAGCACAGCCTACATACCAACTGCAGCCCGAGTGATGATGAGGCCATTTAATACGCGTGTGGGTGGCAACATGTGTAGGGCGATTGATTCCCCAGTCTCTTGCATGCAGCCTACTTAAAGGCTCTGGGATTGGATGCCTCCTTCATCTCGGCCACATCATACCCCCAATCTGTCTCTTACTAGGGAGGGTACAGCCACATACTGATGCACATACCGATGCACATACTGAGCAGAGCCTGGGCCGAGTCACTGATATTTATCCTTTGTTTCCTTTATTGACATTATCTTAGAACACAAAACACAATAGTCAACTCATCAATCCTCTAACTAAATAACAAAATAGTGTTTTTATTGAAAAAAATATGTTTGATGCTGTTTAAACGGCAATATGCATTTACTTTATTTTCCTTTTTAATAAAACAAAACGACCAAACCCCCCGCCCCCCCCCCCAAAAAAACAATAATAATAATAAATAAATAAAAGAGTAATGTACAGGCTGATTACAAAATAGTGTATTAACCAGTTGGGAGACAATCCAGTAAGTTATTTAAGTTTGAAAACACAAAATTGGTTTGGAGACCAGGCACGTTTTTTACTGAGAGTGAGAGAAACAGAAAAACAACCTAACAGTAAAAGGTATATTAATTAATTTAGTCCATAAAATGTGGCTGTGACTTTCATACGTGACCATAACTTTGTGAATCTATTAATTTGTATACTGTACACACAGGATATGCAAAGTATCCGTTATACGAACCTGCGCACGTAGTTAAAAGCAACTGTGTCTCGGTCCTAAGTCACCAGCTGTAGCGTTTCAACATCCACCTGCGTCCTCCTGAGCTGTACCTGTGTTGGCTGCTAACCTTTTTGACGCACGGAGAAATAACATTTAAATGCCAATCATAAATTTGTGTGTCTTTGCTTACACTTGTAAAGGTCGCCGGAGCAGAGTGCTGGCAGCCAGCTGTTGGACAGAGGGCCGTGTAATGCTCTATCAGCCCGTCTTTAACGGGATGTTTGTGTTTTAGAGCTTCCTCTTTGCACTCTGCCTCCTTCCTCCTCTCCTCTCCCTCCCTCCCTCCCTCCCTCCCCAGTGGTGCCAATCCCCCAGATAGCGAAACGTCCTCCCTGTGTCCTCCAAAGCCTCGCCGGCCCCGCTGGGACGACTCGGCTCGCTTACTTACTCAGTCACTCAAGGATCACTCTTTCTTACCTCGCTCTCCCTGTCTTGTGCTCGTGACGGCACACGATCTGCACTGTCACTCTCCCTCCTCCTTTTTGAATAGATCTCTTCCTCTCCATTTATCCTTTACCTGCTCCTTCACTTCCCATCTTTCTTTCAGTCCGTCTGCTCACTCAAAGATTTACAGGTTTTTTGGACCCTGAAATTAATTTCAACCTGGTTTACATGTTCTTATTTTGACGATCACATTTCCCAAAACTCCTTCCTCCTGCTTTATATCGTAACCACCCCCTTCTCTCCTCTGTTCCTCTGTCCCTGTAGGTGATGCAGGTGGTGAACGCTGACGCCATGGTGGTCAAGCTCAACTCCGGGGAATACAAGACCATCCACCTGTCCAGCATCCGGCCCCCAAGGATTGAGGGAGAGGTACAAACAAACCTGTGTTTCTTTCCCAGTGTGTTTGTCAGTACACAGCTTTGCACAGTGTTGTGTGTGTGTGTGAGAACAGGTGACTGATTGTCGTCATGTGGCAGAGCTTGTGGCCAGCCAGGTAATTAGAGCCACAGCAGAGACGGCCGGTGTTGCCGCTGTCTCCGTCTTCTTGACAGAGTTGCTTCATGCTTCAAGTCGAACGCAAGCTGTTTACATCTCCCTATTTTCCTCCATCTCTCTCTCTGCTCAATATTCACGCCCTCTCCTCTTCCCCTCGCGCCTCAGACTTTTCTCTCCCCGTCTCTAAATGACCGTGGGAATCGCTTTGACCACTTGGTGGCGCCCCTGTAGTTGGGGCACATGCAAACACAGCGAGACACTTGCACACACCCAGTGGTTGCAGCACTGCAGAGAGGGGAGGCAGATCGATTTTCTTTCCCCCCCCCCCCCCCCTCCTCTCCCCTTTACACTCCCCCATTTTCTCAGAAGGCCTGTGAAAACACACTCGTATACCACACACACACATATAGAGGTAGCAGGAGAGACGTATATTTATTGAAACACGTATATAGTGTCTGGGTAAAAAAAGCTGCAGTGACACAGAAGTCGACTGCGCTGGACGTCACTGTCTCTCCATCACTCACCTCACTTCCCAACTCTCATTATCGAGGAGTGTATTGGTTGGAATGAAACCCTGTTTCTCCACGTCAGAATAATAATTCACCCAAAAGATTTAATTTCGTAAAAAAAAGGAGCGATCAGTTTTTTATTCCTCACATTACCGGTGGTGTCTGACTCCTCTAAACTGCTGTCGTTTTGTAAACAAGAGGCTCAGGGTGTGTGGAAATGTCACACCCATTAATTAGAAAGTTTTAGTGTCACAACAGCAGAGTGAGTGTTTTTCTTTTTTTTTTTTTCTGTTCGAGGGAGAGTTGCATCTTTCAAATGAAACCCTTCTCTCCCTTTTGTTTAATGTGTCTGCTGCTGTTTGACAACCCGACACTGTGTTTACTGTAATATCAATTCATACACAAGTCGTGTCTCGCGTCCCCCCCCCCCCCCCCCCCCCCCCCTGTTCAAAGAGCGAGTAAAGAGGGGGGTGTTGTGTTTCGGTCTCGATTGCAGAATGTTTGAAACAGCCCTTTATTTTTTTTTCTGCTTTGATTGCTTTTGTTTTATTGACTCCCTCGCTGCTTCTTTGCCATTTTTATGGTTGACGTTTTTTTTTCTCATCTTTTATTCCTTTTTATTGGAGTCGAGTTTAGTTTTTATTGTCTCCGTCCCTGTCCCCGCCTCCACCTTGATGCCGTTAGTGCCTTGCATCATTGAGCTGCTTCCCCTCTTCTCCTCCGCAGTCCCTCTCCGTTCCTCTTGGTGGGGACACTGCCGTCAGATTGTTGACCTGCACCCCCTCGTATGCGTTGATCTTCTCCTTCGCTCTCTGTGGTTATAACACAACATGTCTCCATTTTGTCTTGGACACTATGTGTAGTTTTTCCACCAAGTCACTTGCCTTCCCTGCAACTTGGCGTTGGCCCTCATCGACTAAAAGCTCACACATTTCATTCTCTTTCCAAGTTCTACATGTCTGGTATTTGAGGAATATATATTTATTTGATTTCTGCATATCTGTATATTGTTAGAAACTTTAACACGCTTTAAATGGAACTTTAAATGTTCCTTTCGATGTTGCACATGGTCTCTTTCTGACATTTTATGTGTCGGCTGGCAGGAAAAGTTCCAGAAAATGTCTGCAGCACCTGACTTGGACACTTCACTCTGTAAAATTTCAGAAAAATGTTTGGATGTCAGTGCCTGTCTGGAAACAACTCTACTCTCCTCTCCTGTTTTCTTCCTCTCCCTCCTACTTCGAATTCCATCTTACTTTTGACTTCACACCTTTGTGTCTCTCTCTCTCTGTTTTCTTCTATTTCCTCCTCTGTCGTTCAGCGCCCGACTCTTTTCTGTCTCCGCCTGCACCAGATGCTTCGACAGTATGTGTTTTGTGCTTCATTAAGCTGTCGTATGTTGCAGGGACCCAGTGAGAGCCGGCCCAGATGTGAATGCCTGTGTTGTGATATTGTACTTTGCCACAGTGTTGTACTGCTGAGGTCGGCTTCATAAGTACTGGAACAGGGACACAGTTGTCGTTGTTGGGCGTCTCTGACCAGGATGCATTCGAATCAAAGCTTTCAATTTGTGGTTGAAGTGGAGACGTTTGGCTTTGATTTAAAGGTTTTACCAAAAATATTGCATTAACTGCCGAGGGATTAAATCCCCTTTTTATACATGGTCCCTCTATTTTCAGATTCCACAGTGAGATTTAGAAGATTATACATTGTGCGTCTCTGCTCGCTGCAGGCGGGGACTGCTGGAGGACAGTGTTTCTTTTCCAGAGGTGCCGTTATATGACAAACTGTTGCTGCGTTTTGAATTTAATAAGGGTTGTTCGTGGTGCTGCTGCTGGTTGTTTTGTTAGCTAGTTATTTCTGTCTGTGAGCTAAAGAGCCGCCTGCCTGTCTGTAATGCTGTTGGCTCAGCTTTGAGTGTTGTCGCTATGGCAGCGATGCAGAGTTGTGATGGCTTCACTGAGGCTAAGATGAGCCCTTGGACTGTGAGGCAGGAACAAATGCCACTGACAGAGAAGCACCGGAATGTCTCTGATATCTTAACTAAATATTTTCATATATTCATGCATGAGCATTTTATGTTCTGTCTCATTTTCCAGCCGGCCTGTCTGCTGGAACACTAAATGAGGGAAGTGAGCTGTTACCTTGGTGGAGCCCGGGAGCTTAATTTCATGCCCCGTCCACACGACTTTACCGGAGCAGATATGGCAGCTCACATTGTGTTAGTGCAAGCGATTGTGGACGTTGTAATCTGTCAATTTCCCCTCTTGTTACTGTCGCTTGAACTATGCTGAAAGGCACATTTATTGTGTAGCACCTTCAAATATGGATGCTCACCTGCCAAAGTATTTCCAAAGAACAAACACTTAGGAGATATGGCTAAAAGCTGTGGGTGTTTTTTTCCCCTCCACCTTGCATCCACCTTAATCAGTTTGTTGTACATCTACCTCCACCATCATATATAGGGGTGGGTATGAGGATGGGGGGGGGGCAGGCCATTCTAACCTTTAGGTGAGTGAGAGGTTACAGCAGGTATCTCTCAGCCAGAAGCTACACGCACACGCACTGACGGCACGTTGGCTAACATTGTCACGAGTGAGCTGGCTTCTTGCTTACAGCATCAGATGGACAGACACAAAGACGTAGTCACGGTTAACAGCGCAGCTTACACACACACACACACACATATATATGCACACAAAAACATTAGCACACACAAGAAAGAGAATGACATGCTTGGTTAAGCTGCATTAGCCTATGTCAGGAATCATCTCGGAAATTGCTGTCAGCGAGTGCACAAACATGGATTACACAGACATGCTGTGTGTGTGTGTGTGTATAGAGATACTCCAAATGTGTGCATGTTAACACTGTAGCCTTGTGCACCTCCAAGGAGAGAAAACAAACGCAAATTATATATGTATGTGTGTTAAGCCGTTTTGAGACAGGACCTACGGGCAAAACCCGGAGAATTTGATATGGAGTCTGTCTTCCACACATCCAGCACAACACAGCGGGAGGTTCTCTGCACAGCATCAAATCCTCCACGTTGTTCATGCGAGAGGTGGAGGAGCCGCGTGCAGCAGACGGAGGCAGGAAGTGACGTATTAGCTCCGCTGCAGAGATCACGTGATCAGGTGTTTACTCACTCCTTGACACCATCGTCAGCTCTTATAACCACAAACTCTCTAGATATCTTCATCTGTGTCTTGATGACACCGCATTCTCACCCGGAGATACTTCTTTTACTTTTTAATATTTGCGTCGGTCGCGTGTTAGAAGCGCCTCCTCCGGAGAAAACAGGGAGGAGTAGCGGAGTCCGGTGCATGTCTGACAGCAGCTTTACATCCTCTCCAGGTCTGCAGGGACTTTCTTGTGCCAGTTGTCATTATTATCCGCGTCGGTCCGTGCAGCGTTTGACCGCGCGTTCTGCAAGCAAGGCCGTTTGTGTTTGTGTGTGGGTGTTTGTGTGTGGGTGTGTCCGGGTGTGCGTACTGTGGTGAGGAGGCCAGATGCAATGTCCCAGTGCACTGATGAACTGTGACAGTTCCTGCCAAGCCCCCTCCCTCCCTCCTCCCTCCCTCCACCACCTCTGGTTCCTTTTAGTCCTCTAACACCACACAGCACCACACCTCCCCCCTCCCCCCTCTCACGACTACACTAATTGTGCTCAGAATGACAGATTGGCTGACCAATGGTGTCTGGCTGCAACAAAACACAGGGCATGAATTTCCTCACTTGCACTCCTTTTCCTCCTCCTCCTCCTTATTTTGGTTTCACCCTGCCACCCCCCGCTGGCATATATTCATTTGTTATTTTCAGCTCGGGAGCTGGAGTCAGCCCCCCCCCCCCCCCCCCCCCCCCCCCATCTCTCTCATGTGCAGCACAAACCCCCAGAGGTGTCTCTGCCACTAAGTCACTCACTAGAGCCATTTTCCAGAGGTGAAAATGTCCCGAAAATTGCGTTGTTTACAGAACATCGACAAAGACATGAGCTTTATCGCTATCGTGTCTTCTACGAGTGCGGCTCTTGTAGACATATCGTGAGTTTTAGAAACGTTATGAACACGTCCTCTCGGTCGCTGTGAATTTTTCTTGACATTTTCCTGCTGTATTCTCTACATGGGCTCACTCGGACACTTCCAGGACCTTTCACTAGAGGGTCGGCGGGAAAAGTTCGCTTAAAATGTCTGGAGCAACTGACTCGGACATTTGCGTCCTCAGGAAAATGTCCGGACCGAAAGGAGCCTCACACACTCAACTGCTTGCGCACGTGTCGAGTGTGTTTGTGTCTCTCTCTCTCTTCGTGCATTGTAATGTGTCCGTGTGCTTATGTGGTTTAAGTAGGGTTCAGGACAGTGCTGATGGAGCACAACCAGAGGTCAAACCACTGTCCTTTTATATAAGGCAACACAATGGCTGTGTCTCATCGCCACTCTATTCCATACAGCCCTGCCTACTCGTCTAACCTCTCTGTGTGTGTGTGTGTCTCTCTCTCTGTGTGTGTGTGTGCGCGCGTCTGTGTTGACTTTGTGGATGATTTAGTCTCACAGTACATCTTTCATCCTTCTGCCGCTGCCTCCCCATAAATCATCTGTCTCTCCACCCACCTCTCTTTTCTTCTGTCTCCCTCTTATTTTTACTTTCACATTAGCAGGTTTATTTCTGGAGTGGAACATTGCACATTGATTAGCATTTCTGTAAATATAACCGTTTCCAGCGCAGGTCTGATAAGTCGGTGGTAGACATTTTTTTTTCCTTCCAATTTCCACATCTTCATACCTGAGGAGGAAGTGCATCCGATTCCGTGGACGAGTCTGGAAGGCATGTCACAAAACAAATCAAGGCAGATTGTTTTTGTAGTGGCACCGCTACAGAGATTTCACATTATTATTTCAAACAATTTGAAGTTTTGCTGCTGTTGTCTGCGCATGGTAATGAATCCACAAGTGCAGCCAAGACTTCAAGGTTTCCAAAAAAGAGCCGGTAGAATATAGAAATAGAGAATGAGTTTGTCGGGTAATTATCAGCTGTAGTGTGACTAGTGTGTCAGAGCTGAAACATGATGGTTACACAACTGTTCCCAGTCTCTCTCTGCTCACCCCAACCGGTCCAGGCAGATGGCCGCCCACATTGGGTCTGGTCCTGCTGGAGGTTTCTTTCCAGTTAATGAGGGAGTTGTTTTCCCTCATGAACTGTCCTCGCTCGTTGTGGGAACTGTTGAGTTTCTCTGTGATTTCAAGGTCTCCACCTTCTTTGTCAAGGGCCTTGAGATAAAGTCTATTTTGATTTTGCGTTATACAAATAATATTGAATTGAAGATAAAGATGCAGACATTATCCAAATCCTGTTGAACAGAAAATAACAAACAAATGACATCTGGGAGCAGTAGACAAAAGGAAACGGTAGAATACCAATTTCTTGGGATGTAAAAAGAGGAGCCATACATGTGGAAGAAGATTCCAGAGAGTTTGGCGATACTGGCCGGGCGTCTTTTTGTTTTTAATGTTTCGTATGTTTCCTTTTTGTTGTGAATGCTTTTGACGCGGACAATATCCGGTTGCGTTGTTGATATGTGAAAAACAAACTTCGATCAATGCCCAGACCCAAGTTTCTGCACATTTCCCGACCTTATGCCTGAAAAGGGCTTCCTCACATTTGTAGGCAATATCACTGTTAGAATACAATTCTTCAAAATGTAAACATACATCAGAGGAGTTACATTTTTACAATAACAAAATATTAACATAGAAAAAACCCCATCTGCTCTTTCCTGTGTTTGTGCTGCTGAGATATTTTATCCAGTCCTCCTCCTCCTCTCCTCCTCCTCTCCTCCTCCTCCTCCTCCTCCTCCTCCTCCTCCTCCTCCTCCTCCTCCTCCTCCTCCAAGATTTGCACATCCTCCAAATCTTATGTCTGGCCATGTGTGTGCCCTCAGCCTGGCCCCAGCCCGGCATCATGACATCCTTCGACCTCAGATTTTGGTGCAGGATGACAAGGGAGGAGGGTCGTCCCTGCTGCATGACTCATTTGTACGCCACTGGCTGGGCGAGGCGGATTGGTGCCCAGTATCCCTCCTCACCACTGGCTGAATATATATATTTTTGGCTCTGTTTGCACCGTTTGGCTGTCACTGTCGAAGAAGCAAGGACTTGGCTTGCCCGTGTTTGTGTTACTGCAGTAGATGAAGTTAGTCAAGGGGCTTAAATTGGGAGATGAGGTCACTGCTGCTTCCGATAGATGAAGGTTGCCGAGGTATCTAGGGCACCGTGTACACTCCCACCTGTTTGAGCACAACTTGTTTTGTTTTAGAAAAAGGAGGTTTTTGGGGTTGGAGATAATTCCGCATGTTCCTCATCACCTCGTAGAAGCCGTGCAGATAATCTTCAGTGAAACTGGAGATTTAGTTTTGCAGACAGCTCACGCCACGTCTGTCTGCAGGGCCAGTCTGACCGTCTGTCTCTTCCAACAATTATAAACACAACGCTGCACATTCGAGCGCCACACAGTGCAGCTGCCTTGCTCAGACAGCCAATTTGATGCTTTACCAAACATTTTATTTTCCTATGACATCCTCATTAATGACAGCAGGATCATAACAAGGGGGGCTTCCACCTGTCACAGATGTCTCAGTTGTTTTTTTACCTGCACCAATTGAGAGGCTGTTTGCTCGTCATCGTGCTGCAGGTTGATTTCATTCCGAACTACTGGTTCGCTCTCGTGCCCGTCGTGAGGACTCACTTAGTAATGACTTATTTGTATTCTGCAGTATGAGCGATTATTCTGAAATTGTAATTTGATTTTGTATTGTGGTACTACAACCAGCAATATCCTTCATGCTCTTGCTTCAGGAAATGCGCGCCCTTTCCTCTCCCTCCCTCCCTCCCTCCTTCCCTCCCTCCCTCCCTCCCTCCCTCCCTCCCTCCATCTCTTTCTTTCTTTTCTTGTACCGTCTCCCTCTCTCCACCCCAACCCTCTGCAGCTATTCCATGTTTATGCATGCACAATTAATGTCGTTAGGCATATACTACTAAACGCACAAGACTGAGTGCTCTTGGACATGGACACATCATTGTTTTTCAGCTTTTTACACAGGAAAAATACTAATGATTCAGTTAAATGCAGAAGTAGGTAATGCTGCACAGTCCCCAAGCACCAGAGAGCATGATGTGCTCCTGAGTCATGATTTCACCCTTGGAAGTTCCAGAAGCTGCAACTGCTTCCAGCGGTAGCGTCCACACATTTGCAGCCCAGCCCCCCCCGCAGCCCTGCGACACTGTACAATCCAGCTAGCGTCATGCCTCTGCAATAGTCAAAGATGATTCCTGAGCTTTAACGGGTAATTTGGAACGAAGGGAATTTACCCCAAATAGAACAGAACTCCCCCCGAGGATAGTGAGAGCAAACTGTTGTTATCGGGTCACGGTTGAGACATAGCAGTGACTCTCTCCTCTTGTGTGTAACCTTCCTACAACGGCACGATAACAGTTTATAGACGACGTGCACAGAGAGTTTGCCTTGTTGGAGTAATTTAATGATGATGATTCTATCTCTTTATCCGCGTCTGGAGACTGAAGTTTAAATCGCCGTCATCGTCGAACAATTAGACTTGTCACAGTGTACTTTTTTTTCCCTCACAGGTTTGATTGCACTTAGCTGTCAGGGGGGTGCTTGGTTTCCCCTCCAGTAGCACTGCAGCTGACGTGGGACCTCTTGGTAGTTGCAACGTAAAGCAGACCCGGCCCACTGTGAAATATCAGACAGTTGTTTATGAATCGATAGGCCTCATCGATTCGTGGTCATGCTCTTGCCGGCTGCCCTTTAAAAACCACCACTGGTCTTTTGTTCTTAAACACGCTCTCACCCTTTAGCTTGTTGACCATCATAAGGACATGACCACTATCAGCCAAGACGAGGTAGAAGTCGTCCAGTGGGTCACGTCGGAGTGGGAACAGCGGCTCGACAATGTGTTCTTCCTCTTGATTGCCTGTGGGGCTTATTTTAGTCGTAACATTTCCTTTCATTGTCTCATTTTCTTGTTTTCCGACTCCCTCACCTCAAAGCCTTCCAATCAGCCCTGCTCGTTCCCCACAGACCTTCTCAAAGAGGAGGAGTAAGTACCTTTTGTCCTCCTCGTCTGCGCCTCCACTCCTTGGGCCTAATTGGCGTAGAGTGCTGACATTTACACTCTTCGCCCTCAGTGACAGGCTCCCTTTCAATGTTAAAAAAAAAAGCTTATTAGTTGGGAATGATTTTTTTCTTTTTCTTTTCCCCTGTCTGCTTAGGTTCATCCCTCGCTTTTCCCTGTTGGGGGTTATCCCGTTGATTTGACCTGTGTCTGTCAAAGTCCTAATAGCCTTATTCATGGCAGATCTCCATTTTGGCGGGTGGGGGGGGCCGTGTCTAAAAGCCTCGCAGCATTTAAACGCTCCATCATCCAACATCTGGGAGTCGTGTTAATGTTTGACATAAAGAAAAATGTGCTCCTAATGGAGGATTTCACTTGAGCGATGGTGAAAATTGTCCTCATCCCCCAGCAGTGGGCGGCTCAGCCCCACAGCTCAGGCACAAAATGGTGGATTCCTGGCTGGCTGTGCGCCTAAAAGGCCCCATCATCCCACCGCAACCGACTTGATGGGGATGAAAGAACCCGGCTGAGGCAAAATGGAGGACACGGGCTCTCGGCTGAGCATTGTGGGATCTCCACTGGCCATGTGTAAGATTATCTCACCTCCGAGGCTCCATGCTGCGCTGACTCCGCTTGTGGAAGTGGAGAGGAACGAGGGAGTGAGAAAAGAAAGCTATTAAACCCAAAGGTTATTACGTTGCTGCCAAAGTTACTGGGAACTTGGGTAGATTTTGGCAAAATACTGAACCCCTAAAAATGGCCCCTCATAGATGTTGAATACACTAATTGTAAGTCGCTTTGGATAAAAGCGTCTGCCAAATGACATGTAATGTAATGTAATTTGGCAGTTTTCATTGGTTTCTCACCAGAGCCAATCTGGGACCCGCACATTAACTTATTTTAAACTATACTCAGTATTTTGAAAGGAAGGAAAAAGCCACTGAAACATCGCTCGGCGGGAGTTTGTCTTGCCAGATGAGTCTTTAAGACGTTAATGGAGCCATAAGCACATGCTCGAACATACGGACACATGTTCGCACCCTCTTCGCTCCCCACGTGTCTCCCCTCCACATCCATCCGCCCAGCTGTGGGCCACACCTGGCGGCCCCGAGCAACTGGAGAGGCATTAACAATGAATGAAGAGCGGAGGAAATGAGGAATCAGTCCAAGCCTTTGTGTTCACACGGACGAGTGTTACTTCTGTTTTGTATGGCGGATAATGATGGCGCTCATAGAGGAGTGTGGGAGGGGCAGGGGTGGCGAGCGCACTGGTATTGTCATTCATAGCCTCATTTCTCCGGTTAGTGCCTGTCGTTTGTTTTCCCACTGCGTCATTGTCATTTGCTGTACGATTCTTTATTTTATTTATATCCTGCCCCTACAAAAACGGCACCTGTCACTGTGTGTGTGTGTCTTTGTGTGTGTGTACTGTGTGTGCATTTCCTCACACTGGGAGCAACACAAAAACCTCAGCCTCCTTTGAAAATGCAAATAGGTTCTATTTGTGGCCGACTCCTGTCAGAGAGTGGGTGAGCGCATTGAGGGAAGTTTTTTGTGTGCAGCTGCGCGAGTGTCTGTGCGCGGCATGTGGCTTCGTCTGCGTACACGTACACATGGTGTCAGCTCGTCTTTATGCATCTGTTTAACACAGTGTCTGTGCCTCGGCCGCGTGCATGCGCGTGTCCTTGGTAACTGTGACTTTCTTCCATTTTTCTAGTTGGTGCAATGTGTCAGCACTGACGGCAAGAGAGAGATGTTTGTGTTTGAGGAAGGTGTGTGTGCGACTGTGCGTGTCTGAAATGCTGCCGCTCACACTGCATTATTTCAGCGAGTCCAGATCCTCCTCGGTCGCAGGACTTGAAGTAGAAGGAACAAACAAGCTGACTGTGTTTGTTTTGTGTTCATGTACAATGTGCGTATGTGTTTGTGTGTGTGTGCGTATCTGCAGCGGATGTGTTTAGCCGCGCAGCCTCGAAAGTGCAGCGTGAATAACTTTCTCCTTTCATTCTGTCTTCCCTCTCTCTCCCGCCCTCATCCTCTTCCTGACCCCTTCTCCCCACTGTCTCCTCCTCCGCCCTAATTCAGGAGAAGAACAAGGACAAAGACAAACGTTTCCGTCCCCTGTATGACATCCCCTACATGTTCGAGGCCCGGGAGTTCCTGAGGAAGAAGCTCAGTGGTAAAAAGGTAAGAGACAGTGAAACAATAAAACCCACCAACACCCACTAACATGTCAACAAAGGTTTTTATTGGCTCCTGCTGGTGATGTAAACATGACACCCGGGTGAATTAGCTAATTGCTGATGCTGCACGTTTATCCTGCATGACGTGCATTTCACTTCCGGGTGTGACCGTGTAAACAGCCATGATTGCTTGTGTACTTATTGTGTTTTTACATCCAGGAAACAACTTGCAACAGAAACATTTTTTGTTTTTATCGTGTAAGATGCAGCTGACACTGGCAACGGCGAAGTTTCTGCCATTTTTTTGTGATATCGAACATGATTCACTGTGTGGGGGGAAAAAAACGAAAAGATAAACTCCTCTTCTGGCAATGTTAAAGTTGTCGATCGACCTTTTTAAGCAGTTTTACCTGCGCTCCACCCACTCGGACCTAAGGCACCGTCAACAGAATTGTAAACATTGGTTGAGGACAACCCACCAGGGTTTTCTGAAGAATTTCCAATGTTTACTCTTTAATTTCTCAGCCTCTGCAGCAGATAGAGACAAGAAATAAAAACGTTTGATAGCTTAAACGTGTGGCTTTCATTGTAAATCACTGTTTTTTCCCCCTTGAAAAACAAAACAATCCAGCAAACTCACCTTTTTAAGAGATGCACACGTCTCATCTCACCCGGCTTCTAAAGGGAGAAGCACACAAATGTCCCCCCCCCCCTGGTCTTAAAGGTCTATACATGCATATGGTGCATCAGGTCTAAATAGGTAAAAAGACCCTGCGTGTAGCTGCTAATTTAGCTGTGAAGGAGCTACGACAGACGTTGACAGCGCTCTCTCACTCTTTTCCTGTTTGTTAATCTTGTATGCGAATGAACTTTATTGCCTCTAATCAGCTTTTAATGAATTAAACAATAGCTCTAAACAGGAATTCCCCCAGTGGCCGTACATGCGCTCCCAACACCCGGTCCCCCCCCCCACCCCCCTCACCGGTAACCAAACGCACACACATTTCTGGAGCCCTGAGCCACAGATCAGTTTCTCTCCCTCTGTGCGTGTGAATACCAAGTGCTCTCAGTAGATGCCCTGGGGCTCGGTATTAGCTCCAACGCACCCTTTTAAACGAGCTGTGTTGATTTCCCCCTCTTGTGTCTATTGATCTGCTCGGTGTGTACACCTTGGGCGCCGCTATGATTTATACGCATCTGACCCAGCGGAACGCCGGCGCTCAACGAGAGAGCACTTGACAGACACACCGCTGCTTGAACATCTGGCCTCTTTGTGTTGAACTCGACTAGATGAAGTATGATTGTGGGTCTAGATAAAGAGAAGTGGGTGCTGTGTTTTTTGGAAATCGTGTCTATGGAAATTCTTGAAGTTAGAACTGATTTGTAACCAGCGGTGTCCCGATTTTAAACGTGGCCAACTTTTCCAGTTTTTTTCCGCGAACACAGCAGGTTGTTTTTACACCAGGGTCCCTTCAGCAAATCGGTGAGATAACGTCCACATTGTTATTGGCAGTAATGACACGGGGAGAAAAGACCTCACCCAGAGCCTTTGTCCACTATCGTATCGTTGAATGAGCGATGTTTTCGTTAATAGCTAACCGAAACACTTAGAGCAGCGTTATAATGGAGCCATTCCGGGAAAATGATTGGAGTCTTACTTTGCAGAAATCTACATGAAAATGCAGTTGGACGTCCAGATAGATGGAGAACTCCGTCGAAACGATGCTTTTATGCATAATCGCACTGACAAAAATGACCCCCCCCCCCCCCCCGACAAACGTTATCTCATGAATACAATGATGTTTCGCAGATCAGATTCTGGAGCTTAGACGTCCAACAAATCGGTTCTCAGTGTGCCATTTAAAATCTCACAGTTTCTGTTGAGGGTGCACCAAGCAAATGCACGGAGTTCAGGGGTCCAAGCCGCAGCAGCCGGATAAGAGATGGAACAAACAACAGCCGTGTCGCACACTTTCCGAAGCTGACGGCGGTAAATAAGAACATTTGCACTGCAGCCTAGTAAACACAGCAACACGCACAGACTCGAAAGCCAAAGAGCCGAGAGACTTCCTCTTGGCATTCAGTTCAGGAGTGAGATTCATGTCCCTGTCCCAGCCTCTCATCGCAGCCATTTTAATCATCCTCATTAATGTTTTTTTAATGACGGAGAATTCAGCCGAAAGCTGCCTTTTGACGAGTGAAGCGAGAATAATGATCTTGCCTGTTTATTTGTGGTGTTTGTGTTCGGGGGGGGATAACGAGTGCACGTATGATGGGAACAGGGAGACTATAGTTTTCTCAAGGTGTACAATTACTGTACAAAATATGGCAATATTCTGACAATAAAATGTGTATGTAGCTGGGGTTTGTGTAAATAAGTGTAAAGTACCATATCTGGCTTGTTTACTGAAATGTATCTTGGCTTTAAAACACAATAGTATGTTTGTGTGGGCACATGCATCCATCATACATGTGCAGTATATTATCTTTTAGAGCCTGAAACCTACAAATACTCACACATGCAAACTAGAGCCCTTTCACGGCCATATAAAGGCTTTTATTTTCTGAAATCTAGTCCTATATAGTTGGTTTTATGTGTTTTCTTTTTATTTATTATTTACAATGAAGTTCATGAATACACTGTAAAATATGACATTTCTTTGTCATAAGGATTTGATAATGACATCTTGGGAATCATTGCTAAATAGATATATCGGCCAATATATCTATTACTCCCTAATATCGGCATCAGTCCCCAAAAATCCACATTGGTTTCTAATGCAAACCTATATCAATGTACTGTGACTATCAGCTGTTTAAATTGTTAGCAACCCAAAGAAAGGGATGAATAATAATGCAGTAAAACAGTTCAGTACATAATAATAATACATATAATATATATCGGTGCGCGTATCTTCTCTTACCTGCTTTAAATGCCTTTTCTTGTTTGGTGTTATAATTGTGCTCAACACAAGCACAACATCTGACACGGCTCAGATCAATCTGTGCTGTTTTTTTATTCTGTGCCTGATTTCACACTTTTGCTTGCTTACACTCTGGGGTGTTTCAAAAGTCAACTCAGCGAAAATGTTCCTGTGCTTTTTTTTTTTGCCTCAGGCAAAATCGCTGTTTGTTGTGTTTATCGGAGAGGAAAGTATGCATGATCGTCTACGTGTCGAAAGGAGTTTGTGTCTTAAGCGTGATAATGCATGTTTTTAAAACCAGAGTGTCAGCGGCTCGGTTTACAATCTGCATTAAAACACATCCTGAACGATCCAATCGCGTGCGGACAGCTCTCAACGCAGGTGGCAGTGCACTCCACGACGTGTCGAGGCTGCAGGTGAAGGCGGCGTTCCTCAGGGATCTGTTCGTCCACATGAAAAACAAATTTATTCCTTGGCTCCTAATTAGCACAACACATCCCCAAGTCGCAGCCGATCGCAAAATTGCCTTTTTTTTTTACTCTTTCTCGCTCCAGTGTCTCGGCTGTAATTGCCTCAGTTCACACCTGCCATTAGGAAGCATCTTCATGTGCATCTGGAGTGACCACATCTGATCAGATGGCCCTGCCACGCTCCGTCTGCAGAACACCTAATGCTCTGTTGTTTTTCTCCAGTGCAGCTATGACAGACAGGTTTAGAGAGAGAGAGAGAGAATCAATGCACCGTGTACAGCTCTACAATGAAATAAGATTTTTACTTATTTGAAATGGCAAAAAAAAAGGAAAGAAAATCAATTCATGGTGGTAAATGTGACGGGCTACTACAGATAAATCAATGAATGGGAAACACTGTAATAATAATAATAATAAAAATAATAATACATGTTATTTATACAGCACCTCTCATACATAAGATTCAGCTCAAAGTGCTTAACAATAAAATCAAAGGCATGAAATAAGATGGATCATTAAGAACTCGTCAGCAATAAAACAAAGACTGAGGACAAAAACACGAAACTAGTACAAGGGATAAAAAGAAGTAAATAAATAAAGACTGTAAGGTTAAATTAATTAAAAGCAAGTGAAAGAAATATTAGTACAAATATGTCTGACATTAGCACATTGTTAAAATCGGCTCGTAAGTTTTCAGTTTATAATATTTCTTTATCACTGTAATATCATTATGAACTACTACCAGTATAAACCACTTTAATTGAATCTCGTATACGTCTTGGGCTCGTTCTCATCGGCACTAAGTGCTGTCCACCCGTGATTGGATCACCTGACTCCGCTCTGAAAAGGGCCAGTGACTCTTTTCACTTTACCTCCTCCTCGCTCTATCACTTAAATCAGCTCGGATCAGGCCCCACACACTTCCCTTCCCTATCATTAAGCTGAATGTATAAGTACAGTATGTACGCCACTGTATTGCTCTACATTTGATTAGTATTGAAGTTGGGTCTCCCCGGTGTGTGCTTGTAAGCTCTTTGAAGTGAGTTGGGTTTAAGTGGAGCGCTCTCGCCCCTTCGCCAGCAGTGAAACCTCCTCACTCTGCAAAATCAATAGCGGAAGAGCTCTGGAACGCTGCTTCCCTCCCTTTCCTTTTTATTGTTGCTAAGACACGAGGCTAAAGCTCTGAATTATACCCTCTGTCACAGTGTATCATCATCTTTTTTTTTTTTTTTTTTTTTTCAATAATTGCAGAGCCATAAAAACAGACTTTTTTTATTATTATATTTTTACTTACATCACCCATCAGCTGCCTTGGCAACAAGAAAGAATTGATTTGGATGAACTGATCTCAGGGACCATGGCTGAATGTTTTATATCCGTGCTACTTTGGTTTCCTCTGCCGTCCACGTTAAGATGCATGATGAGAGGAACGGAATCAAAGGGATGGAAATGTCCTCCCAATTATAGTGACAAATTATCTTGATTATCAGTATTATCAAGATAATGTTAAAAATGATGTTCAAAAAGTACTGATCCAAACACCGGGAATTATGTCATTGTCATTTTTTTTACTCCCCCACACAAAACACTCTGGTTTCTCTTCAATCAAGCTGCAGCAGATATCACACTCTCCAGATATCAGTCCCCTAAATAGACCCGTCAGTCAACACCCTTGAATTATTCCCTTGGGAAATGGGTTAAAATGTCAAGAATGCACCAACTCACAATTTTATATTAAACTGAAAATGAAATGCTCCTGGAGGTAAATGCAAATGAATAAGAGGACAATGGCGTTAACTCCAATTAGCTAAAACATGTACATAAAAGAGGCATATTTAGTTTTCTGTAGTGTTTCTCCTGCTGGAACCGTTTTTCAGCCTATTTGAAATGACTGATATTTGCTGGTTGGGCACTGAGTCCACAGACACACAACGCATGTGTTGTTTCTACTACGCAAACAAGCAAGTTACACTAACGGTGCATTAAACAAACTGTCTTTCTGGTTGATCTGTCGAAAACAGTTCCCCTCCTCACAATGAAACCAAAATACAACCTGGAGGGGGTCACTGCCTTCTGCCACGTTTTCATTGATGCCAAACCGACCCACAATGCACTCTGCTTCTGCAGACTGTTGCTAACTATGCTCACGGTTTTTGATAATTAAAATTTGAATCATTTCTACCAACCTTTGGGAATTTCTAACTGCATTCTGCTACGGAACCGGTAACCGTATTATCCGTAGAGGAGTTTAGTCGACCCACTTACTCTGTCATCCTGCCTTCCAACACTAAGCTCTATTGAGACAGATTTGGAGCTGTAAGCATTAGTAGAAGACTCTGAACACCACTGCTTCCGCTGAAATTCCGCTCCAGAGAACTCCACTTACTCATTTTCCTCTCCATCACAAGCCGAGACAAAGATTTCACCTCCGCGGTGAGGTAATTGGGGGTTTGACCTGGTGGATTCAAAAGGAAAACACTTGGTCTGATCGGGGTCTTCCCTGACAGACAAACCGGAGGAGAGCTTCACCATCGTAGTCTCTTTTTAGTATCTTTGCATCGACTTGCTTCACCTTCCCGTCCAGTCCTGAGGTGGAGTTGTCACATTGACCTACAGGTATTCCCCTTGACAACATTTCCATTCATACCTCAGAAACTGCCTCAGAAGTGCAATTGGGAAACAAGCAGATTTCCCCCTGACTAAACCTTCCAGGACGTGACTAAGCATTAACTACGAGTCGCAGTGTGCTGAGCTAAAGCTCAAAGCCTTAATGCCTCCGCTCCGCTTTAGGAGAATAAAGCGACATTAAATGCTTTTTTTTTCTATTAAACCCCCTATTCCTCATATCTATAAGGAGAGCAAGGCGCTTTTGATCTTTTATAAAGCATATCTAATATCCATATTCAAAAGATTGGCTTTTTTTCCCCCTTTCTTTTTTTGGCCAAGCTGAGTCTATATTTAATAGCTTTCAGAGGCAGAAAAAAATAAAGAATTGGTGCAGTACCTGGTCTGGTCTTTTCAAAAGAGACATTTACAGCTTCAGGTGGTGATGAAATTGTGTCCTGGGCACCGCGTCAACTCCTACAATAATATATCCTCCATTAGTTTCATGTTGACAGTTTATAATTTAGTGCCCCAGTCATAAGAGCTGCACGAGAGATAATAACTTAAACAGTTAATTATCACTTGGAGTAATTAAAGTAATAGTGAAGCATGTCCTCAAAATGACGAATACAAAAACCTACTATGACTAGTTTCTGAGTATTTCCTTCCATCTTCCATCAAACCACTTCCTCTGAGCTTCCCCTTTAAGGTAGTCTAAATATGCACCGAGGCATTTTCCCCTTCTCTCCTTTCTCTCCATCATTCCACCACTGTCTGTCGCCTTCTCTCTCTCATATACATGTCCCCACCCGCATTGAATTGACAGCGCCTTGCATGGTGACATAATCCCAAAAAGCGTGATTTGGCTAACTTTATAAGTAGTGCTTCTTGTGCGCCTGGGTCTCAGCCTCAGCAGCAAAAAAAAAAAAGTCCAATGGAAATGTTGCATTAAGCCACTTATCAGGGTTGAGCACATTCGGATAATCCTGCATGCTCAAAGTGGCTCCTGTTATGCAGCTGCTTGTGTTGTACTGTTAGCGCCAGAGTCCCCCCCCCCTTGTCGGTGTGCATGTGAGTGCGCGCACGCTCCGAGAAGGCTCCATGCGCTAAGGTGCTATTTGATGCGCTGCGTATTTGTGAGAGTAAAGACTTGGATTTGAGGGGGGAAGCTCGAGGTTTGTGCGTTCAAGCAGAGGCTGAACGTGTGTAGACCTCAGTGTCACCGGGTCCTATGGTTGAGGATCCAGATGGGGCTCCTTCCTCCTCCTCTTCCTCCTCTTCCTCTTCCTCCTCCTCTTCCCTCTCCATCTCTTCCAGCGCAGCTCACTTCATTAAATGATAGCCAGCTGCGATTACAGCCGTCTAAAACACAGCAACATCTTAAGCACCTCTTACACACACACACACACACACACACACACACACACACACACACACACACACACACACACACACACACACACACACTTCTCTCACTTCACCTCGTTTTCCCTCTTCTTATTTTCTTTCCTCTTCCCTCGTGAAGGCTTGAAGGTGTCCAATGATCTCTCCTGTTCAAACTCAAACGTAGGTTGCGATTGGCCGATACCCCAGACTGTGCATAAAGATGGACGACACGTCTCCACCGTCGAACGCTGACGTTGTCATTTGGGACGATCTGTCTCAGCTGTCAATCATGACCTTTCATGCTTAAAACTGTCAGCGGGATGAGAACGACCTTAAATGACAGAAAGCATCTTCAGCAAAACTCTTGTCTGATGTCTACTCTGACTTTTAAGTTTGGTCCATGTCCCATCCACTAACATGAAGGAAGCAGTCTATGACCACGATTGGTGTGTGTTAGCACGACCTCGATATCGTTGCTCCGCACCATGATCACAACAAATCCGCAAGATGGTGGCTTTCATATCCAGGATATTTTGGCTTCATTTCTAGATAGTGGGAGGAAGCGGAGACGCGTTTTACATCTTTATTTACAGTCTATGATAAATTGTCAACTTTCTTATGGTCTGTGTAATGTATATAAACACAGAAATTCAGTCATACACAACGGACATGTGTGTAAATACTTGCGTATATATGCAAGATACCACCCAACTGAATCTCCTCCTGATGAATAAAGTATTTATCTATCTATCTATCTATCTCATCACATCAGCCTAACAAAAATAATTTGGTCTCGCTCTTGTCCTGCTGCCCTTGTCCTTATCACCCTTCTCTCTCTCTCTCTCTAATCCACCCACTGCCTCTTCCCCTCCATCTCGCCCTCCTCTGGGGGCTTCTTATAGATAGCTTTGCCTTATCAGGGAGATCTGTTAGATGGCCCGTGGAGAATGGGCTTGGAACTCCTCTAATCTAGCATCGCTCGGTCAAAGTTTATAATCCGTCATCACCCCGCTTAATGGGGGAACTACTGGTCTTCTGGTTTCACGGTTTATAGTATCCAGCTTTATATTGTACTGCAGTGTTTCCCCTACCATTATATTAGCGGGGCGCCCCGCCAACGGCACCTCCCGCCCTCCCTGGAAGGTCCAGCTAATTATTTTTTTTTTTCTTCAATATAGCGCCAGATCTCAACATAAGTCATTTAAGGTTACTTTTCCTATAAAACATGTCTATAGCTTGCTCTTTTATTCAACAAACAAAATGCCCTCATGTTATTCATCTTACGTCGGCATGTCGTTTCTGTCTCTGCATCAGGGGTGCCCAATACGTCGATCGCGATCTACCAGTAAATTCTTGCATAGGGCGGGGGGGGCGTGGCGGGGGGGCATACCAACACCTACATTATTCGGCCGGTAGATCTTGTTGAGCTGGTCATTTCAAGCCTATGAAGTGTGGGCACCCCTGCTCTACATGGTCGCACGTTTAGATTTCTCCTCTGCTCTCTATATCGCGCACGGCGGAGTTCCATCCCGGTCCGTGCACGCGCACACACACAGGTGAGCCCCCCCCCCCCCCCAAAAAAAAAGCTGTAAACCTAGGGGAAACACTGTACTGTGTTAAACTCTTTTTGAGGTGTTGGCTTCCCCCCCCCCCGCATTTCATTTTCCTCGCGTGTTCCTGCTTTTCCTCGCTTTCTTTGTCTCGTATCCGTTACCACCTCCTGGTCAACGCACGGCCATTGAACACAAAAGCGACCGAGAACAATGCAACATGTTATTTTTTTCCCTCATTTGAATGGCTTCACTTTTCAATAAGGCTGAATAGACATCGACCTCTGTCGTGTTCCCCGCCACGAGAAAAAGAAAAGCTTTGATGAGGTCGTGATGAATTATTATTTCCTTTTATGACTGAGAGAATGGGTTATTTTCATGGTTACAGAATTAATATGGACTAATTGGAGGTGGTTTTTAAATCTGAATGAAAATATTGTCCCTGCTCGGATGTAATGATTAAATGTAATTTGGAGCTGGTTTGCAGATGTTAATTTTAGATCATTTTCCATTTTGTCCCGTCGGTTTCATCTTTGAGATAATATCACTGTGCAGATAACTCCAAACACAATATCTCTATCTCCAAACTAACTGAAGTGAAACTCTATTGTTCAGCGACATTAGTAACCGACCCACACGTTTCTATTCTTCTGCCATAAAGCAGCTTCAGAAACATCGTCATTTAGCAGTGCAGCCGACTGTGGCTTTGGAGAAACCATAATCCGTCTCCCGCTATCCTTCTATCTTTCACCTGCGCTTAAAATACAGACAAACACGCTCAGCCGAACAATTCACCACCGCACATTCACGTCACCTCGACAGAATCTCCGTTTCTGCTCGCGTCACCTTGTCCTCGTACCGTCCATCTAAAGACAAGATATGTCTGTGTGCGCCGCCTCCCTTTGACTTGTGTCCCCGCCGCGACGCCGCGTTCCCACATCATTTGTTCCCTCCATCACACTTGTCTGACATGTTTGACACATGGCTCTTAACCTGCCGATTGTGTGTTGTGTTATTGCTGCATCACCTGCTGTAAGTGCTGTCTGGACCCAAGCAGCCCTCTCCTGTGCCGTTTGCCTTTCGCATATGAACGAGGCAGCAGGAGGTTGTCTGGGTCAGACGTGTCCACGGCGCCGGGAACATTTCAGGTGAAGGGTGACTTCAACAACTAGGACACCGATGTGCTGTAAACAAAAAGGTCTCAATCCTTTCTCCAAGTTGACGTCTCTATCTTCTACTTGTATGGCTCCTCTTTTTTTCATCCGGAGATATTTGTATTCTTTCAGCTTTGCAGGCTGGCGAAAAAGTAAAAAGTCTCATATATGCGTCCCCCCCATACAGCTCTTGCATAAAGTTCCAGGAGAATGTGACGACTTCACTGCATGTCTAAAAGCGCACACACACACACACACACACACACACACACACACACACACACACACACACACACACACACACACACACACACACACACAACTGACAACAAAATCGTGTCTTGTGTTGGATTTTCTTTTTGTGTGGGGCTCCAAACAACCACAGTGTGTTAATACTGCTGCTTGATGGGACTTGCACTGACTGTGGGGGTGACTTTGAGAAATGGGACACACACACACACACACACAGGAGTCAAACCGCTCTGAACACTTATTGTTACCATAACTGCCGTTGCCTTCTTTGTGCCTGGCTCCTCTTTGACGTGTTCCCTTTTGCCTGCTCCTGTTGCTTTAGGTCAACGTGACAGTGGACTACATCAGAGCAGCTACCGGCCCAGGAGAAGGCACCCCTGCCTTCTCAGAACGCACCTGTGCCACAGTCACAATCGGCGGCATGTAAGTAATGAACCCGGCATCATCCACTTCCTTTTTCTTCGATTATTCTATTCAGGTTTACTGCCCTCGGTCTCCAGCAATCCTCACCGACAGATCACACAGTGTGTTATTTCTCAGTGTTAGAGGCCCCACTGACAAAATTTCATTTTATCACACAAGCTTGTCTCCCAGTGTTAAACTTAACAAACCCGAGGTCATCGGATGCAAGACGACACAAAGCAGTCGTTTGTAAACGCTTTGGAACTTCTAATCTCCCCACGAATCACAGAGCAACCTGAAAGTGCTCGGTTTTATTTTTAATTTTCACGGCAAGGGTCGTCTCGGTGCAAGCAATTATTTCCCATCTACAAACACTGCTTTGAGGGCGTCAGGTTTATCTCTTTGAAAGGTGTATTCTGCACACATCTAAACGTCATTAAACTGTTCCCGGGTGGAAATGTATTCAGTTCTGTGGCAAGATGAAGCTTTAATGTCGCCGGACTTCAAATGAACCTTCAGACGTCTGTTCTCACTCAGAGAAATAACGTCCCTCAGTTGAAAGGGACACTTATCATCTGAGTTTCTCCGTCTGCACCGGTGCCGTCACGCGCACACATGGAAACATGGCTCCCTCGTCTTAGCACTGTTGTATTGGAGAGAACCTGCTCACACGGAGGTCAGGACCTGGCCTCATGACCATCCGCCAACTGTACCAGCCGCTCTGCTCCACAGATAACAGTTGGCACCCCCCCCACCCCCCCTTATGATAGCAGAGGGCAGGGGCCAATTCACTCAGTAGGACGGAGGATTTTACCTTTTATGACCCTGTTTTATACCGTTTTGCATTATTTACAATTTTCTTCCTTGTGCTCAGAGCCTTGTTTAGCTCGTACATGTTTTACACCAAAATGAGTGGAAATACGATGTTATTTTTGAAATGCAGGTAAACTCATAATTTCCATCACCAGTAGAGGAGTTTGCCTTTCGTATTTTATTACCCTGGAGAGTCGTGTTCGAAGAAGCTCTGTCACCTCGCTGTCTTGCCAGTGTGGCATCTCGCATGATACGAGGAAAACGCACGCCCGGAAATTCAATTGCGTGTCGTCAGTGCCCAGAGTGCCAAAATATTCATTATAAATTTCTTGTTTCCATCCCTGCCAATCAGAGCTGATTAAATCCTGTCCACTGCAGAGTAATTTTTGACTGGGAGTGAAATCTGATTGTGCACATTCCCGTTGCAGATAAATGCCAGATGTGAGTGGGTGGCAGTGAGTTTTGACCAGTGAAAAAGGGACTTTACTTTGTTTTGGACAAAATATATTTAGCTTGAGACCTAGTGAAGTTTCTATATTAGAAGCCACGCGGAGGTGATAAGTTGCTGGAAGCAGACAACTCCGTTTTATATTAAAATACTGAAAAAAGGTCAATAAAACATTTTATCTGTGAGAACGAGCGTCGTCAGCGCCTGTAACGCGGGGACACGCGGATGCACTCGGTGCCACAAGCTCGGTTTTCTCTTGTCCCCTTCGTTTCTTTCTTCCTACACTTCAACTGGAACGCTGATGTCCAAGGGCTAGCCACAAAGTGCTGCATTAGGTACAACAATACCCCCCCCGCTCTGCCCTTCATCCTCTCTGCTGTACAGCATCACAGTGAGGAGGAGGAGGAGGAGGTGGTTAGTCAGCTGTGCAAAGTCAACATTTAAGTGACCTTTGTTCCTTAGCAGAGCCACCTTTGGGATTCGTCATGTCCTTATTTTCGGTTTTGTCGAGCCAGCTCGCTTAGAATTCTGTTTGCGGCCACTAGCTTTTTTTATTAAAGTCATCTCTCTCTTTTTCACCTCCACCAGTAACATAGCAGAGGCTCTGGTCAGTAAAGGCCTCGCCACGGTGATCAGATACAGACAGGACGACGACCAGCGCTCCTCCCACTACGACGAGCTGCTTGCTGCAGAGGCTCGGTGAGGAACACACACACACACACACACACACACACACACACACACACACACACACACACACACACACCTGACACACACACACACACACACACATCCTTTCATCTCCCCTTTACATGAAGCTACACTCTTGAATGTCCATGTCTCTCACTAAACCTTTTACTACAGACCGGCAGCCACTTTCTACCATCGAGTTGTGTACGACTCTAACTAAACTTCGCTCTCGGGAAGTGGAAGAAAATTGAATGTGACCTTGAGGCTTTAAAAGAAAAAAAGAAAAAAAAGAAAAAAATTGCTTTTACATCCAATAGACACAGGTGAAGCATCTCAGCCTATCGTAGCCTCCCGCTGCTGCACTTTCCCCAGGAAACATGTCACTGCTGTCACATATACTTGTATTGATCAACCCTTTTAGCATACATGCCCTGGACTCACATATATACCCTCTCATGCGCTGGATGCTAAATCAGAGTCTCTCTTTACACGGGCCCTATGAATATAATTATGTGAAGGTGCAGCAGAGAGATTTAGTACGTGCTTTATTACTCTGCCACAGATTAAGATCTGCTGGCTATAGGTAGAGCAGATGCAGCCACAGCCTCTTTTTATAAGACGAACCCCCCCACCCCCCCCCGCCCCCCCTTTCTCTCGTGCAGTGTCACTGCTCGCCCGCCCTCCTTTTCCTGCTCGCCCCCGCCTCCTCCTCATTTCTGTCTTCCTTTGCACATTTTGTCCTTATTTCTCCACCATCGCCGTTTTCCACTTTTGTCCTTCTTTGGCCTTGCTCTTCTGTGCCTCCTCTTCTCCCTTTTCCCTTTCTCTCTCCCCCCTCGCTCTCTCTCTCTCCCCCGTCCCTGGTGGGGTCTTATCAGAGTTGATGAGAGTTTTCTGTCTATAGCCTTGGTTTTATTTTTAGATCCCTCCTCACGAGGCCAATGGCCCGAAGCCTACAAGGAACCTCCCCCCCAGCTATTAAACGCACATATATATATATTTTTTATGCATGCTTTCATAAATGTACATACTATCTCAGAAGCAATGGTGTGTGCATCCCAGTGACCCAGTGGTGGCATCATTCCTCTCAGCAGCCGCAGCCACAGTGGTCATTTCCATCTCATGTGGCCCTTGAGGCTTTTTAAGGCAGCGATCGCCAGCACCGGTCATCATTGCTAAACCCCCTCGCCGGCTCTAAAGAAAGCAACCCATGTCTCTCCACTTCTCCTCAGCCCCCCATTCTAACAATAATGTCTCCACCGGTGTGATTTCTCCACCTCCATTTCCACTATTCATCTCGAGCCTATAGATTATCTTGGCGGAGAGAAGACAAAAAAGAATCCCTGTAGTGCTTCCAATTGAGCCGTAATGGCAGTTCGGGGGAAGAGAAACTGGTATAAATTTCCAACCTGCGATCTACGGTAGTTACTCAAAGAGCCCTTATTTCTCCAGGTCTGTTCAGCCTCGAGCCTTGTGCTTTCTCACTGTGTTATAATGGTGTTGGTGATGTGTGTGTGTGTGTGTGCTTTCTGGTTTGATTCTAGGGCCATCAAAAACGGGAAAGGCCTGCACAGCAAGAAGGAGGTTCCTATCCACAGAGTGGCAGACATCTCTGGGGTAGGTATCTTTTTTACGGACGTAAAGCTTTTACATGACGTGTGTAATCAACATCTGTCTGTATGCACTGATGTAATTGAGTGTTTTTAACTCATTTACACACAAAACCCCCGTGACTCTGCGATGCGTCAATGCCCAGAAGCCACTGGCTCGTTCTATCACACACACAGTAAATCTCAGAAGGCGATCCATAATCCTCGAGTCACCCACTACCCCTTTCTCTCTGATCCTCGCAGCCGGTTCCTTCATCTTAAAGAAACCGAGCGTCCTCTAAAAATAATCGGCACCATTAATAAAACCATCAGCTGTGCTCGGTCCTGGCTTGTTTACGTGTGCCCGAGGGCTTGATGGAGGCATCATTTGGCTAATGAAGCCTGATTGGGAGCGCTCACCAAATGAACATTAGTGCAGCAAAGCCATAAAAAATCTGAGTAACGAGTAATGAGCGATTGGTACACATTCGGGTTTTTAAGCATGTTGTTGTAAATGCCACGGGAAGCTGGGAAGCTGGTTTTCATCACCGTGATGTGTTGTCTTGGCGTCTGTTCAACCTCAGGGTAACGCTCCCCTTCACATTTTAATTGTGTGGAAACCAGACCGGCTTTTGTTGTAAATCAAACTCCCTTTTATACATAAAATGATTTCCCTTGACCACTTGTTTGTTTTCCGACTACAAATCCATCTCTTAATGTTCCCCTCTCTAGCACAAGGGTGTCCCACTTCTATACCCACGTTCAGTCTCTGAATGGCCATCGTTGTATACATTTTGATAATCCACGAATGACTCAAAATGGAACTTGAAAAACATTAGCCCCTCATTGTCTCTCACTTGAGCCCGGCTCAGAGTGGTCCACTACATCTGGTGGTCGTGAGCACGCTCTGTAAGTTGCTGTTTAAAGTGGCATCGGCATAAATTTGAACATTTTATGAAGACTCTTTAACACCGAGAGTACTCGAGGCTCATTTATGCTGCCTTTACATGTCAGTTTCTAACGATTCAATTGTTTATGTTCAGCAATACATCCACTAGAGGGCAGCAAATTTCCCGACAACAACAAACATGGCGACGGTGGAGCAGGTTGTGATGATGTATTTGTTAAGAAAGAGGCAAAAGCAGCGTTTGTGCCTTTGCCCCGGTGAAGTAACATCATATAAAAAGTTCTGCCATCGTTGAAAATTCTTCCTCGTATCTTATAGTCGTCCGCTTGAACTATTGGCTCTACTGCCCCCTAGATTTCCGGTGGTACGTGACGACGTGCACAAATACGGACGACACGCGTGTGGGCAGAAGGCTCCGTCTGTTTCCGTATACGTACAAACCGAAGTTGAGCATAAACGAGCCTTCAGGGATCAGATGTTGCTCTCACTCATTCCACATCATCATCAACATACCCTCCCTGCGTCTTATTGTGTCAGCAGGACAGATAAATGTCTACACCCTGTAAAAATAATTATGGCGGGGAATTGTTGTGCTGACTGAGTAACTCCCACGACTCTCGGGAGTTTTAGTGCATTTTTACACTTATAAACCTCCAACCCCTTAACCTACTAAATTGACCATATCCTATGTGTAGCAACGACTTGGGAGTAGTTGCGGGGGGGGAAGTGCTCAATAATTGATTTACTTTAATAACACAGAGACAAAAAGTAATATATGCCACACCCTGTTTCCACCCGGAGATCCCACGTCTAACTCATTAAAAAAACTGTCCCAGTAACCCAGCAAAGGCTGCATCAGTGGGAAAATGATTGTGCTGAGTCATGTGTTTGTGTGTGACATGCACATCGATGCCATGGATCCCCGCTAAACGCTCCCTGATTAGCGCCTCCCTGTCATTGGTTCAGGTCAGGTGCTGTTCTACGCAGCTCCTCCTCGCTCCAGCATTTCTGTACGTTTCCAAACAGGACTCGAGAGGATTTGCAGCACAGTCCAGAGCGTTGCCAGTCAGTGCCGGTGGGCGTGTGTGTGCACACCCGCATGCACCAGTTGTTTGGCTAGGCTAATGTAATGAGCATTCTTATAAAAAAGGACGGAAATAGCAACATCGCCTCCCACCTCATCCTTCCCCCTCCCCTCTCCTCGTTTCTCTTTCCCTCTGCTCCTCTGTGATACACACCCACACACACAACTTCACACGTGCAGCGGCGCATTCCCCCACGCGCATGGAAACACACGCACTCCCATACGTCAGCATCCTTCAGCTCGACGCTGGAGGTTTGCAGAAAAGGGATTATGTACATTGAGTGGGATGCAGTCGCAAATAGAGCAGGGATGTGTTTCAGAACGTGGTGTGGGAGATGAACAGAGGTGGTGGGAGGAGAGTGGATAAATCACTTGATTCACCTCGTACCTTTAAAGGTTGCATAATGAGGTCCTCTCTTCTCACACGTCTCCACCTTTTATTTATTTATTTTATTTGTCACTGAACCGAGTGAGGCTGCAGCACCGGTCCACGAGCTGCAGGTGAATGTGTTTGTGTGCACGAGAAGGTGTTTGGTTTAGTTGTCTCCCACTCGAGGGACTATTTCAGACTGAGGTGGGTGGAGTTCAGCTGGTGCATCTGAAGCACATACCCTTTATTCACAATGTCATGTGTTTCCCACTGGTGGACTGTGTGTGTGTGTGTGTGTGTGTGTGGTGTGTTGTGTGTGTGTGTGTGGTTGGGGTGTTTGTGTGTGTGTGTGTGTGTGTGTGTGTGTGTGTGTGTGTGTGTGTGTGTGTGTGTGTGTGTGTGTGTGTGTGTGTGTGTGTGTGTGTGTGTGTGTGTGTGTGTGTGTGTGTGTTGACCATCTTTCTGATGCAGCTTTATTTGTTTTCTCTCGGTCAACACTAGAAAATGGAAACTGCATTTTTTGGATTCTCCTTATTTGAACTCTATCCTTCTCTTTGCTGCTACTCGCATGTCCACGCTGCCCCGCACACGGACACACACACTGGTCTGTGACTCACTGCTCTGTTGTGCCTACATGCTCATGCCTGGAGTAGGCACATAATAAATTATTTTTTTATCGTTTATGAATCTCCCCCCCCCCCCCCCCCCCTTGCGTCTGCATCACCAGCTCTTCTTGAAATCCTCATGATTTAGCTCCGCTTGTAATTCTGGCCCGGGCACACCAATAAGCTTGTGACTCACCCCCCCTGCAGAAGGAGATGGAGGCAGGCAGGGATGAGAATTATTTCTGACTGCATGAGGTTTCAAGATGTGTCAGTGAGAAGTGCAGCGGCCTCCATTAGGGAAGTCCAATATTTAAAGAAAAGCACATTTACTGTATCTCGTCTGTTTGGGTACCTTTCGTTTGGCTGGGTTTTATTTTGTAGATCCCATATTCAGATTGATTTTATTGTCACTTGACAAATTGTCTCATCCGCGTGATTACTGAGGTGTCTCTGTTTGTCTAAAACAATCATACTCCATATTTTGACAAATGCCAGAATCATTAGACCGTATTAGAACGCTGTACTTACTGCTTAGTGTCACATCTGTCTCTCTCTTTCTTTCCGTTAGGACACACAGAAAGCCAAGCAGTTCCTGCCCTTCCTGCAGAGGGCCGGCCGGTCAGAAGCCGTGGTCGAATACGTCTTCAGCGGCTCCCGCCTCAAGCTGTACATGCCCAAAGAAACCTGCCTCATCACATTCCTCCTTGCCGGTGGGTAGATCTCTTTCACCCTCCTGATGCGGCCACTTAATTCAGAGTCCTCTAAATGACCCCGCCCCTCGTTGCTCGGGAAAAGTTCAACGGCGTATATATTTTAGAAGTGGACAAAGTGCATTTTTTTCCAGAGCGTTGCAGTTAGAACAGCACATGCAGAATGTTCCACGTTGGGACTCCTGCCGGCTCCGGGGTCAGAGTGTCGGACCCTCGTCACCCCGCTCAGCAGTCGACCTCCTGACGGGGCAGCAGGGCAGCTTGATACTGCACCAACCACCACCCACTGCCCTTCAAATCTCCAGGGTGGTTGTGAAGCATGTGTCACCTTTGACCTCACCCTCCCCTCAACCTGCTCTGGGCCACGTTTAGTCGTGTTCATCTTCATTAGAAGCAGGTCACTGTTTAGAAGTAACAGGAGGCTGATCTCCGGTGAGTTAGCAGGTTTATAACGGCGCTCGTCGTCGAGCTCTCCTCATTCCCGATCTTTTCCTTTCCCTCTCCTCCTCCTCACAGTTTCTGAGAAGGTCATATCGTGAAAACTTGATATCTCCTCAGAATGTGAAGTTGGACCATTTGGCATTCAGCAAGAGTCAGTTATTTTTTCCTGCCTGAAAGGTTGTTTTGTTTGTGGTTCGTCTGATTGGCAACACGAGGGCACAGAGGACAGCTCCTGTAATGAGTTGGAGATTTACGGAAGCGAAAAAGTAGTCGATCAGTCAGTTGACAAATCAATTATCAGTTTGTTTTGGAACGATAGTCGTATAAAATAGACAGTGTTGGGGAAAACATTTCCAATTCCTGATTTATTAATCGCTGTTTAAATTCAATATACATTTAAAATATTCATATTATCTCTGATTTATTCTCTAAAGGAAGTTTTCACACAAACATAGGTGCGGATACCGCCTACCAAGGCTCAGCTGGAATTATTGGCCGAGGGACGAATCCATCTAGCTCTAGTACACATGCATGTAAACTGCTGTGTTTTATAAGAGGCATCTAAACAATTAGTTGAGAAAATAATGAGGAGGATTAAACGTGGGAGTTAAAATAATCCATACTTGCAGCCCTGGAGAGAAATATGTTGTCTCTTTAAGTCTTTTAGGCTGAGAAAACAACGGTGTTAAGTCCGGGCCGGGATGCAGATGGGATGAAATACACAGTGTTTGATCGCGGGTCCAGTCGTTTGTTTCCGCTCCTCGACTGTCTTGACAGTTTGCGCTAGTAATAAAAACACCGAGACTGTATCTTGGCAGCCGGCAATGATTTGCACATCCTCTCCGATCATGGGAATGGTGCGAGCGCGCATCCCATCCACAGCCCACGATCCTCTTCTGTTCCTGTTGCAATAGAATCAATCCATTTCAGTCGGACGCTTTCCTCGCCACACACTTCCCCTCCTCTCCCGCTTCCAGCTGGACGAGCACCACGCACTTCTGATAAACACCCAGATTCAGTTTAATTATGCCTAGCTGAATTGTTGATGCATTAATTAATTTCGTAATTCTCTTCTGATTGTCTTTGCCTTTCTACTGATGGGTTTCGTAATGAACATTTCCGTTTTTCTGTCCGCTGCCTGCTACTCCATGTAGTGACATGACCCCTGCCAATAGGCACTCGACATTTAGGACCATACAAGTTTTTTGTAGCACTGCTTTATGTTTGACAACCCCCCCCCCCCCCTAATAAGATTACTCAACGTTAACACTTGGAGATATGTTTTGAGATGTTTATATATCCTTCTTTTTTCGATGGGTTTTATTCAATCAGGGGTTATTAGCTATTAGCAAATGGTGAGAAGCACATTAGAGCTGATGGCCCCTGTGCGGGTTTGATTAAGGTTGTCCCCAGAAGAGAAAATGTATCTGCTGGAAATTGGATGACAAGTATTGTCTACAATATAAACATTAGGCTGCATTAGCGCTGATTGATACACAGGATCCCGTCTTTTGTAATTTTAACTTCTATTCCAATTAGATTCCTGGAACCGCTCCCTGAGGGGTGTGTGTGTGTGTGTGTTACTTCATTGTCAGCCTCCTTTCTTTCTCCCTTTCAGCTTGTTTTCTTCTCCTGGAGATTGAATGTTTATACGATAAAACATTTATATCCTGAGGGTCGCGACCCCAGTGTTTCCCTGCGTGGACCGTATGTCGCCTTATGCACGGCTTCCTCTGCGCGATAACCGATGTTGAACATTTAACCATACATGAAATGAAGTCCGTAGGCCCTCTCCTATCTGTCTACCTGTAATCTCAATGTGCGCCCTATCTCCTTCCCCTTCCTCTCTCCTGTCAAAGTTATCTTTGTTTTATTCCCCTCATCTGCACCCTGGGCTGTGTTTAAAATGACACACGCGTGATGAATCGGCTCCTCCGAGCCTCTCGTGTTTATCAGTGTACGAAACAGCAGAAGCTCTTTTCCTCAGGAACTAATGCATATCGCTGACAGATAATGAGCGTTCAGCGTCGGACACTGCGTTCTCACGGCTTTAACTTTAATATCAAACAGGCCTATTATCACCGAAGTATCAGTGTCGGTAAGTGTGTGTTAAGTTGTTCTTGGAAGGATGCAGTTAATGATGAAGCTGTTCAATTGAAAGATTGGGTCGATTTGACACTAACACCTTCATAATGCATTTAGTCACATAACAACAATGAGATCTTATTTCTCTACAGGGTTAAGTATCATCATTACTTATCCCTCCATCCAGTTTGGTTAACAGAGGTTTTCTATAAGATGAGCTCTCTCCTCGTGATTTGAATTTGGTGGCCAAAGGTCAAGGTCGCCGTGACCTCGCAAACCCTGTTGTGCCTGGTGAACACATTACTTGAAGAACACCTTGAGAGAATCGTTTCCAATTTGGCAAAACTCTTCACTTGGACCCATGTTTTTGGCCTATTGAACATATGTCAAGTGTTTGGACTAGTTGTACCTCAGACTCAAAGATGAACAGATTAGATTTCTGAGTCTTCACCCTGTATTCATTAAAGCTAGATCTTTTATTCTTATTCATTTCAAGGGGTGACATTAAAAATGAAAATGATTTGCAGTAGTGCTGCGAATGAGATGATCTCAAAGCAGCAAGTGATTTCACACTACAAATCCACATCTTTAAGCTTCCAGCCTGTTTAACCAGCAGAGTTTCTTTCTCTTTGTTTTAGCTACACATGTGTCCTCATGTTAACACTGAGCCACACTCATTGCAAGGGCCTGTTTGTCCTCAAAGCCTCAGTGTCTTCAATGCGCGTCGTCTCCTTCCCTTTTCCCCCCAAGTTTACCTTGATGGATAAGACAGCGCTTAAAGACAAACGGGGGTGAGGAAACAAAGGGAAGCCAGAGAAGCCCGCGCTTCAAAGAGGGCCGGAGGTGTGCTTCGGGGGTTGAAAGGAAGCTCCCTCTCCTCTCCTCCCACATCACCCTTCCTTTCTTCTCCTCTTACGCGGCCGATCCTGCGCGGTGTCACCTGCGCATGCAAGTTTGATAAAGGGTAAAGAAGTCATCCTGCTCCCCCCGAAAGGAAAAAGGGATTTGGGAGTGTGACGAGGGGGAGGGAATGGGAGGATGATGAAAGGATGGGGGGCGGCGAAGGAAGAGGTGTGGAGGCAGAAAGGACAGACGAGGAGTAAAAAGGAGGGTGGCGCTGTGAGCGAAGACAAAAAACAAAGTACAATTGATGTGAGGTATGTGGGTTTAAGGGCCTGTTGAAGCCGACTGAGGCCGGGCGGCGAGGAGGCTGTAAAAAGTTTACTCGCTTCAGTAGCTTTCACCGAAGTTTCAGACGGGGCCACAGCAGGCGAGGGCGTACTTTGAAAGTTACTCAGAAAGGTGTGTTGAGCAGCAGTCTGTCAAAAAAGATGAAACAGCCATCACGAGGACACAAAGAGGTACAGTGTCAGCGAGAAGCATTAACCATCACACAGTGGGTGGCTCCGTGCCTTTCGTCTTGATTTTTGATATCGGAGGGCGTGCGTGGTACTTTGCCCTGTGTGTGTGTGTGTGTGTGTGTGTGTGTGTATCTGGTACACCTCCCGCCGTGTGTGAGCACAGGACGGAGACAAATAGTAGAGAAGGTGAGCAGAAAATCTATATAGACTTCTTTCCTAAAAATAACCGAGCGAAAAAAGAAGAGGAAAAGTTTAGCATAGTTTCAACTTGAGGCAGCGAGGGAAAGGTCTGCAAATAAAATGTTATCGTGCTCTGCCGTGACCTCTACATATTGGAGTCCTTGTTTGGAGCCGCAGAATTGCATCTCACTGTGATTCACACATTTATTAGAAGTCTGTGTGTGTGTGGGGCAGAATGTTTGGAAGGCCCTGAGACACATTTTAAGGCCTGCCACATAATAAAGTTGCCGGTGAGGAAGGAATAATAACTTTGGATAATAACACTTTATTGGTGTTAAATTTACTGCGCTCCGAGCTGCAATCTCGAACCTAAACATAGGCTATGAGCTGCATCAGCCTATAGACAAATCAGTCATCCGCCATAAACCTTGTGCCGCCGCTGCTGCAAGAGGGAGATGTCCTCAAGCCCCGGAAATACGCTCGTGTCAAAGCCGGGCTAATATTTAACGGAAATAAATAAAGAGTTTGCCGTGCATGAGTAGTTGGGCTGCTGTCTCGTGCAGGTGGAAGCACATACGGGATTCACTGAACTGGATGTCTGCAAGGAAAGTGGAGTGAGCGTTCGTAACGTGTCACAAGTCTTCATTAATCCCAAACCTCGTTATTTGGGTTAAATCATCCACACAGCTACGCACAGGCAGCTAACGGTGCCACGGGGCAGTTTCTCTTTCAAAGGACCACGTCTTTGAAAATGGAAGGAGTTGAATTAACGTTGGGCTTAAGATGTTTGATTCCACACAATTAGAAGTGACCTATACTAAAGGGAGATATGATCAGTCTGAACTTAATTACGATTAATTACGATCTGAGAAACTATATATCCAATGCAGCATTTAAATAAAATGTTTATGACAAAGAAATTGAATCGAGGCTTGATATTCTAAAGTTTAACCATAAACTTCATTATAATCAATCAGGAATCACAGGAAAAATACAAGGAGAATATAGAACTTTTCATTTCAGCATTGTTGAAGTTCTGACATCGGTGCGTATTGGCAAATGAAGAAGCCAATTCCTAAATGTCTCTGAAATTCTGTTATTTGCCGGTATATTATTTGCCGACAGATGTATCAGTCAGGCTCTACTTTAGAGCGCTGCCTGAATCTCATCCGAGGTAATGAGGCCGAACATTCGAGGGAAGCGGCGAGATGATGCAGAGACAGAGGGATGGATTGAGAGGATCAAAAAGAGGGATACTCGTACAATCCCAGGATTTTCCCTTCAGCGCACAATCCTACCATCACCCCCCCCCCCCCCCCCCCCCCCTCAGCCTCTGTTTAATGCCCACCTGCGTCTTTTACCTACCACGACTTTCCTGTGTGGAACTGACATGTCATGGCGGTGGAGGAAAAATACTATAGACTTAAAATGTCGCAAATATTCACAAGAACACCCCGTCACAGCATTAATTGTGTCCTTTCAAAAAATGTGTCAAAAATATAAGATTAGTAACAATAACATTAAAACTTAGACACTAATTGTGTTCATACTGAGCTGACTTGACACAGGATATGATCAAAACAAGTCAGGGGCTAATCTGCATGTACACCATTAGCGTCAGTGTTTACGACGTGATGCGTATTTGTGTAAATTGCAGCGGTGACACTAATTCCAGCTTCTTCCCGTTTCTTCCTCTGGACCCGCTTCGTACAGGATGCAGCTCATTTTCTCGGCTCGCTCGGCGGAGGCAGGGGTCGACTCAATTCTGTTCTCGCTGTTGGGTCAACTGAAAACGAGTTCTCTTACAAACTATGTATAAAAAAAGGAAAATCTATTAGAAAGCGCTCGGGAGGAATGAGGCGTTTCAATTTATCCAGTTGGTTTTGGTCTGTGAGAAGAATTTCATCTGGTTCTCACTGAATTGATGCAGACTGTGTTTTAAGTCTCGTCTCGGTCCCATTGATAAACGTGGTCGACCAATAGTGAGCCAGTCTCAGCTGTCAACCATGAGGTTTGAACTCGTTAACCATCAAATAACTAATTAAAACCAAACTTACCACATAAATAATCTCGAACAAACATCAGTGTGATGAGAAATACCCAAAATGACAGAAACCATCAAAAAAAACATATTTGACGTGTACGTTCACTTTTTAGTTTTGTCCTTGTCCCATCCACTAACACAGAGGAGGCCAGGTTTATGAGCTGTACTGCAGCCAGCCACCAGGTGGCGATTGAGATGCTTTAGCTTCGCGTTTGGGGGAGTTGTCATGTCGTCCATCTTTATAAATGTGCGTTATACACGTGATGTGTTCGATTTCTTGTCAAGAGTTTAAAAAGAAAGTTTGCCACAGTTTAAAAAGTCTAAAAAAACTCAATCTGTCTCCTGTTTAAGTCTTAAATATGTTAAAATATTAAGTACAAGGTTAAGGTAGATCATAGAAATGTAATATTTAACACTGTACTGACTACTGATATTCTACCTTATCTTCAATTATTAGGAAGTGTAGTTATTCTGTCATAGATCCTCTTTTCATTCATTATCATCTCAAGTCTTCGAAATAACTTTTTGAAACCCTGGAATATCAATGGAGGCTGAGGCAGTTTTTTATATATATATATTTTTTACGAGCGAGGCCAAGAAACAAAAGGATGTGCGTGCATTCTTGAGCAATAACCGTTTTTAGTTTGCGCTAAGGGGGCAGGCAGTATTTCATCAGGCGCGTGGCTCGCCCCAAGCCACAGATTAAAACATTACATCTTCTCCACGGGGGCCTCCCTGCCCATCTCTGAGTCACGGCTCCACGGCGGGGCAGGGGGAAGGAGCACGGTGGGACACGGGCCGGGCAAGAGATGCGAAGCCGCGGCGTTATTAAATGAAATGCTTGACAGATTGTGATCTTTCTGGAGTTTTTTTTCTTTTCTTCCAAAGCTGTTTATTCAGTTGTGCATTTATTTGTTCCATCAAGCAGTCGTCGCTAACTCTGTTTTCACTTCCGTCTCTAAGCCAGAAACACACATTTTTACGATGATAATGAATTGTTTTTGCGTGTCTGCCCGTGTGTTAGGCGCGATGTCGGGAGTGATCAGTGTGCATGTGTCTGGTTTCCCTCTGAGATCAGATACGATGGATCTCCTGTAGTTCGAGCCCAGATGTTTATCTCGGTGTCGGAGCGAGTCAGACCTGCAATCAGGGTGCAGGTTAAATTGGTGGAGCTAAGTGACTCGCTGGCTCTGTTTAAATGCTGCGGGGGGGAGGAGACCTCGCTAAGTGTGTGTGTGTGTGTGTGGCAGGATATTAAGTGCCGTTAGACAAGCTGTTAGTCATTTGAGGAGAGAATGTCAGTGTTTGACCTATTTTAACCCCCTTTTTTGAATTATAATCCTACTGGTGTATTAAGTTTTTCAGGGGATTTCTTATTTTTTTTGCCTTCTTAAAGAGCTTAGCTTTGGGTTGCGTACGCTTGCTCCTCTGGGCCCATAAAACCATTTGAGACATTGTACCGTACGTGCTCGACAATTTCTTTGTGAATTACATTCTCGTCGTCTTTTGTGTGAATTACGCTGCAGAAAAATACAGTTCCAGCCCTTTTATTATAACCCCCCGAACAACCCAAGCAGAAACTCAAATATCCCTCCTCTCAGCAATTACTTCACACACCAGATTTTGCTAACAGTGTGCTGCATTAACCTCTCCTGCTGCTTTGCCTCTCTTGTCCTTTTCTCTTCCTCAGATTGTGTATTTCTCTAGAAATGCCAACTGGGAGTGCAGCAGCAGTTTGTTTAACGGTGTCTCGATGGCGGATTCAACAGACCTCTGCTCTGTGTTGATGAAAATCTATAAGTCATCGTGTCAGACCTGCCCCCATTTCAGATAACCGTTTGTGATTGGCCCACAGCATGGAAATCAGTCAGACCCGTCCGTGATGGCGAATAACCGCGAGCTCGCCGATTGGTCTGGTTTCCAGCGAACGTTCCTCTCCTCCTCTTTATTCTGGCTCTGTCGAAGCCACAGTGTCCCACATGGAGGCCCCGTCCTGGTCCACTTCTATAAATAGTTTCAGATGATCTTGGCCGTCAGTGTCGCTCCTCCTCCTCCTCCTCAGGAAGATGTGTCTGTTATTGTCTTTTATTGAACGTCTGCATAAACATCAGCATATTAACTGTGTATTGATAACAGCAGTTTTCTTTTGTCTTTGGCATTTCTTAATCTAAAAAATATTTCTTTATATCACAGTTTAAATCCGAACTTGGATTAAAGGATCACAATATTAGAGCTGCAGTGCAAAAGGAGCAGAAACTTGAGGGTGAAGCAGGAATTTGCATTTATTAACATTTTTTTGTGCTTTTACACTGAAGAGCTTTAAGTTTTCGAGAGGCTTGACTCAACAGTTCTTCATGAGGCTCCGGTGCTGACTGTCCTCTGGCCTCATTATACCTCGCCTGGGTCATTTGCCCCTCTCAGCCAGAGTGAATACGCTGATGTCTCCTGTTCTCGTCCTCGTAAATGGGACAAACAAGGACAGTTAGGGAACAAATCAAGCTAATCAAAAATATAGCATCTGTTTTGTTAGAGGTAGTTGCAAGAAAACAAGTGTGTCCCAGAACAGCGGAGAGTTGGCTCCCTCTTTGTAGTAAGAGGGAGGGTCAGGTCACACACCTTTTTAAGAAGCTAAAACAGGGCGAAGACAATGTTCTTGAATTATAAATTTGTATTTAAAATGGACCTGGCACTCAAACCAAAAACAAGATAATTATACAAACGTGGCTTGTTGAACAGATCTTGTGATTCCGCCGCTACTATTAAAAGTCACACTTTGTACACTGTGTCCCAGATTAACGTCGCTGAGAAACAGTTTCAATGACGAGTTTGAAGGTGAAAAAAGGTCCTTAAAAAACTTAAAACCAGCCGTGGTGTTCAGTATTTAAAGTCACAATATAATCGTATAAACACATCGACCAATTGTTTTTTTTTTTACTGTGCACATTTATTTCAAGTTCTGAATTTGTTTTCCATCTTTAAATCACATTGGCACAAGAGCCGAGCAGCATTTTCCTCAAGTGAAAACTGAAACTCTCCTCAGGTTACTTCATATGAATCAATACAGCACCGACATGCCTTCTAGTGCACGTTTGTAGTGGTGAACTTCCTTCTGTGCTTGTTCTCGAGAAGCAGAACTCAACATACACATGTATACCCACGGTTTCATATCCTCTCTTTTTGTCTGCTTCTTCAGCGCGTGTTGTAGAACATGTTGCACAGCTTTCACTCCTGAGGGGATAACACACAACAGAAGTGATCTCCATTGATACGAGTTGCGTTTCCTCCCGTAGAGGCTGCACATGTAAAATTCATTCTGCACAGAACTTCTGCATTTCTCTTTAATGCTTATATGTTTCTTACTTTTTTTTAGTGCATAGAAATCCTACTGCCTCAATTCCCACTCGTTGCCCTGAGGCTGATCCAATCCTACCTATGCTTTATACAGCTGCTTTCAGACATTCACTGAACTCTGGATATTCTCCTGAAATAAGTTGTATGTCCGAGCGTAAACTTCCAGGTCAGCTGGTCCTCCTTGACGGCTCCACCCAGACACCAGCCCTCACCTGAACACAGGAGATTCATCTGTTGCTGTGAACACGTTTGAAGCAAAACCTCCTGTCGCGTTGCCTCTTGATGATTAATTATCTTTTTAGTTGACAAATCTATATCGACACGAGTCTATTTCTGTTGTCAGGATCACAACAGGTCCCAAAAACCTGTTGATACAAGTCTGTTCACTAACCTGCAGATATGTGTATTTCTTGATTTTGACAAATAGACGCAGTTTATGTCTTGTGGTGTTCAATGACTTGATCGAGCCAAATAATGTTTTAACCATCCAGGGCACCTTGCTGTTCTTTTGATTAGCTGCTGCGCTGCTCCTGTAACCCCTGCGCTTGTTCCTGTCTTTCCAGGTATCGAGTGTCCACGCAGCTCCAGAAACACGCCCGGGGGCGTGCAGGTGGCCGAGCCCTTCAGCGAAGAGGCCATGCTGTTCACCAAAGAGCTGGTCCTGCAGAGGGAGGTAAGAGCTACAGCGGGACATCCCTGGCCCTGATTTCATCATTTCTCTTACTGTTTCACCGCCCGTTCCCGTGTCGGGGAAACTCTTGATGTTCTGCTGCTTTGGCTCCGACATCGCTACATGGCTCAAGTTTCGTTTTGCTTTTGAAGACGAGATCGTGTTGGTTTCGAGATTCGTGAAGAATATCTGATATATACTTGTAATACAAGATGGTGGTAATCACTGCAGCTTCCTGACATACAGTGCACCATTGATTATCCCCATGGTTGATTTAATGTTTGCTGCAGTCTTCAGGAACTTTTTCATTAACAGCAGTAAATGCATTATTTAAAAGATAGTGGTTTAAATTATTAATTATGAACAGGATTTTTTCCCCCTTGTTTCTCCCAGATGCTTTTTAGAGAAATGAGTCGAGAGATTTTCAATTTTTACCACCAGAGAAATCCACACCAGTAAAAACCAGTGTTTCTTTCAAGTGTTTTTTCGTCTCATGCTTTTAAGAGCTTGTACGAAGATGCACTGACAAAGTGGTTGACTTTTAAAGTGCAACACTCTCTGTATTGTGAGTGCTTTGAAATCCCAACAAAAATCCAGATAACAGTGGACTACACTTCCACCTAATACACACACACACACACACACACACACACACACACACACACACACACACACACACACACACACACACACACACACACACACACACAGACACACACACTCTACTGTCCGTTTGCTCCCAGTTTATGGAAAGCTCACCTGATAGTGGATCAGTGCTCTCGGGCTTTAGGAGAACTCCATCCACCGTGTGCCCCGTTCATTCACATGCTAATAGGTTTTTATAAGAAGCAGTGAACGGACCAAAGCCATGATGGAACTAGCTATAATCCTGCCACCACTTATCCGGGCCCCACACTCCCTCTGTCTTGTTCTCTTTTACTCCCCCTCTCCATCCACATCTCCTCGCTTAAAAGGCAGGGTGGCTGACTCCTCTGTCCTCTGGTGTTTAATTGTCATGTAAATGTAGCCTTGGCCGGCGTTGGAGGTGGGCTAATGTCATGAGTGTCCGTGTGTGTGTGTGTGGGTTGTGTGTGTGTGTGTGTGTGTGTAGGCCAGTAATACAACTTTGAAATAATTGGCTCAAGCAGCAGCAGCAGCAGATTTTGATTGACAGGTTTTTGCATGACTCAGTACAGATGCACATGCTTTATTAGTTTTTTCCCCCCAAATGCTTATATGCTCACAAATGAATAATCAATCAGATTTATTTCAAGACTTGCCTCAGTGTCTTTATTCGTTTCTGCGCTCAGATGAAATTGAGGATTGTCGCAGACACACACAGACACACACAGACACACACAGACACACACAGACACACACAGACACACACAGACACACACACACAGACACACAGACACACACAGACAGACACAGACAGACACACACAGACACACACTAGTTACACATTGTCTCCGTCGCCAGTCGCCGGTGGTGTCGGCAAGTTTGTTCACAGGCAGGTGGGTGTTAACAGGCAGGACTGAGGCTTATAATGAGTCCTGAGCCCAGTGCGGGGGCTGCTTGGCTGGCTGCACTGACCCCCTGGTACGGGCTAATATGAAACACACACACACACACACACACACAGAAACACTCTCTCGAAGGGACACGTTCCAGTCGATAACGCAATTAAGACTTCACACGTGAGAGCTGTCGATGTTCCAAAAAAGGCAAATTATTCTCTGAATGGAAGTTTAAAAAAAATGTTAACATGTTCATGGAGCAATTTGGGATGTGGCGGTGGAATAAAGTGACGGCTCTGGAACACACACAGAACCACACACACACACCTAGCTGGGAAAAAGGTTTAATGATACACAGAGTTGCATGGAGGAAGCTAAAGCACAGGACGAGTTGGTGGCAGCAGAATAAAGACGTGATGTGTGATAGGCAGGAAGAAATGTTCCTGCCTAAAGCACAGGACGAGTTGGTGGCAGCAGAATAAAGACGTGATGTGCATAGGCAGGAAGAAATGTTCCCTGCTCTTCATCCACACTTCCCTCCGTGTCTCCCACCCCCTATAGAACATGACAAGTGGAGCCTGAGCAGGTTATTCAGGTACGTGCGGCGCACAGACATGAATATGGATCATTTGATTTCATTAGCACGAGATGGCTGCTGTCGATTCGCCTCTGAATGGCCTCTGATTGCGGCAGCGTTTTTTTTCTTTCCCAAAGATGTTCCGAAGACGGCCTTGCGTGAATAACATTTGATTTGGGTTTCGGTCGTGTATTTATTTGCATTCGTTAAATATTTGTCCTCGCTGGCGCCACTCGACGAACCATCTTGAGCTTTCTAGGGCTTTGTTGATCTGCTGATATGTTGACTCAATCGTCCACATGTTTTTTTTTTTTTTCTTTCTCTCCCCTCTCCAACACTTTCGCATTTCACGACTCTGTAATTTAGCTCTTTTCCTCGTCTGCTTTGAAACCGGAGCTTTAGCGAGCACACTTTTCCTTCTCGTGCCTTTGTGCTGCTGTTTTGGTCCCTCACTAAATAGCCTTTTCTCTTCTTCCCCTCTCCTCCTCTTCTTCTGTGTCCAGTTTTAAATCCCTGACTGACATCCGCTCTCAGCTGCCTCCGTCCTCGCCTGACGTCCCTCCCGCCCTCCCGCCCTCCCCCTCCCTCCTCCCGCCCTCTCTCAATCTCTCTCTCTCTCCCAACTGCCACACAGCCATGTCTTAATTTCTCCTGATGCCGACACGCATAATTAATGTGGCATCCAGTGCGGGGAGAGGTCCTGGTTTCTGTCTCCTCTATTTATAAGCCCCACCTCGCCACCCCCTCGATCTCTCCGTGTCTCTATGGTGATTCTCTCTGTTCTGCGTTTCCCCTGACTTTAAGACTCCCTCTTTTCTGTCTGTCTGTCTGTCTGTCTGTCTGTCTTCTGTCCCCTCCCTCCGTCTGTCTGTCTATCTGTCTCTCTCTCTCTCTCCCCGGCGCTCTCTGTGTAGTGTTAATCTCTGACAGACACTGCTCCCCATCCCAGCGTGGAGCCAGAACAGCAGCACAGAATTCTGACGGGGGGGACGGGACACATCGGTAAACACTACTCCCCAGACATTTCCATTTCCTCTTTTTTGATGTCTCCCATTTAATTTCCCTTCACCTCCCACCTTCCATTGACAAAAAACACACCCATTCACGCTATCGCAGTCACAGAGACGATCTGTTGATTTTCTTTATGGTATTTTTCTTTTCTTGGGTGGCAACTTCAAACGCTCGGTGGGAACCAGGAGGGAGGCCGATGTTTTTTATCTGGGATGAGTCAGTCAGACAAGGGACATAATTAGTGGCGCAGTGTTATTTAGTATCGACATAAGTCAGCGAAGCAATATTCAAACTATTCCCAGCAACTCATTAAAAACTTTATGTTTCAAGAATATATATCATCATGTCATCTCAGTTTAAAGTTGGGAAAAATCTTCTACTTGTGTTTTTATCTTTAGATTTAAATGTTTCAGACTAATCAGCCGGGAAACTTTTTTTTATTTTAAAGTTAGCATTGGAACCACTGTTGTCACCGGGCGGGAGAGGAGGGAAGATTAAGAACCCGGGCTGGAGCAGGACTGGAGTGTTGGGTTGAGCAGGGACGAGAGCGGGCTAAGTGGACAGTAATGTGCGGTGCGCTGTTCCACCTACGTGCACTGTCAGTCCCATTGACCCCATTCAGTCTGGGCGGTCTCCGATCTACTGTACTGCGCTGGCTGTCGCAAACAATTACGCCTCATCTCACACGTGCAAACGCTCACAGCTTATATTATATTCTCACATGCTTGTTGGCATGTAATGTAATGTAATGTGGCCTGCTGCGTCACGTCTGGCTGTTTAAACACAGCTTTGCTTTTAGTCCTAACTAATAATGTAAGTGAATATGATTCCCAACAAGTTTTTTACAAGTGATCCATTATAATACAACAGCTTGTTTTCCTTTTAGAAACTAAATCTGATCTTATAAAAATAATGTATCTCATCATTTAAACACATTTTAACCTGATCATTGTTATTATCCACTTTTAATGGCCCAAAAGATTTTATCACATGTGGCTGCAGAGGGCGCTGATGCTCAGTGAAAGTTACATAGTGTTGCTTTAAGCTGTATTTGAATTAATCATGAGATTTAAAGGCAATAATCATATTAAACAAGATAGATATGTTAGCTGTTAAATGTAATGGTCCTAACACACACATAAACACACAGGCACTTACCTCTGTCTCTGAGCAGTGTCACTTTTAGGTGCGATGTGTCGCATGCTAGTTGTTCGCATCCTGAACCCGGCCCAGTCGTGCTTTAAATGCCCCCCCCCCCGCGCACCCAGCTACCCCACCTCCTTAACATGAACGCTGCGTGCGCCAGGCTGCCATGGGTGGGTGTCAGCAGAGTCTTCCTTCAGACCTGCAGGAGGTTGTGTTGTGGAGCGTTGATGAGTCACGGTGCCAGCGAGGCATCACAGATGCCCTGTAGTGCCTCCCTCCACAGATCTCTCTGCTTTAATACACCTTTTTTTGGGCATTTTAATTAAATGCCGATAAATCCAACACATTTGCAAAAATCCCGAGGATTTGTTTTTCTGTCTGTCTGGTAATTTCTTACGTCTTAAGTATGAACATGGACATTGTAGCAAGTGGATAATCGAAGTGTTATCGGGTTGCTTTTCTTTTCTCCCTCTCCCTCTGCACATTTGTGGTCAGCGCAGCTCGGATCAATTCATTTAGCATTCTCCACACACGAGCACGCAGAATGCATTGGAGCCTCTTGTGCACGTCTTATTTTTGCCTTCCAGGGCCGCAGGACAGCATCGGATTCCTCCACAGCTCCCATGCTCTCACATTGATTTCCAATCACGCTTGAATTATTTTGGCATGAGGCCGATTACACAAGTACTGCATCTCACACTCTTTGTCCATGTCTCCTCTTCTCTCTCCCCCCTCCCCACCTTCTCCCTCTCTCTCTCACACACACTTGACTCACACTCTGTTGTTGGAATCGGCCTATTTTGCCGAAACATTTGTATATCTGTTGCTTTTTTGTTGCATCTATTTTTGACTTGTTTCTCCTTCCTCATGCAGCACATGCATGCACGATGTGTGTTGTGAGCGATGGGGGGAATCAGTACACATGATGAATAATGCATGGTGTGGTTTCCTGCTCAGACAGACGGTGGGGACAGTGAACTGCCCCTCGGGTCCTTTTTTTTCCCGCAACACATACTGTAGTTAAACAAACCATGAGTGCAGAAGAAGGCGCTGTATCCATTACTGCTGCTGTACAGCCACAGACAGGATGTGTCCCCATCAATTCATCACCAGTGGTGCAGTATAGCCATACATCAAAAACATTTAATGCCTTTTACTACCATGGTATAATTATATCTTCTGCTAATCTTACAGTTAACTGTCTCACACACCCGTCTGTGTGCGCAGCAGAGGGATGTGACCCAGATGCGTTCAAGTGAATCAATAAGAAAATCTGATTGTAGAACTTTAAGTTTTTTGTTCTCGGAAGTCGCGTGTCTTTGCTATAAGGTCGCTTTATATTATCAATATTTTAAATCCCATGTTGTCGCGACATGTTGAAGTCGAGCTGTATCCGTGTCTCACTAGCAGCAGAATAACTGGCAAACCATCGCAATTAGCAATTTAAAGAGAGATTAAATCTGTAATTTCAAGTTTGACCTTGACACCCACCTTGTGAGCATAATGCCATTAAATGGTCATTTCTGTTGAGCGCTCAACGCGAATCCTGGCGTCTGTGATACTTTGGACTAATTGGTGTCACAGGTAGAGATCATTTAAATTTTTTTTAGCAAAAAACATTCAGCCTGTTTTGCGGGCATCAGTCTCACAGTCGGCTTGTTTCTGTTCCTTGAAGAGTCTTGAATTATAGCCTGAAGATGAACATACAGCGACCCACATATAAACGCATTCACACTGTCGCCAGAGATGAGGAGATGGAGAGATAGATGGGCGCTGAATCGAGAGGGAGAGATTCAGAGGAAGGGAGAAACCCGCTCGCCGCTCTATCGCCCCCCCAACTCGTTTACTTGGGCGACCTTCTGCCTTGACGTGCGCGTTTGTGTCTCCGTGTGCGTTTGTGTGTGTGTGTGTGCGTGAGACAGAAATGCAACTTCACCGTCCGGCCTGATGAGCATACCATGCAAACCGTGCAAAGACACAGGCACTCACAGCGCTTGGGGACCAGCTGAATCCTCTTAGCCTTTGCCTCTACATGAAGGGCACTGCAGTACTCTTACACATCAATGAGGGCAATAGTATAATGCTCTCATGCACTTGCACTGCACTGTCTCCCATTATATTGCTCAGTGTGTACTCCTCATTTTCAATTCTCTTTCTTTCTCTGTTTTCCTTTCCCCGCACATTTGTCTGCGTTTTAGCTGCTTGAGTTAAACGCTCAAACTTCCTGCTGCAGAGAGCGAGAGAAAATGGATGCGACACATCGGCGCCTGGCTCACAATTCAAACGTGTCTCTTAAATAATTAGCAAACCCAAGGCCACGGGACTTTGAGATAACTTCTGTAAGAGATGGACGCAGCAGGTAAAACAGCTTCTGTTGTCGTTGTTTGCCTTTTCTCCAATTACACTCCAGTCCATCTCACTTAAAGAGAAAGTAGCCAAACCACATATTGAATTCTCTGTCTGAGAATACCGAAGGCACCCAGCCAGATAGCCAGTGGCTGTGTAAACAGATACACTTCTACCTGTTGTTTTATGCAGCTGCTGATCGTCTTTAATTTCGCCTCCTGTGTTTCTCCTCCTCTTGAAGTCAATTGTTCTAATAAAGAAAGGTTTTATTTGCAGTTTCAATTCTTCATTTTTATTCCATCACTCAAAACTGTCCAGCCTGTGATGGGAGAGAGATGACGAGCAGAGGAAGAGGATTGTCGAAAAAGAAAAGAAAGAATTAATGATAAAATCAGACTGAGGAGTTCTGACTACATTATTTAGAGAGGTCTGTCTACCGGGCACATATAAAAGCACGGACGGCATAATGGCGACGCATAAATTAAGCCAAAGAGCCTTGATCGCCCCCTGGTGAGTGGCTGCAGTGTAGGCCGTAAGCCCCGCCTCCTCCATGTTAGTGGACGGAACATGGATCAAACTAACAAGCCAAAATTCACATACAATCAAGTAGTTCTTTAAGTAGTGCTGTGTACATTGTTATGTTATTTGATGCTAGAGAACAGGATGAAACATGATTGACAGCTGGGACTGAGTTATGATTGGTCGACCTCGATACTGCGGCCTCATCTCTTGATTGCTACCTCGCAGACTCTGCCTCCAAATGATGTAATTGGCACAAAATGGCGGCGATCGCTTTTTGGGATGTTTTGGCTTCATTTCTGGCTAGTGGGCGGCAAGTGGAGTCTGACAGTCTGATAGTCATCACCGTAAGTCCCCGGTTAGATGGGTGGTTTAACTAGTGCCTGATTTAAACTCACTAAGTAATTCTAGGAGTTTTAACTATAACTTAATCCTCTGGAGATTTTCAAATATTTGGGTGAAAGCCACAACAGCCTTGGGTCTAAAAAAAACAAGTCGGGAGATACTTCAGCTTGTACTCTTGTTTTTATTCTGCGACTCTTCTTAATCGTCCTTCGGCCAGCTGCTTCTCCTTCATCTCCTGTCCTGCCCCATGAGGCAGCTTCCTTTTTTACTGCTTATTCCTTAATTTGCTATTATTGTTGTCGGCCCTCCCCATTCTTTTCACTTGACCGGCATTTTATGTTCTCCACTAAATTAATGTTAGTGGTCGCACAAGCAGGCACGCTTTCAGTGTGTTTCATTACCCTGACTTTCCCCCTCTTTGTGGTTTTGTGTGCAGCCCCCCCCCCCCCCCCCCTTTTTGAGGCTGGGTTACAAGGAAAACACTTGCATACAGTTGCACGCACACTAAAACACACACAAAGACCCAAATCTCCCTGCTGCGCTTCCTCCTGAGCTGCTGGCTGTTAGGTGTTTGTTATCTACATATTAAAAACTGTTTGACACTGTGACTAAATTGGCGTGCGTAAATTAATCTTTTAATATTCATCATCAGCAAATAGGTTCTGTCTTCCGACCTGCACTGGTCCGAGGCAGTTGCTCTGGACACTTTCTGGAACTTTTCCTGCCGGGCCCTTGAGTAAAATGTCCGAGCGAGACCTTGAGAATGTAGTAGGAATATGTCCGGTGTGTTTCTAACACGCTACGTACGCAAAACTTAAAAGAAACTAAAAGAATACACATATTTCAAGGTGAACAAAAGCTGCCACATGCGTCCTGCTGTGTTATTTTCATATATGAAAAGCAAACTCTGGATCCATTGTCTGAAAACGGCTTGACAGATATTTTATAGCCATTTCTGTCAAAAAAGAAAAGAAAAAAGTAGTTAAAAGAAATTGATATTTAATGCCAGAATATCATGCTATAATTTTAATGTCTCCTCTCTGAAATCTCACTGTTGCAGTCTGACCTAGAAACACTATATAGTCTTTGTCCTTCACCATATGTCCGTTGAATCTCTGATGAGTCCGCCTCAGGAAATGGCTCCGGGCCTCTCTCGGTTCTTTATTGACGCCCGGATTGATCCCGCGCCGCTGATGACCGTCGCACAACAGCGAAAAACATATCGACACTTTTGACGGACAAATAACACACGTTCATCTCTCTGTGTCTCCGCCACGCATTCATCGAATACATCCGTAGGTCAGGTGGACTAAAATGGTGTATTGATGTCGTTCCCATTTTCTTGCCGTCAGCATCAACTGTCGCTCTACTTGAAGCCTCTTTCCAACGTGGGCCTCTGTATGTGGGGCCCAGGCAGAGAAATCATTTTCTCAGTAATGTCGAACAGAGGGTTGAAGTATGTGTGTGTGTGTGTGTGTGTTTTGTGTGTGATGATTACAGATACCAGCCTCAGTTGAGCTAATGGTTCCCTTGACAACACGGCAATTGCCACACATCAACGTTGACTTGGCTGAAGGTTTAAAACGCATACTGCACACACACACACACACACACACACACACACACACACACACACACACACACTGAAGCCAGCTGTCACGATTAAAAGAGCCAGTCAGTCTCTGCACCTTTCATCCCCGTCTCTACTCTTTTCTACGACGGCAGGATTTACATATGGTCCACGCAGACCAACACACCCCCCCCCCTACCTCCTCACCTCTTCACTTCCCCACATCTCCCACACTTCACGTCACTCCCCCGTAACTCGATGAGGGCGCCCCTACTTAAGACCCCCACCCATCTTCTCTTGTCTTGTTCTTCCCTGTCACCTTTTTACCTCTGCAATCACGAGGCTGTCCTTCCCCCCCGTCTGCCGACGTGTGCGTGCACCTGGCTCGGGAAGGAATTGAGCCGGAAAGATCTGAATATATAAGTGGCAAATAAAGGGCAGAAAGAGGGGAGATTTGAAGCGGTAATCCTTCGCCAGCTTACCACAGCATAACGTCCTCACGCCTGCACCCTTATCCCCATCTCAGCATCTCCTTCAATCTACCTCCGCTCTCATTCCATTCCTTTATATCCCTTACCAACAAGAGAGAGGCTATCTCAGCGGCTGTGTCAGCGATCGGCATCTCTTTCCCTCCATCCCTCCCGCTCTCTTCTTTTGCTATGTTTTCCCAGAGGAGAGTCAGGGGAGGGGTGGTCGGGGGGGAAGAACAAGCCAGGCAAAAATCTTTTCAGAAAACCAACAGGGATCGGGCTCTGAGCTTTGAATTCAGACAGATAAAGCTAATGGCAGAAGTGGGCGACAGGCAGGGGAGCTCTGTGCATGTGTGCACGAGCGTGGCTTCAACGAGGCCAGCTATAGAAATATAGTTTCTTTAAACCCCTTTGCTGGCTGAGTCTCTCTGTGAATGTGAAAGGGGAAGTGTATGCAGGGGAAGTTTGAAGAAAGGCTGGCCGGGCAACTGCTGCAGTTTATTAGAATGCTTCCATCGCCTGCTGAGTCTCTTGAAGTGAGTGTGTTTCTGAAAGAACGTTGAGATAGACTTGTCTGGGAGCTGATCAGTATTTCTCCAGTTCAATTCACATGCATTTAGTATCCTGGTTCTTATCAGGGTTTTGTCCCATTTTAGTTTTTAAGCATGTAAACGTAACTTCCAGATTTCCTAGATGAGGATACTAACTTTCATTTCACAGGTAAGAGGGGAAACATGGTATCTTGATGAAGATGGATGGCCTTGGCAGGAAGTTAAATTCTTCCTCCACTTCCTGTTTAGCTTCCAGCTCTTTGGGTTTCTTTCATCATTCTTTCCCAACAGCTGGAACATGATGCTCGGTTTTCTCCATCCACATTCTTAACCTTAATAAAAGAGTCATGGGAAGCTGTGAAGTTGTTATGGCCTCTGGTGTTTCTATAAAGCCAATGTTTAGCGCTGTAGTCTGACACACCCACAGACAGACTGACACTCGCTTCCACATACATTTCAATTTGCAGCTCCATGTTGTTTGTCTGCCACCTCGTTGCAACTCGTTTGGCACTTTTTCCTCAGAGTTGCACACCACACACACACACACACACACACACACACACACACACACACAGTTATTATCTCCTGGAACAATACTAATAGATGCATGTACTGCTGTGAGCAAACAGTTTGTGCCTCTGCTGCCAACAGAGTGGGAGGGTGAATGCTTGCCAAGTCTCTTCTACCCTGAGCCTCGCCTCCTCTCCTCTCCTCTCCTCTCCTCGTCTCGTGTTTTATTTTCCTCCTCAGATCATTTCTCTCTCCTCCCTCGGTTAATTCATCCCATAAGCTTAGTCACATCCTCCATCCCACCTCATAGTATTAAACTCCCATCACAGTAGTAACTCTATAGGCCCTATATCGCCATGATAGCACCTGCTTGCATTATATTTTCTGCTGTGCTGTGCCGCCGCTCCCCGATGTTTACACTCTGAGTACAATCTTAACTTTGGTTTGAAGTCATTTCATGCCGCAGCAACAACAACTTTAATTGATGGGCAAACACAGGCCTGCGTGCACTGATATGTCCGGTTCTGTTTAATTAGCTTGTGAGTGAGGGACAAGCGATCGAGGTGACAAGAGCACTGCAACTGGCGGTCTAATTAGTGGCTCCCCCATTGGGCAGGTACTCTGGTATCAACCAGGCCGACGAGGTCACACTCGGCTTGGGGCCACGCGGCGCCTCTGATTCACCTCTCGTTGCGGACTTCTTCTATCCGAAATGATTCACACAGCCCTGAACACAATAATTGCTCAAAGACTCTACCAAGGTCTGGTAACTCCTGTGCTGCAGACTCCAGGCTCGTTGGCGCTGCCTTTTTGTACGACAGGAGGAACACCAGTTTGAAGCGATGTAACCGACACTACGGGCAAAACACGAGCAATGCATTCGTGAGAGGGCAGCGTAGAGGCGAGAGTTTCTGACAACATTATACTAAGATAATTTAAGAAAGAGGCAAAAGGGCCAAGGCAAAGTAACAACAACTTTTAGTCTCTGCACCATTGTTGAGATGTCTTCCTTGTGTCTAAAGGTTGTTTCTCTTAAACGAATAACTACACTGCCCCCTCCCATGATTTCCTGTGGTACTACTCTCTTTCGTCGAATTCATCCGTAACCGTAAACTTGCAGAAGACGAAATTAAAGCAGAATTCTGTATTTGTATCTAATGTTGAGCCTAAATTAGTCTTTACTGTCACTTTACGTGCAGCGATGTAAGATCTGTCCTGACTCTAAAGGAGCAGTATTTGTGTTTTCAGTAAATTAGATTTATCCTGCTCTTCTTGCTTCAGGGATTTGCCAGATTCCAACTTTAATTTAATTACCTTCATCTTCCTATTTAGTCTTTTATTCAGTTTGTCCCAGTGCAGCTCTCGCAAAAGTTCTGACATTAATAAGCAGCTACTGGATTAAAAAAAAGTTCTCTGCTGTCTGTTTGCCAGGTTGCCGTACGCTTTGATCAGTTTTTGTGCGGAGGTTGCACAGTTCCGCTGGCACAGGGTTCACCTGCAGTCAGTCCCACATAAGCTCCTCAACATGCCATCGCACATCTGTACTTCAGGTGCTGGTACGGAGAGCTGCGTCTCATCTTAACACACGGCAACAAAAAAAAGGCTGAAACGTGGAAAATAACGCAACAACAGCTACTATATGTATGCAAATGACTTTCTTACATGTGCAATACAAAGTCAAACAAATGCGCCCACTCGACCACACAGAAAAACACAAATAGACCACATTTATTTCCGCTTTATGCTGAAATCCAGCCGGCATCATTTGAAGTCGGAATTAAAGGAAAGGGGGGGGTGAGCTAAATGTTTACAAACAGCTCAAAAGCATTTTATAGTTTAAAAAGTCGCCTTGGATCTGCCAGCGAGCCCACATCCCTTTTCTATTAAGGGAGGACCGTATTTAAAAGCCAGCACTTTGGGTGACATCGTTTATTTGGGCTCCATTAAAACTTGTGGCCGGGATCAGCGCCTGGACCCCGCTGCCTCGTAAAGAAAACACGCTTTTGAGCTGATCTCTCTCTTATTTCAGTTTTTGAGCTACATGTCTGTTATTCCGCTCACTGCCAGTAAATAAAGAGTTTGACAAATGTCCACTAAAGAACTACTCAAAAGCCCGAGTGGAGGCAAAAACGACTTCACTACCTCCAGTGCACTGGAGCCGAACTGAGGTTTCCCTATTGATTTGTTTGATCTTTAAAGAAGCGCCGCTGACCCAAACGCACGCACGCGGCAGTTTGCTGCAGCGGCTGAATAATTCTGCCGTCACATGAAAAACCGGCGTCTCAAACCTCGGGATGCTCCACGCAACACGTCGGCTGCTGTCATCCTGACACCGCTTTCATGTGCCATTCTGTGCTCGGCACGTTTCCCTTGCCAGCCTCTGACATTAGCACGCTGCTTGTCATCTTCAAGTCCGCATCGGTGTTTAAAAAAAAAAAAAACTAAAAACCATGATCCTACAGTTGCAACAGAACTAATACTGAGCTCTGTGTCTGTCTGATTTCTGTTGCGGTCACCTTGTCAATTCTTTCCTTCTCGTCTGCGCTTTGTTCCACATCCCTTTTGTCTCTCTCTTTCCCTTTTCGCTCCGTTTGCCCACTTCTCTCCCGCCGTGTCTTTCCCATCTAACACGGCTGTCCCCTGTCAAACTAAATCAGGATATCATAGGTAATGTGTCGCCCTCTCCGTGTACCTCACTTGATTCTGTTACCCGTGTCTGTTTTCCTCCCTGACACCTTTTGTTAATGTCTCCGTGTGAGCAGGGCAGGAGGCCATTTTGAAACCCCACATGCATCCATCCATCCACACTCACCGAAACGTCTACATCTCACTCACTGCTCTCAGACAACTCTGAGCTACTCGCTGGGTTTTTACTGCAGTCCACACCAGAGGCAGGGAATTGTTCTCGATGAAGGCAAAACATGCTTCATTTTCAGTCGTCAGACCACTTTTCTTTTTGAATTCTGTAAAAGCTGCCGGAAAAGACGTTAAAAACATGCAGAATTTGCTTATTTCTCTCTATAAACGATGAGAAATGTTGATACAGTTCCAATTGAAAAGATTGTATTGAAGGTGTCAAGATATTTATTGCATTGTGCGAGTGTGTTTGTGTGTGTCTGTGTTTGTACTTGAGTGACTAAGGGCTGATACACTGCACAGTATCCTTGGTGATGCTGCGCTCATGGTCACCGGTTCTCTCCAGCCTGTAAATCTCGACAAAAGCAATGAAATTAATGGTCAAGCTTCATTTTTTACACCCACTGTGTGTTTGTGCATTTGTGTCTTTATTTGTCTTGTACACACACACACACACACACAAACACCTCAACAACACACCCCCCCTTACACATGTCTCAGCCCCTTGTTTGCTGCTCTCGCCGAACGTGATTTACTACTGGAACGCCGCGGCCCGAACTCCTCGTCGGGATCATAAAAGTGAGGCTGCGTCGTCGCTGGCTGCTGAGAAAACACAGGGATGTTTTTCACACAACAATCGGCAGTAAACCGCGTCTCGCAGAGCGTAACACACTCGAGTGGTCAATCCACCTGGCGGGAAGGGCTTGAACAACCCATCTGCCATTTAGTCTTTTAACAGCAGAATCTGTGTGAATTTGGACCACGGCACAAATCCGGTATCTGTTGGCATGCTCCAGTTCAGCGCTACAGCCTCCGATGGCAGCGGGCTCATTTACAAACGGTGATGAAATTGTGGTCTGCCCCCCGGTGACCTCGGTACCGACAAATCCCGTCACCAGCTGGCCACCGATTATGGTCATTTGCTTCAGTTTCCACATGGTCAAAGTCAGAAGCGTCGCGTGGACTCGTCCTCACTCTTTCCTCCCGTCTACGAACAACATCCTCACCTCGCATGTTTCTTGATATTTCAAATTTAGATGTCAGATAATGTGATAAAAGTAAAATATTAAAAGTTACACTCCCCCCCCCCCTACTCCTAAACCAACTTTCTCTATTGTTAAATCTGCACCTTTGACTCTGCACCCCCATCGAGTTCCCCTAGTTGATATTAGGACCAGTCAAGTCTCTGGCCCTGACTCATGTTGACTCACAAGGCAGCACGCTTGCAGGCCTGCTCAGAATAGCCTCCTGTCTGCTCCACTAGCACACTGGCTAGTGCTCACACAAACATACTAGCACATGCACTGTGTGTAGCACCCAACATTTGAACGCTAGGGGTGCGGATTTTATCAACAATCAATAAAAGCTTGAACACAAAATGCATGAAAACACAAAACAGTAGATCAAACAGTAAATTGAATATTTCTGCCACACAGCCCCCCCCTCAGAAAGTTAAGAGTTTGAATCGTATAATGATGCTGCTGTTAAAAACTAACTGCTCCTGCTGCTCTGCTCTACACTTGATCTTCAGCAAATAATCACATTTCCATCATTAAACAGGATAATTATGCACAACTTGCAGGCTTCCTTAAAAGACAAATCACATGAAGCTGAAGGGAAAAGAAGAGGCTGTAAACACATTCAAGCATTAAAGGATAATACATACATGAGTCATTATCACAGGCTCTGATCAATGATGCTGTATTACTCCTAACTTCATGAGAACTCGGCTCCATAAAACATCTGCATGAGACAAGGTCACAGGATTGGATACATACAATTTCCCCTTCATACTTAAATAATCTGTTTAAAATCATGTTTGCCATTGAAATATAAAAAATCCCAACATTTACATTTGAACAGTTAACAATATGGACAAGTAGAAAAATGTTAAACAGAAAAAAAACATTGTTCTTGCTGAAATGATTCGGTTGAATGTGGGGCTTTGATGATACATGTCAGGCTCTGTTGAAATTCTACGCCTATCGTTCCCATTTGAACAGAATACCTTTTATTACAGCCGTCTTCTGAGCAGGTCTCGGTGCATAGTCATTTTATATTAAGAAGAAAAATCTAATTAAGAGATTTCATCGAAATAAAAGCTTCAAAATGTGCTACAACCTTTTTTTACATTTGACGATTAACTCCCTTTTTAAAATGGGTTTGAAGGTGAGTCACACACTTTGTGTTCGCTGCGGCTCTGAAGGCTGTGGCCCGTTAAATTCAGTGTCCTCCTGATCACAATGAAAACACACACGTGTGCACGCACGCGGCTGCACTGTGGCGGTTATCGTCCCCACAGTTCCATTTGTGCTGACCCCTTGATCCTGCCATCCTCTCAGCTTTCATATTCACCGGTCTCCCTCCCTCAAGTACCCCCAGCAGACCAGTCCATTACTGGTATCAGCACTTCTTATCTGCTACCACTCCGCTATATGGCAACATCACACCCTACTACCCACCCCCCCCGCCATCACACCCCGCGTGGTGCAGTCCAGGCCTTTTACCAATCATGCGGGAGCCATGATGGCCAGGCTATATATCCCCCATTCCATCTGTAGCTGGCACTCTTGCATCACATTTGCACTGCTTACTCTTCTCCCAAGCGCCTTTGCTCTCTCTCTCTCTCTCTCTCACACTGCTTTGCCTTCCCCTCTTACGGTCGCTCTAACTCTTCTTCTCTCATTTTCATTTTATTTTAATCAGTTTTCTGATACCGTTTCTTTTCTTTCTTTTTTTTTAATCTTCGTTTTTTTTCTGCTTCTACCGTCTCCCTCCCTATTTATCTTGTGTCCTCATTTTTCCTTAATTCCCTCACCCTTCCCCACTTCTTGTTCTCAAATGCTATTTTCTCTCTAGTCTCCAAAACGTCTTTTCTGTTTTGACCAAGTTTTTCACTTGTGCTCGCACCCTAATAACTTATTTCGAGCAATCTGTCATGCCTTCCCCCCCACTTAAATTTTCTGTCCTACATCTCAATTTCTTTTCCACTTAATCTTCGTCCTCCTCTAATTCCAATCTCCCATCCTTTCTCTCCCCTCCCCCCTTCCCCGCTTGCTCTCTGAGCTGTGGGTAAATAGGTACATCTTGCCTTGCTTCCTCTTTCAAATGGCTTCATGATTGCTAATGAAGCACTCAGACAGGAAAAAAAAAAACCAACATAATGCGGAGGAGGAAAGGATGGAGGGGAAGGAGTGTTTCCCATGGAGACGGCCGCTCAGTGGCCGGCTAGCTGATAGGCTGATTGATGACCTTGTGCCCATGTTGACTGATTAGTATGATGAAGCCCTTTATGAACACTGGAACTACATACTTGACCACAATGCACAACACACTCTGGCATTTAGCGGTGTGGTGTGGAATAGCCCCGACCTGCTACACAACACTGGGGTGCAGCACATTTATCTCCAAGCTTACGTGCCATAGAATTCCATAACACAGCTTAATGCCTAATGCAGTGCTTACATCTGTTCATACAACTGCTCACAATCCATCTAACCCATTTACACTATGCATTTACAATTGACACACTGATACCCACTTTTGTTGTTTTGCTTGTTTTGCTTGTTTGAACATTCCTCTCTCATATTTCACATTCGACACAACTGGGAAACCGTCCCAAGTTATCAAAACAATAATGGTAAATGACAGGAGTGGGATACAGATGCATGGTTTCAGAGTGGAGTCAGCACAACGACAAATGCTCAGTACAGTATGCAACGGCCATGTTAAATGTTAATTTGATATGAATCATCCCCTCTCTCTCTCCCTCTCTTTCTCTCTCTCTCTCTCTCTCTCTTTTTCCCTGATCCTGTTATTCTTTCCGTCTTCCTCGTGTGACGTAGCCCACCACATGACATAAATCCCAGTTGACACCAGAAGACACATACGTGAAGAAACGCAGACTCGCATGTCCGACCTATCGAGCTCGCTCCTGCACCTGCAGAAAGCTGCTCGACATTTGAAATGCAGGCTGAGTCATCGACAGACTTTTGCGAGAAGGGGAGGATGGCGAGGATAGCTGAACTTGATTTGATCACATCTGATTTTTTGCGACCAGTTGTGACAGCCTTGGGTACACTGCAGTAGGTTATTTTTACCCCCAATTTGATGACAGTTGGTAGGAGATAGTAGAAGCCTCGGTTCGGGGTGATGACAACACAGTGATGCAGTCCTGACCGCTCAGTATCTAACCACGCCCATGTTTCAGCCTAATGGCGCCACTCATTGCATTGTTGTGTTTGGTTATATTTATTTTAAGTTAGTCTCTCTGGCCCCTTCCTGTCTTTCCATGCCAGATACCCATGGTCCAGTGTTCTGCCTCTAAACATGTTTGTCAGGAAGGAACATTTAATGGTTTCCTTTTTTTTTTTTATATGTTAAGTAATTTCTCTCTTTGATATATATTTTTCTGTCTCTGCACAGTTTTGCCATCCCTGTCTTAACTGCAGAAGTAGTCTCTCCCTCATTGGGATCGTCATATCCACCCCTGCCTCCTACTGTAGTGGAGGACATTTGAATTATACATTTACAACAAATGCTCTCTTACTCGACAACATTTCCAAGCACAAGATGGCACATAAAAAGATATAAATGTAAAAAAAAAAAAGGAAATGCTCCCTCTCACTTCTCTTCAGCTTTTTTTTTTATAGACTCTGTCTCCTCACTCTCCCCTCTTTTTGTCACTTCGGAAGCTGGACTGTCGCCCTCACAAACAAACATATCACTCTGCTCTTCTGACAGACTCCACTGCAGGTTAAGTACATCACAAGCTTTCAGCGAACTGCTACTACCCCCTTTTGTGATGCACCGTGTCAACTTCTCTCTCTCTCTCCAACATCCTCCCTGTTCCATTCCTCTGCCTTGTATTTTTGTGAAATGTTCCAGTGTTGAAGAGACAAATTGTCGTGTTGCTCTCGTGGCCCTCACAGGTACTCCCCACAACCAGCTGTCGACTACACTAATAGGCCAAAGCTTTGCCAGCTCACACAGCCTGTGGGTCAGATGCATTTGCCGAAGATGATTTATTGAATTCTCTCAAATGTTGGTTTTAGAATTGTGCAGCTTCATAGAGATTAATGACAAAGAAGTGTTTGAATCGTGTTTGGAACATTCACTCTGTCATCCCTCACCCACATGTTGCCCACTCCAAACATGTTATGACGCCTCTTCACTGATATATGCTCCCGGGCTAGTTCACGTCACCATTTCTTTCTCTTTTACCGTTTAATAACACACCACTGTGCTTGAGACTCCGTAACAAGAGTTGCAGTAGAAAGGCAGCACCACTCAATTCAATATACATGGTTCTCTAAGCAAACTAGCTCCCCTGTCCAATAAATGCCACAACCACTGTGTATGTTGTATGTTATCTTTCTTTGTTAGCCAGAGAACTGTGAGCTAGATTATGATTGAGAGGGGTGATATTGTCGAAGATGAAAAATGCACAGTTAACAGCGAGACCCGAATGCATTTGTCACCATAAAAAGCCCCCATGCTGATTGATGAAGGCCCAACAGCTGGCAATGCAATGAAAAGTGAAATGAGGATCTATATTTTCTGGCCAAGTGAAAGACAGTGTTGACACCCAAACAGTATTTCACCGTAATTGATCTCCTTTTCACTCATTAGATCCATGACTAATAATACCACTTTTTGATGCAGGGAATAATCTAGGTAACACAATCATCTTGCATTATGTAATGAGCATTTCAATTAGCAATAGATAGCACTGCTATTCTTGCTTATCCACACATCATTTAATCTTTTATGATCTTAAGGCATTTATAACTTGCTTTTCATTAGCCCCACGTTGAGGCACCATCCAGTAGTTTTGTAAAATAAAGACCAAACAAAGACTTGCGCTGAATATAATTAATATAATAGGTGTTATTGAGAAATGTACAAAAATAAAGCACAATCCACTTCTGCACCATGATTCATTCTGTCTGAGTCATTCAGCACACGCAGGGTTAAAGTATAGCTGCAGCGTCTTACTGCAGTGTCTAAAGCATTTGGCTGATCGTTACAGTATACGCCAGGAGAAGAGAAGGGGGGGGGAAAACATCTCTCTCTAAAACTTCCTTTTTTTTCTTCCAAAAATCCATTTTATTGCATTTATAACATTTGGCACAGTACAAATTCTTGGTGCTTTTACAAGATAAACCTGTAAAGATCGACACTGACCTTTTTTCGGTTTTTGTTAAAGAAAGTCTTCTCTGTATAAATATTTTTCTCATCACTGCATTCTCTGTAGCATGGTGTAAAAATCACACAGAATGCCCCTTTTTAAAACAACACTACCCTCATTTGTCAAAGTCAAGACAGCATCTTAAACAACTCATTGTTTTAAATAGAAGTTACAAGTTAGAAAATAGTTTCAATTTCTTTTTAATATATGTTTCTCTATCACCAGCCCATGGTAGTTTCAATTTGTCCATATATATATATTTATTTATAAGCATGTACAACAAGAAATCATCAGTCTTTTTAAGTTTTCACTCTGTACAAAAAAGTAGTTCCTGTCCTTTTTTCGTTGTGCATTCTATTGCATGATTTTATGGGTAAAGGACAATTGGGGGGGGTGTGGGGCTGGGGGGTGGGTGGGAGCTAGGGACCTAGGAAAGGGAGTTGGAGCCTTTTAAGGGTTCTTTTAAATCTGAGTCTCCTGTACCTTCTCCTTGGTGTGAGTTTTTATGACAAAGGGCTCAGCCATTGCTGTGATGGTGCTGGGCAAGGTTCGAGGCAAAGAGTTCCCAACATTGTTGTCTGTCCATTTAGCCCCATGGCCGGTTGGTTTATAGGTGTTATATTTAGGCTTTAGAGTGCTGTAGTCCGCCTTATGGGGGCTGTAGTCCACTTTGTGCGGACTGTAGTCAAGTTTAGGTCTCTGAGTGTGTGGACTAAAGTCACAGAAGGCGCTGTAATCCGCTTTGTGGGGGCTGAAGTCAGTCTTGAAGGCGCTGTAATCGGCTGCAGTCTTATGGGGGGTGTAAGGATCCTTGGGTTTGTAGGTAAGGTCAGTTTTAGATCTCTGGCCATTGTAATCTGTTTTGGGTTTAGGTTGAGTGCTATAGTCGGGCCTATATGGGCTGTAATCAGGCTTAGGTCTTGGTTGTGTGCCAAAGTCGGGCTTGAATGGACTGTATTCAGCCTTAGGTTTATGCTGCATGTTGTACTCCGATTTTAATGGGCTGTAGTCGTGTTTAGGTTTTGGTTGGGTGCTGTAATCTCGTTTGAATGGGCTGAATTCTGTTTTCTGTCTGGGATGAGTGCCGAAGTCTGGTTTGAAGGGGCTGTATTCTCCTTTAGGTTTGTGAGTGTTGTAGTCCTGTCTAAATTGGCTGTAGTCAGGCTTTGGTCTATGAAGGCTGAAATCTGGTGTAGATTTGTGAGTACTGTAGTCATGGATGGATTTGTGGCTACTGAAGTCCATATTTGGCTTATATGTGGTATACTCCGCCTTCGGCTTGTGAAGGGTGAAATCAGGCTGGGGTTTGTATTCGGCCTTGGGTTTGTGAAAGCTGTAGTCAGTCTTGTGGCTGATAAAGTCCAATTTGTGTATGCTGTTATGGTCCCGGATCTCAGGCAATGTGAGAGCTGTCTCTTGAGCAGCAGATGCTGGTGGTGGAAGGTCCTCCTCATCCACCTGGATTATCTCCACAGTGCGTGCAGCGGCCACTGTGCTCCTTTGCTGGTGGCGCTTTCTCAGTTTGTAGAAGGCAATGAGCATGACAGCAGCCAACAGTGTCACTGCTACAAAGCAACCAATTATGATCTTGGTGGTCTTCATCACTTCATCCAGGCTAGGCCCAGACCTCCCTGGCTTGCCAGTGGAACCTTGGATTCCTGGCACTACAGATGGCTTTGCTGCACTTGGTGGGCTGTTCGTGCTTTGCAGTAGTACAGTTGGCGTGGATATAAAGACTGGTTGAAACACAGAAGGAGAAGCAGTAGTAGTTGTTGTTCCAAGGCCTATCCCTCCTCCAGCTACCCCAGCTCCTGCAGCTGTGGCCGTGGTGGTGGTTTTAGGTTTGGGCATCTCCGTGGTTGGTCCCAAGACCTCCACAGTCACTGTGGTAAAGTAGCTTAAGTTGGATGTATTCAGCTCAGCTGCACTCACATTGAGGTAGGCTGAGGCATTGGAGTTCCCAGCTGCGTTGGACACCATGCAGGTGTAAGTGCCAGTGTCTGCTGCAAGAACATTTGAGAAATTTAGAGTACCATCGTTGAGGACTGATATTCTCAGATGACTAGAGGCATGTGTCAGGATCGTCCCATTGGGCAGTAGCCAGCGCACTGAAGACATTGGGGCTGTGCGGCAGCGAACCTCAGCCACTCGTCCTGCTGAGATGTTTAAGTCCCTTGGCGCATCAGCAATGAATGGTGCAGAACACTGGACTGCAGCGCCATCTCCTCGGTCCACCTCAACCAGCTGTCGACCTTTCATGCTGGGAGGGGAGTGACAACGTCCACAGCAAGTTGAGTTAGTAGGGATGTACTCCCTTAGCCAGCGTGCTAACCATACAGCCTCACAGCTACAGGACCAAGGGTTATGGTGGAGATGGAGCTCCACCAAGTACCTGAGCGGGGAGAACAGATCATGTGGCACTGCACTCAGATTATTATGGGCGAGATTAAGCTCTACCAATGAAGATAAATCGTCAAAAGCATTCCGCTCTATCACTGTGATTTGTGAGTTCATCACCCATAGCTTTTTCAGCGAACGCAGGCCTTTGAAGGAGCCTGGCTTTATCTCTGGGAAATGGTTTTCAGACATCTCCAGTTCCTCCAGGCCCTTTAGGGGACTCAGGTTTGGCATTTCACCTCTTATGTTGCACATGCCCAGATTGAGGTACTTGAGATTTTGCAGGCCCTCAAAAGCTCCTTCTGAGATGTACTCCAGTTTCCTTAATTCTCCCAAGTCCAGTCGCATCAGGGAGGGCACCCGATTGAAGGCATAGGAGGGTATACTCTCAATGGGGTTGTTCCTCAGCCACAGTTCCCTCAGTTTAGACAGGTACTCAAAGGCCCCACTTGGCACCACTGTCAACCGGTTGTCAAACAGCTCCAGTGTGTTGAGGCTGGTGAGTCCATTAAATGCGCCCACCTCAATCTGGCGTATGGCATTTCGCCCAAGCTGGAGCACCTCAAGGTGGTGCAGGTGGCGGAAGGAGTCAGCCTGCACCGCCTCAATGGCGTTTTCCATTAGATTGAGGTGGCGCGTGTTGGCAGGAATGCCGGGGGGCACACGGGAGAGGCCACGTCGGGTGCACACCACCTTCCCCTGCTGATTACTACAGGAACACTGCGGTGGACAGCCCTGGGGTCCTTGAGACACCGCCGCCCCCGCCAAGGCCAGGGAGGCGCTGCTCCACGCTCGCGCCATCAGAAAGACTACACAGAGCAGGGCGGCTTTCCTGGCACGATGCACAGCTACCCGCCCCAGGAGACTCATGATGTGGCACGTTCATAATTCAGCATCATCTGGGGGGGAGGATGGGGGTGTTTGGGGCTAGTGTTTGGGGGCCTTGGGTTCAGGGAAAGTAGCTGGTTGGCTGGTTGTAGTGTTAAGGTTACCAGATTAAAAAGGTTAAAGGAAGTGAAGAGGACGAGGGGATAATGTGGTGTGGGGGTTTTGCTAAGGGGTAATAGGACTTAACCTATCCTCGATTAAGCAATGCTTTTATTTCCAAGAACTGCTCATGGGCAGAAGGAGAGCAGAGGGTAGAAAGGGCTGGCTTTTCTGAAACATGTGTATGATTAGGACATAGTGGGAAATTAAACAACCAAAAACCGTATTACAAAACAGAAGGGGTAGGGTGTTACAAATTGATGCAAAGAGGGGTTGAAACACTAGACACCTACCTCAAGTTATTATTACAGGTCCTTGTACTGAGATATATAGCTTCCCTCCTTTTTGCAATCAGAAAGCTGTGGTATTCAGATCAGATGTATGTATATCCAAGAGCAGCAAAGAAAGCCTTTTTATATTTGCTCTGTCAAAACAGGTATCAATGCCAAAGAGCTTAACCAAGATGAGCCCTTTTGTAAATCCACACATCCAAAGAGAAAGGTTCAAAGGCCCTTAGTGAGTTTTTTTTTTTCTCCGTTATCTTGCTGACTGCCAAAAAAAAATAAGAAAAAAGATTGTAGATAGGAATCCAGTCAGGCTCCAAAAGCAGCAGTGCTTCCTTGCTCGCCTCTTGCTGTCGGCTCCTCTTCTCTCGCTTGTCCTTGGAATCCGACAGTTGATCCCCCTGGTAGACACCTTACCCAGGTCTCCATAGCACAGGCGACCACACAAACACACATGCACAATTTTTTTGTGTGCACCAAATGCCAAAGCAGAAAGGACAAAAAGAGAGAGGTAGGTGGGGGTGGGATCGAACAAGGTTGAATGGAAATTCCACAGTCCTTTCCAATGTTCTTTTGCCTTTTGTTTGCGATGGTTAGGAGGGAAGGCTGACGAGAAGAAAAAGAGACCCCCTCCTCTCTGTATTCCTCTGTTCACTTTTTACTGGTCAATCAGTTGGTCGGTTTGTCAGTCTGAAAGCCCTTCTCCCTCTCGCACTCTTTTCCGTTTGCTCCCCGTCTCAATGTGGCGTCGTGTCCATTTAATTGTCTTTTTTTTTTTTCTTTTCTCCTCCAGGAGTTCTCAGCAGGGGTTGAAAAGACTAGGCGACACACACTGCTTTCATTAGCTTCCTTCTTCTCTTAACTAGCCACATGCTCCTGCCTCGGTGGCCGCGGTGGCAACAGCAGCAATTGCGAACGCACACACACCATCCTCGCGAAGCGCACAGCAGCAGTAGCAAGCACACACAGCAGCAGCTGCAGCCTGCCTCCCGTGCACTTCCCAATAATCCGTCAATTTCTTCAGAGGGGGAGTGGGATGGGGGATGGAAGGGGGTGCTGGGAGGAGTGGGGGTGTTGTAGCTGGGTTGATCGAGGTGGGTTGGAGGGAGGAGGGGTGGTGCGCAGTTTCTCCTTCCCCTCTCCGGCGTGTTTCTTTTTTCTTCTTGTTTTCCAGTTCTTTTTTGCCCTCCTCTCCTCGTGGTGATCGGCACCCTCTCGCTAATGCAGCATCCGACTGGGGAGAGGAGCAAGACAGGGAAGGCAAGCGCTGGGTGAATGCACGGCTTACAGGCGTGACGTTAACAGTAGCGTCGATGTGGAAAGGATCAGTTGTAGCAGCAAAAGAGTGTGTGCGCCGGCTTGGATCGCTCTCTCTCTCCCTCCTCCTCTCTTCTCTCTCTCTCTCTCTCTCTCTCTCTCTGTTGGTCTGTCTCTGTCTGTCTTTTACATTGACTCTCTCTCTCTCTCTCTCTCTCTCTCTCTCTCTCTCTCTCTCTCTCTCTCTCTCTCTCTCTCCTCTCTCTCTCTTCTCTCTTCTCTCTCTCTCTTCTCTCTCTCCCTCCTTCTCTCTGCAGTGTCCTGAGGTAGTTGGGTAAGCTCAAAGCACTCAGACCTTTTTAGAGATCTACCTCTTCAAAAGCCAGTTTGCTCCTGCTGTCCTCCACTCTCTTTTTTAATACTGGCAGTCTCTTGTTCTGTGGCTTAGGGGAATAGACAGATTGTCCAAGCAAAAGGCAGAGATGGACAGTGGCATCCCCACAGCAACCAGATATTAACCCCGTCCTCCCCAGCAATAATCCAGGCATTCCTAACGAGTTTGGCAAAGCATTCCAGCATTGCCTTGGTGGCAAAGGCAGGCAGATGGGACACAGTTTCTCTCACTCCCTCACTTCCTGTCTCTCTCGTTCCCATCCCTGCTCTCCCCTTCCCCTCTCACTCCTTTCGTCCTGTCCTTTAGTGCAAAATAGAGAAACATGAATGGACTGCTGACGCATCCTGCTCGGAGCAGTGCTTTGGTTTGATGCAGTGTGTTTTTGTGCATTTACTCCCCCACCCACTCCACCCTCACCCTCCTCGCCGTCTTCCCCTCTCCGCTCACTCTTCGTCCGTCACTGTGTCACTCTACTTAATCTCTAGCTTTCATGTGTATATACTGCAACCTCACATTGAAACCATTTTTATTATTTATTTTCTGCTTTATTGTGCAGGTCCCTTTCTCAGTTTTATTTTTGGGTTGTTAGGACATGAGGTGTGATTTATTCCATCTCCATCTCAGCTTTGCTCTGCAATGAAACAAAAGTTTACATTGTAAGAATGTTGGTTACTTTATTAATACCAGATATGTATTTGTAAATATAGTGAGAGAAATATATATAGAAAACATATATATATATATGTTTATATATATATAAAATATGCATATATAAACTGACAGGAATAGGGTTTAACATGCGAGTTGTTTAACTACTAAGATATGCAAGGTGCAGTATATAGCATTAAAAAAATACATTTTCTGCTGTGTTTACACCTTTTGCATTTCCCCCCTCTCTGTCCCCACTTCATCATGTAAACCTGCACAGGTAGCAAGAGCACTCTAACCAGGCAGGCCTTAACCCTCAATTTGAGCACAAACTGTCGCTCCGAGAAGCACCCAGCCATAAAGGTCATGTTAAGGAAGGCGAGCAGGAGAAAACGAGACATGCTTTACCTTCCTGCCAAGGGAGAGGATGCAAAACTAACGTACCCTACTGTCCCATCGTCCCGCTCTCTCACCAATGATTTGTACAATCCTCATGTCCATTAAACTAGGAAGCAGTGCGGGTAATTGATGGGAGGTAAAGGTAGCTGTGACAGTCCGTGTGTGTGTGTGTGTGTGTGTGTGTGTGTGTGTGTGTGTGTGTGTGTGTGTGTGTGTGTGTGTGTGTGTGTGTGTGTGTGTGTGTGTGTGTGTGTGTGTGTGTGTGTGTGTGTGTGTGTGTGTGTGTGTGTGTGTGTGTGAGAGCTGGATAGTAAGCGTGTGAGAGAGGGAGGAGGAGAGAGAGAAAACATGCGAGCTAGAAAAGGTCACACTGCCTGTAGCACAGTATGTTATTCCCACCGGCACAGAAGTATAGAGCCAACTCCTATATTACACACAACCACACACACTGACTTTCTCCTTGACTTCCCTACAGTTGAATACGAATGGGCTTCAATGAAGCACATGTAAAAGTGAGGTGGCAGCCACAGGACTATAGGGGGATTTTCCTGCTAGGAAAGGGAGGCTGTTTCCTTTTCTCTCCACAGGGGATTCCCTAGCACCGCGACCATTCGGGGGGGGGGTGATATCAAAGGTGTGCTGCGCTACTGTGTCCCCATCACTGCATTCTCTGAGCAAGTGATAACGCAGGTGTACAGTATATATAAAGAGATTAACAGTATCAGGTTATGATACAAATGCAGGATGTTTTGGCAAATGTGCTGCAAAGAACACAGTACACAAATTTCATTGATCAATTTTCAGTTAAGCCAACTGCAAATGAAGGCTTCTGGTTCTCTGTGTGCTTATTGATTAGAAAAATCAAATGTAGTACAGTGTGCCTACTGGCACTGCTAACTTTGTTTGTGTGTCAGATGGTGCCTGGACACTGTTCTGAAGGTACATCCCTAACTTCTATTCAACCAAAGTCATCCATTGACCCGTAACCTGACCGACACTGAAAGGGCACCTCTCTCCTCTTGGCCCTCTTCCTGTCTATTTCTCTCTATCCTGTCTTTTCTATTCTCACCTTATTTTTGTCTGTCAGTGGACACTACTTTAACACTGCTGCTCGAGTCTGGGTCATGGCCTGCCAAACTCTGTAATGCTCCACTGACCAAAAGTCGTCAACCCTTGCGTTATATAGTTTGATCCTGGCCCAAAATGACCAACATGCCTGGATGGTCAGCCAAACACTGTGATCACAGCAAGGTTTTCTCAAGGTCCAGTGTGTGTGTGTGCGCACACCTCATGACATCCCTGACGGATACAAAGAGTTGAAGCAGAAAAGCCTTTTTCCAAGTTAATGATCCTTTTGTCCTGGGTCGAGTCAGATTTGGTGGTTCAGTCCAACTCTGCAAACCTGGCTAATATGTTTTAATTCTCGAACATCTTTCAATGTTTAGGTTATACTAGTTATATCTACTGGGTCACAGTAGCCAACACCCTGGCCAAACAGGGGTCCCATATGTTCACAGTACTGCATACAGGGCTTTGACATGAAAAGTCTTGTCAGGCCTCACCTCCAGGACTTGCTGACCGATGACGGCTTGATGAGCTGTCAGATATGTGGGACCTTCACGCTGTCATGCCAGCCACTTGCCCCTACTCCCTGATCTCTGCCCTCCCTGGTTCACCCAAGGCTCTATGGAGCCACCAATGGGCCAGGAGGGTACCGGGTGTTGTCTGGGGGTACCGCACGACCTACTTTGGTGCGGCTTGTCCGCGAATCAGCCAGCATGTTCAAGGGGTTACATGCAAACAGTACAGAGCCCATCCCCTGGGGTGAGTGCTTGCAAATCTGGGCTGCGGCCAGTCACATGTAGGTCAGCAGCCTGTGTCGGTTTGCATGCGTGTACGTGTCAGTAGTTCCATTTGGATGAATGGCCTGCAGTATGGTATAGTAGCAATTACAATCGGATTAGAAGAACGTACACTCAAATGATAGATCTAATGATAATGTCATTGCCTCTGCCATTGCCAGGATCAAGGATTAACAGTACAGGCCCTTGGGCAATCCACATGCGGCTTTCTGTGTGTGTACAAGGGACACGGAGCGATATTTTCTCAAGGAGACGAGGCACACTATTTTTGGGCTTGTCTTGTGCTTTGAGAGCCATTACAAATTGTGTGCATCTAGGTGTGCGTGCATGCAGGTATGTCCTCTGGCGAATTGGATGCCAGTTCCCATCCTCGCACGATGTTATCACAAACCAATTTTTCCAGGGCACCATGCTGAAATGTGCACACGCACATAGACACCCCGAAGTCTATGATGCTGACCTTGAGGTAAAGAACCTGCTACTAGACACTTCCTCTCTCATTTTCATTTCAATCTCTAGGAATTAATTCTGCAAGAGATTACGTGTAACACACACACACACACACACACACACATGCACAAATACAAACGCGCGCTCAACACACACACACCACACACGCACGCTGCTATCAATGTCCCGGTAAAGGCTTAAACTGCTTGGTGGGGATTTTTTCTGTTTATCATTTTTCTCATCACACATCATGCTCACCCGCTCAGCCACACACACACACACACACACACACACACACACACACACACACACACACACACACACACACACACACACACACACACACACACACCAATCTTATGTCAGTGTATCAAGAGATTATAAAAGGCGATAGGGTATATTAGTGGCTTTCGTCTGGCCAGGTTAGATGAGTTGTTGTATTTTCATTTACTGGCTCCGTCTCGCTTTGACTGACCTCGCGCGGCCTCCACTCAGTACGGTATACTAATATTGATAACATTATCCTACACTGAACATCCTATGACATTTTCAGTTAATGCTTTGGGATGGCACTTAAGTATAAAGCAATTTGGGCAGACAGTTGAGGTTAGTCAAACAATATGCTCTGGTAATGAATCATTAATCCTTCTAAGTTCTTGCTCTACTTTTCCATATGTTTCTCATGTTTCATTGTTTTTCTTTCTCCTCTTTCGGTTCCCTGTCTTCTCGGCCCTGTGCCCTACTCTCAACTTGTTTCTTGCCCCCTTTTCTTCCTCCTTGTTCTCCTCTTGTTATTCTCCTTGTTCTTTTCACTCTGCATTTGTTCTTACTGTTTGTATTTTCCTCCCCCTGCCTTTTCCCTTTTCCCTTCTGTTTCTGCTTCTTCCCTTTCTTTTGCCTCCTCTTCCTCTCTCGTCTTGCCATCACTCTCCTCCTCAAAATTGACACTTCATTCGACATATGTTTTGGTGTGTGTCTGAAAGGGACTCAAGTAACTGAAATATCAGGCCCTGGCAACTGAAGCTCTCTGTAGAAGATGACCATTTTCAGTCCCCTGTTTTTCTGTCATCCTCTGTTGAAGCTTTGCTAGCAGTCATTGTCTCCAGACTAATGGGCTTCATTATGTTGAGCTGTGTTCATACTGGCTGCCAGAGCAGGGATTAAGCCCCAGCGCCATGTTAGTTGGAGGCAGAAGAAAGATAATGCTAGGTAAGCACTGCTAACCCAATCAACATGAGCCAAGTAGCTATAGCTGAGAGGAGATGCTTCACATGTATTTGGGAATTCAAGTGCGTTTGTCTTTGGCCTCTTGAATTTTCAACTTCTCAAGTTCTTTGGTGAAGAGGCAGCAATTATTCCAAGTGTAAGGATAGAAAATACAGATTCCTGTGTCGTGTGGAGCTTGTGATATAATTTAATCAGACTATTCTCAGATCTTTCTAACCATATGCTAATGCCCGCCATGTCTTTCCCTGGCCTCGTCACTGGTCAGTTGGCCTCATTAGGATTCATGGAGCATCTCTGTTTGTGCGTTCATCACAATGTTGCCTTGCCAACTGCCTGGCCGTAGGAAATGGATGTCTCTTTCTCTGAGCAATGTGAAGGTAAAAAACATAGTAATTCACAGCAGAGAGAGCTGCTAAATCTTCTCGACTTTTAGCTCGTCTTCATTCAGAAGCCCCCCCCCCCCCCTCCTCTTCTGCTCGGCTCTGTCAAAACAAAATTCTTTACCACTGAGCTGCTACTCTGCAACATTACATGTGACATTACTCCCCGTAAAGCTTTTGCATAACTTCCGCTCGTCTTAGTTCACTTGCTTGTTTTTATAGGATAAACGAGCGTGGTAAAAGTGATTTATTGTCCTTGTTTTCTCTTGCCTTGATGATGAGAATAATTATCAAGCTCTTCCTGTAGCTTTTATATTATAAATAGTATGAAGTGTCTTCTCGTAGTTAATTTGATAAAGCGACCTATCTTCTTAGATTCTATTATAAAATCTCATAAATCTTTGGCCGCACTATCTTGTGGGTTTATGAATTGACTTGCATGCCTCACAGACAACCTGCTTTTGTTATACTCTAAATGGCCACCTTTATTTCCTCTCCCACTCTGATGCCCCTGACCTTCATATACCCCCCTCATCCTAAGATCACAGCGACAATTACCTTCTTTACTGTTTTATTTCTATGAAATTGTTAATCCTCAAATCTCCACCGAGCCTTTACGGAGGCGAGGATTAGCCCTACTGAGGTCTGGTATTGCACAGACCCACAGATGGGAGAAAAATTTCGACAAATCCACCTGGCCACACACCCACATTACAGCAGGACTGGCCCACATATAGAGGTGCCAATAATCTTAGCTTACCAGCTCCATGTTTGTGTGTTTGTCTGTTTCACTGTGTATTTTTACCTTGTGCAGAAATCTAGGCACAGACGCAATTTAACAAACTACTTTCAAATGATTTTCCCATGTTGAAAAGCAGTGGTGAGTTAGGGACTGAGCTGAGCTTTTTTTCTTTTCCAATAGGCTTCCAATATGGATTTCATTACTGATATAGTTGCCTTGTCTACCTTATCTGTGGTCAAATGAACTATCTGCTCTCCAATGTGAGCATAATAATGAGAAACGGTCCTCAAGTATCCTTTGAGGAGGTGTGAAGAGTCATTGTTGTGACATGAAATAACGTTTTGCTTGCCTATGCAGAACTGGTGATGCATTTCCTGTGTGTGGGTTCTCTAATACCTCTGCTCTCCTCCTGCCGGTTATTTTTCCCTGTGTAATATCCTCCCGCTCTCTACCTCCATCTCCTCCCCCCCCCCCCCCCCACTGGAGGATTTGAGAAGCCAAGCTAAGTGTGTCTAATCTATGAGTGCAGCCCGCGCAGCGTCAAATGTTTGGTGCCGATGTACCTGCAGCCTCCAACAATGGAACACTTCACTAGCTGTCCAGCCAAGCACGCAGGAGACAATGTGGGATAAAGAGGGCTGAAGGTTGAGCGACAGACACTTTAATGGACATTGACGTTATTTCTAAACACCTAGAGGACGTAATGTGAGTAAAAGCATGGGGAGATTGTGGGTCGAACAGAAAGAAGGAAAAAAAAAAGCACCCCCAACACGCCACTGTCCTCGCACAACCTCGTCAGACCCTTAACTCCGGGTTCTGCGACCTTGCTCAAATGTGTTTTCTGTAGCAGGGCAATCAGGGATATCCCCCAGAGGTAGGCTGTGGCTGGGGGCCAGCAGGGTCCTGGCTTTGAAAGGAGGGGGGGGGTGAAAAGCAGCAGGCAGCACTTTCTAAATTGAAGTCAATAACACAGCAGTCCATTCTATAAGAGCCAGTCCTCCCACACAGTCCGCTTACAGCCACTAAGGAGAGCTGATGGTAGGATGTCGATTGAGTTCTCCAAAGTACCACTACACATGACAACATGTGTTTGTGTGGGTGAACGCACATGTGGGGGGGAATAGTGTTGTGAGCAGAGGCGAGGCACCAGTTGCTGTACAACTCATAAATCTCTCTGTGTTCAAACAGAAAACCAATTGGTCGGCAATTCTCCAACAAACAAAGAAAACGTACATTTCAGGAGAAAAACCAAACTGCCCAACTGCCCTGAGACTGCTGCATGACGGTGCCTCTGTTCTCCAATACTGTCCACTGTGGAATCTGCTATCAGACTCTGAGACACACTGCACATGAGCACTGCTATCTGGACACACATGCACATCTGAGACACACATGCACACGCAGCCTTATTTTGCCTTTAATCCCCCTTTCTCATGTTAGCACGTCTATGTTGCTTCGGGGGATTTAAATCCGGTATGGTTGGCCTGCCCTGAGTCGGGGTCAGGAAGGGAAATTAGTGACTGGGAGAGAGGATCCGGCTGACACGAGTTGGGCTGTGTGTGTCGATGCATGCACAGTGGGCTTACATACTTTGTATTTGAATTTGATGACGACGTAATGGGACCCCACATCCGCACAGCATGGAACAGGCATGATTTGTCTGGGAGCTAGCACTTTTGCTCATACTTCTGCTGAGCCAAATGCTTTTTAAAAATTTTTTTTAAAAAGATGGTAGGCTGCAGTTTTAATACACTGTGTTCTCAGTGGTGTGCTGACATGCTTATGCAAGTTGTGTTTTTCACCGGCAAAAGCAATTTTATGATAAAAGCACATTACCTTTCAGCCCCTGTAGATGGCTGGATTTTATGCTCGTGTATATAAATGGCACATTTTTTTTTCTTCTATTTGTGCGAGAAAATAAATCTGTTAACTTAAGATTGTTCTTGAAAATTGCTTCATAACTCTCATGCACTTTCCCCAGTGATATACATTTCTTGTCTCCAGTATCTGGAAAAGAGAATGCACATGTAGTCCCAGATGTTCATACTCGTATTGCATGTCCGTGGTTTTATAATGCAATGAATTGTTTACATTTTACATGATATCGAGGGAGTGAGCTAAATGAAGTGTGAAGATATTCTTCATCCACAGGGCTCTTTAGCTCTAGCTCTCTCTATGTAAAGCACATTATAAGCTATAATCTTTATATTTAACAACAAAGTACATTCCATTGGTTTTTATCTGCATTATCTCTTTCAGTTTCTTGTTGTTCTGCCATTGTTGGCTGCTATACATTTTATTTGTTATAGATCCAGTCTGCACACAGGCCACTGCCTACTAGTCATCCCGCTGGTGCTCTTTCTATCCTCGCTGTCACTTTCCTCACTGATGGCATCAGTCTAGGTCACTTGCACCCTAGTTGTGTTTATTGGTGTGTGTCCCGGTTATTTTTTTCCATAATAACCTCACCACTCACACACACACACGCACACACACACACACTCACACACACACTCACATGGATGAACAGTGGTAATTTCCCCAGGCAGACATTGATTTCACTTTCATTTTCCTGCCACTCATTGTTTGACATCCTGCTGAAAATTACAAGTTTGACTTGAAACCCATTGCTTTTTTCCCCAACAGCTCATTTTACCCTCTTTTCAAGTGATTGAACAGTTACACATAATGAGGGAATCATATTGGGAGAGGGTTGACGTTGACGAGCAGTAAATGACTTTGATTGTAACTGCTGCTCAATAAATAATAGTAGTCTTAAGCTTTTTTCAGACGTTTTTTCTTGAAATCTTTCCGGAGATGTACGAGTCATTTGAAAATTATAAGTGAGCTCACAGCAGGAATACAGTGCGTCTGTTGATGATATTTCTAAATCTGGTGCTGCTGCTACGTGAACAGCAAACTCTGGGAAATGTCCAGACCCAATTTTGCGGACATTTTGCAGGTTTCATTTCTGAGAACGGCTTCAGTAATCAGATTTGGAGCAAGTGGCATGTCGAGGTCTTCTTCCTCAGTATCAGCACCCTCTTATCGTCATGATGTGTGCAAGACTTTTCACATTTTTCCCAGCTAATGAGTTCATTGTGTGAACTTTTGTGATTCCACATCAGTGCTCGAGGTATTAGCCGTTTTGCTTCGATCTCTAATTGTCCCTTAAGTGTTTGCTCAGATTGGTTGTAAGTTCATTCGCCTTGTTGTATAGTTAAACACAGTGCTGCCAAGACTGAGTGCCTGCGTATGCAACTTAAATGTCTTCTGTTGTCTGGAGGTGGCTCGCCTGACTTAACTGTCTAGACACTCTTCAAAAGCTGGCATTTGTTTTTTTCATGTTGCCTGTCCCTGTTATGCCATCCATTTTAGTGGCTCAGCTGTACACTGCAATAAATAACTGACAATTGATGAAACCGCCGAGACGCAGGTCTCCACTTATTCATTCAGCGGAAATACCACAAGACAACAGCCTGTGGGCATAGGGTTTTACTTCTTAAAAGGGGCCCCATTGGGTATTCAAGCAGTACGTCTGTGCAGCGCGTGTGTCGAGCTCGGCCACGAGATTGCTGTAGCTTGTAGCTCCATGATGCAGTGGCGGGGTGTCAGCTTTTGCCTGTGGCCACATTGTTGAAATTGAATTTGAAGAGAGTCGCTGTGCCTCCGCCTGTTTTGGAGTGAGTGTTATCCATCCTATTTGGAAGCGCAATTGTCATATTGCACACCTGGTGGTGTTAAAAGCCTCTCCTGCAGGAAATGGTGCAGTCTGAGCCAAATGGATCAAGTACACATTCACATACTGAATGTATTGTAATTGTGCTATTTTCTTTACACGTATATGTTCAGTTATATGCATGTACCCTAATGTATAAAAGTCTAGCAATCTTTACCTGTCATTATTCTGTATTTGTCCTGTATATATAACCACACTGTTGTTTTTGAATGGCCACTCATCCCGATAAAAAAAAGCCAGTCTCTCTGAATTGTTGGAAACACATGTAACCATAGTGACAGTGCATCCCTAAGATGGTGACTGCAGTGGCTTTTAATAGCAGTAAAAAATAAATCACATGCATTCGCCAAACTGTAATGAGCGTACACCAATGGAGTCGAGTGACATCACTTAGCTTGAGGATATGTTTGATGCCCTTTTGTTCATGTCCTCTCGAGAAATTACTCAATCTTCCTGCATATTGTATTGAGCAGTGAATGAGCCTATTGTTCACATGTTTTCACAATCCGGCACAGGTTGTCCACATGTAAGGAGAATGGATCAGAGTGTGCTGCAGTCCTGATTGGACTCACAGCCCTGGAGATGCTGTAAAAAGAAGAAACCGATTGTCTGTTGTAGCATGTCCTCCGTCCATTAGCTGCATCTTCATAGTCTTGTGGAGAGAAAGGAAAAAAGAACACTGCGTCTACAACACACTTTTGTCATTTGTGACCCATTCTAGGTTTTGTCTGACTCCCATACGATGCTTTTCTACCTTCACCTTGTTCTCGTTCTCTCTCGCTCTCAATCTTATTCCACAGTTGTTAGCCCCATTTCGTTCCCTTGTCTCCTCATTAAGGAGGTGTTTGGAGGCCCACTCTTGTTTTTGGCACAGATTTTTTTTGTCTTCTCCCAAATGGCAGGAGGAAAACAGGAAAGGGATGATTGGAACAAAGTCGGAGAGAAAACTGATGACAAACTGATGGTGTCACGTTTGAAACTTTGTTGTGGGTAGTTGGCACACTTCAAAATTTGCAACGTTCTCCTTGCATGGACAAAATGATTTTAATAAGTCAAATTAAGCTGAATCTTGTCTCGTATGTTCAGGAAAGTGTTTCATTAATGTGTATGTATGATGAAAGCACTTGACAATACGACCTGGTCATTTATAATCCAGGTAATGATATCTTTTTACCTTTTCTCAGTCATGTAAACTGGAGCCATGTCTCTGCAGCTGTTACTTTCTTCTATCATCTTGAGTTTTGACCAGATGTTCGTGTAACGTCTGTCTTTGCGATGCCCGAGGCTGGGATTTGTTTCAAGCACTGTACTTTTGAGGTTCTCATCCATACACTCTCCACGTTACTGTTTGACATGATACTTCTCAATCATATAAACTTAAGGAAATCACAAAAGATGAACCTGGAAAGAAAGTCCCTGAATCCAGACTCCATGCAAACATTTGACTTGTTGCACGTAAACGGACAAAAAGAAAAGATAAAGCCAGAAAAGGGGTTAAAAAAAACTCCTTTTCATTAAAGGTCAGTCAGTACTCCAATAACCATTGCTCTGTTGTCCAGTCTCCCTGTCTCTTTGACAAAGGCCCACATATCCATCACTGGGACCAAGCTGAGAAAAATTGCTACCGTGAGATGATAACACCCAACCTACCTAATCTCCCTTCCCCCAACCTGTGATAGAACTCTATCCTGGTAGCATGTTCTTAAAAGTGGGCCTATAAACCAATCACAGGTGGGACATAATCCCATTTATTTGATGCCACACTGATAAGATGAACTACCATGGGCAGGGACTAGTATAGTCAGTCTCGTCAAAATGGGCTGCAGTTGAAGAAAGAAAATAGAGGGCACATCCTTTTCCCCATGAGTCATCATTTGTAGTCCAGCAGCGGACCAGCTGCATGGCTCCTAAGCAGGCATGACTTGATTCAATCATCCCCCCCCCCGCCCCTCTCTCCTGTCTCCTCTCTCACACACACCACAATAGCACACCACCCACCTCATTCCTCCGACTCATTTGCTGATGGTCACTTGCCATTTATGTGATTGAACGTGCAGGGAGGTTGAATTGGATTGCCGAAATTGAAGAATGATTACAACATGATTTGTCCCAGGAGGTGTTTTTTCTATATCTTGTGCTTGTTGACTGGGGTCAGATCATCATTTCCTGTCATCTGACCTCTGACGACTTGTTTGCTCTAAGATTCATTGTAGCTCACTGTTCTATACTTTCTTAGGGCTTTTCACAGCAGAAAGTCTTGACCATGGTCCGAACCAAGGTTCATTCGTACGTCCTCGGTGTTCAAACATATTATCGGAGGCGAATACTACAGGCGATCCTGAAAGCTGCTTCTACTTCCTTTTCCTCTTGTATTGATTAACACTGTCTCGACTTCCTGCAATTGGTCTGGAAGTCCAAACGATCAAATAAAAAGCGTTCTCAAGCTGCAAACGACCCAAACCATGGTTCGTCCGATCTGGACCGAGACCTCCTCTTTTGGTCCGTTAGTCCAGAATGGGGTCGGAGACACCTTTCACCACAGAGGGCCTGGGTGTGAAAGCATCCTTGGGTGTCCCTCATTGTTGCCATCCAAATGTCTTCAACATAATTTCCCCACTTAAACCCAGACTGGATTCAGCTGGATGTTGTGTTCCTCTACACTTGGATGAAGCAGCAAGCGTCTCTCCGTCTCCTGGCAGCCTCCACCCTGCAACGTTGACTCCTAACCGCTGTCCTAGTTACTGCTATATAGCGACATGGAGTACCTCTTCAGTACCTCATCTCCACCACTTTTCTCACTCTCAGAATTCAACCTCTGCCGAACAACCCCTCCAACCAGCCCAGCAACTGGGCACTGCCTCTCGTTTTGACAAGCACACCGAAATTGACAAAAAGCCATGTTGAAAAATGCCTCTGTCGGCTCTTTTCCTCCCCCCCCTCTTTTTCCCTCTCTTCCTCATTCTCTCACTCTGTCAGCACAGGCAGAGTCTGGGAGGACAGAAATGGCTTTTTGAGTGACACAGGCTGGCTACGCCATTTGCCGTGTCAACTGGTGAAAGAGGATAGAAAAGGAGGTGGAGACAAATGATGATGGCCCGGCCATGATTGTTCTGCACCCCCTTCTAGCTTTCAGCCGCCATCTTTCCCCCAAGGTCACTGAGTCCAAATAATGTTGACACATTGCCAGTAGGTGTAGAAACGTTTCTCACAGAGCTTCTGCTCCCCCCCCCCCCCCCCCCCATCTGTAATATACCATCACTTCATTTTCTTGTCTTACAATATTCTTTTACATGCTTTAAATTATTTCTCCATAGCTCAGATGCTTGTGTGCGGCACTTGTTAATGAAATCCATCCTGGAGTAATTGGAAATTCGACTAGATACTGTAAGTCAGTAGTTAATAATGAACCGACCCACATCACAAACCCGGTCTGTGTTTAATTTGGAGTTTTGTGCCCGCTTCCACTCTTGGGAACATTTTCCTTAGAAGAGAAGAAAAAGAAATCTAAATTGACTTGCAGTAATTCAGTTTCTGATGTTGTCAATCAGTCCACACTCTTCATTCTCTCGTCTTTGACAAGACTCCAGCTGGCTTTTGTCCAACACTTTTTTTTTTTTAATGCCTTGTCAGCTACAGTTGTCAGTCTACCGAACTGTCCAGTAAAGAATCATGTAACCTCACTGTGTTCCCCACAAAGGCCTATCTATTACACATAACTCTTTTTTTCATCACAGCCACAGAATAATAAATATTTAAAATTCCATTATGAAATCTTAAATCGACTCATGAAGCCGCAGCAAGTGGAGCGCAGTGAAGAACCAGCTGCGTGTGGCGCATATGACTGTCGAGGTAAAGACTCTGGGTCTTTATTTGTACATGTTACCACCTCTGCAGTTATTAACCCCCCCTTTAAATGGGAATAGTAAACAGGATTATTTGTTCTGAGTTGTTAATGAGAGGTTTCTACCTCGTACATCATGCACCTCAGTCCAGACAGTTGTTTTTCCACCAAAATGGCTGCTTATGCCTGTTGTTGAACACCTATGGTTGTGCAGTTATAACATATAATATAATATATTTACACACACACGTGCTGAGAGTTTCCTTTATGGTTGTGTTGCAACTAACCCTTAGCTGTAGTGAGGTGCAGTGAGCTAAAAGTCATTGTTGCCTAAGTGCTCCGAGCCACGCAACTAAACAATCATCTTTTCGAGGTGGTTTGACTTTGTGTGCAACCTACATTCAAAAAGTGAATGGAGATAGCTTTTTGGTTTGTGTACTGTCAGTTGAACAAAATAACCCCAATGCTCACATTCAATTTGCGCTCTCTTCGTCACAGGCAGTAACAAAACATGTCATTTTTCTTTCTTTCTTTCTTCTCTGTGTCCTTGTTGCTGCCGCACTGCTCAGCGATTGCAAAGTAATGGCCAGGGTTTACTGGTTATGTACTTCAAGGTGTATGTATAAATGTGGGGGGGAAAGCAGCGCTGTCATTTTGAGAGGTATTATGGCCCAATGCCCTCTGCAATCATGTTGACCACCCTAAATGTGCTCAATGTGGCTTGACTGCTCCCACCAAGCCCCGGCTGCTTCAGGCCCCAATTTGAAGATTTGGACCCCTTACCCTCCCGTAGCTCTCCGATACCCTGGGGCCTCAAGGAGCTGTTGTGTCTCAACCCAGAACACAATGTGCTGAATGAAAGTTAAGAGAAAAAGTGTTCGTACCAACGCGTGAAGGTTGCAATTATTTCGAGTTATCCACAGTTTGGTTTCCGTTTAGATCTGTTGCAGCTCGCTTGTGTGGTCGTTGGCAAAATTGAAAACTGCTTTGATGTAATAACTTTCGCGGAGTTGTGTGACATTTGCTCTTAACACCCATTCAATAACTTACAGCCCAGTTCAATTTGTGTTTTCCCACCTGCACCCTCGCACGATCCAGTTAAAGGGGAATTATATGATATTAGTAATATTACCAATGTAGCTCAATATTCATCGACCGACATGCCATGTCGCCCCTCTCTTAAAAATGAGATGGATTGTAGTTATTGCCGTTATTGATTTTAATAACCAGGCTGCTAAAGCCCAACGCAGAGCCTTGCTCGAGCTCAGCTTCCTCTTGTGAAGTGCGAGGGCTCTTTCATCTGGATAACTAAGGATCTATAAACTCATTTAACTACAGGTTTAGCATGATTAGGTTTGCTGACTCTTGCCGTTTTTCCCGTTTTGTTTCAACCCCCTCAGATAATACAAGTTTTATATGTTCTTTACCCTACAGCGCCCTTCAAACTCCCTAAACCATGGATACACAAATGAATGCGCCTAATTTAACAAGGTCCAGTTAATGGGCTCAGATTCAAGGTGTAATTGTAGTTGAAGGATCAAGCTTCCTCACAACACTATTGATCCGTTAGACCAGTCGGAGAGACGCTGACTGATTTAGAATCTTGTCGGCCATTACATCACCGCAGGTCTTGCATTACTCAATGTCACCGACCCTTTCTCCGTGTTGGGACGTGTGTCAACCCCCCGCGGTGTCTAATTGTTGTGCATGTCATGGCTTTGGGGGGTAAATGACAGAAAAGTAGGATCGCAAAGGTCACTGAGCATCACAAAGGCCTCTGAGCATCACAAAGGCCGCGGGCTCCAACCAGAGCCCATTTACGATTACACGATTTCTACATGACCTTGTTCAGTGTTCACGTTTTGTAAGTAATGGGTTAAAACCGTGTCTGGTCAGAGTATACTGTTACAGCATAATGGTTAAATTCAGTAAGTTAGTTAAGTCAATGCTACATGTGCATCGACTGCCCATGATTATCAATACGTGGCCACAAAAAACTAAAAGGATACAAAGTGACTTCGGTTGTTTCTAGTGATTTATGTCACAAGTAGAAGGACAAATATGTTTTTGCAATACTATAAATGTACCTAGCGCAGTAAGTTTAAAAAACCCCCCCCCCCCCCCCCCCCCCCCCCCCCCCCCCCCCCCCAGCAGGAGATCTGTCCATAATTTATTGCTTTAGTTTGGTGCTGTACTGTAGGTCGTTCACAAAGGACAACACCAGCTTCTACTCTGATTGACTCACTATTGACCTCTGCCTTTTCTCTCACTCCATCTCCTCTGCGACTCCCCCTGATTCGGTGAAGGCTTCATAACTCTTTTAAAGCCCTCCTTTGAAACGCTCCTTATGTTTAACTCTTTCTCTTAATACTTTTTTCCTCAGGGCCGGCAGTAACTCCGACTATAGACCTGAATTGTTATAGATTTTCGCTCTTTTTTGTGAGGTAAGACTGAAAGATGACCAGCCCGTAAAACACACCGCGGAGCATTGATTTAAAATGTTCGTTTTAGGTATCGAATTCGACAACTAATCATGACCCTGGACTTTAATGACAAAATATATTAATGTTTGTGTCAAATGGGCAAAGTACATATAAATATATATAATAAATGCAACGTTTCTATGTACGGAGGTCCAAAAAGACTTCCACTTGAATTTTGAAAGTGGATATCTGATTCACTTGAGTGGGAAAGTGGGAGTTTATATTGAATGTATTATTAAAACATTGAAATCAGGCAGAAATTGTCCTTAAAAGCCTTCCAGTTTCTTCAGCTGTGTTAAAGCGCTGCAACCTTGGCCAAAGACGTCTTTGACTCGTCATATTCTCAAAGTAAAAAACGGCATGAAAGCTTTCTTTAAATCAATAACGAATGGAGCGCCATGGCAAGCATTAATGCATTTGTCAGCGAGAGTAACACTTGTATTTTCTGTTCATTGGAGATGGCCGAATGGAGCCTTTGTCAACGTCTTTTTCCTACTAAGGACCAAGGGGACAAACGGCTAAGTACTCGTTTTAGTTTAGGCTGTTGGCTTTTTTCTTTTACTCCATTTTTTTCTACAATTTCCCTGAAGGGGAGTCAAACATAGTCTGATCTCCACTTGATAGTCGAGCGGAGCAAGTATATAATCACAAATCCAAAAAGATAAGCAGGTAATGACGGCAAATCATTTTGTGTCCCCACCTGCATGAACTGGAATCATATCCCACTCATTCAGTCTTTTCTCCATCCCTCTCTTTTAACCCTCCACCAGCTTCCCCCGTATTCACCTGTTTTCTCTGAACAGTGACGCAGGGCAAACATTAATTATCTATTGATGAAAGAAAAACTCATTAATGGGCATCAGGCAGGTTTAATGGTGGGGATCATGCTTGTTTGCCTGACCGTTAATGGTCCCGACCATTCGAGAGGCGGTCTGACTTTCCCCCACCCTGCCACCGACGGACAGCAGCCTTCCGCTGACAGTGATGCATGGGACCCCTTGAGTCACATTGATCACCCTGGGGGGGTCCATACAGACGTAGGCACACACACAAACACATTCCTGCCCGCTGTGCGTGTCCTCGTGCCTTTGCTGGCAGCACGGCCCTTTTCTGATATCGGTCAAAACTATTGCAAAAGCAAACAGGAGGAACATATGGTGGTTGTTTCCATCCTATACAGAATGTTCAAATAGCAGCGTGACTCCGGTGAAATCACCAAGAAAGGAACCTGTCAAAGTTAACTTACAGTTTGCCCCAGAACTAGTGGACGTGTGCTGTGGCTAGTGTGCTGTAGAGCCTGTATATGATTTGTTTTCCTCAATGCTACTACACTTGTGAACGTAGACTTTTGGCATTTGAAGTAGTAGCTTTGTGTTGTTGCCCAACTTGTTAGGACAGCCGGGTTGAGACACTCTTCAGCGAGCAGTGCATTAAGCTCTCCAGACAGCAATATCCTGCTGAGGTGAGGCCGGTCCTCACTTTGCAACATGCTGCAAAACTTCTTTCTTTTTGTTCTGGCATGAGCTCTGACCTCGATTTCCACCTTTTTCTTGTTCGCCCACAATTGAAAGTCTTTTAAGCTGTGGTCCAGACAAGCCCTTTGGGTTTTTTTGCAATGCATCCACTGCTTGTCCTTTTATTTTTCAGGATATTTGTATCCTGTGTGCATGCTTACAAACTGCAGCACGTTTGTTCCAGGGTATTTCACAGCCTCCCCCTCTCGGGCTCAACTCGATCAACATGTGACAAATAGCTGTCTGTCCTGACCCCGTCGTCCGAGAGTTAATGAACCAACCTAGTTTGGAATTGGTTGGTGCCACAGGTTTGGCCCTTGGCCTGGAGCTTAGCTGTACTGCTAGCTTGCCAAAGCAGCGACAGTCAACAAGCGGCACCCACAGGCATCCTGCCGGCTCAGGATGGCCGAAGGGGGAAGCATCACCTCGTCCAACCTTTTTCAATCTAAAAGTGTCCCACTGTTTTGCTGTTGCTGATAATGGAGTCTATCTCCTCCAGGTTTTTTAATATGTATTGTGTGGATACGTGGATAAAAAGAAATCCCATTGCAAACCAAATATTAAAAAGCCAGCAGAGTGTTCTCCCCCTTTTATATTGAGGTTGTTTGTTTGCATTTAACATGACTTACCTTCACTTCACTGACTGCTGTCCTTCTTCCTCCATGTTCTTCTTGTTCACCACCACCACCCTATAATACTACACGTGACACTGAAAATGTCTGTTTGACGAAATAGGTCAATCATATGAGCTGATGTTGGTAAATCCAGGATTAGCCCCATTACCTGTATTAAACCACCTTGGTGAACTCTTTTAACCTGGGGACCACACGGGTCATCAGTTTGCCGATCACCCATTGTTTAACACTGGTTGCAGCTGTTCACCTCAATGTTAAGATTTTTTTTTTTTCTAATTACAAGCCCCATTAACACGCTATTTACATCCCAGCCTGATCTATACCATTAAGGGATCAATCGCAGTTTGTTTAATTCATTAATTTATTCTTCTCGGTCTCTCTCTTATGCCGTCTCTTTTATTTATTTTTCCTAAAAGCTGATCTATATTCATAGATCTCTCCTGGAACCGACTGGCCTCGGCCTCTCCCGGTTCGACCACAATGACGTTGTTGCACATTTAGCCATTTTCAGACCAATGTGACGATACCAGGCAAGTGTAGCACTTAAGAAAGAGGGTCTTTAGTCAGAGTTAGGTCTTTTCATCAACAGGATGTCAGGATAACTACACCTGAAAATTGCCCATTACATAGTCAAATGGCAAATTTGTATTTGGTGGGGATTTAGCATGTCCTTGTTTCCTGGCAGTGCTGTGCCACTATGTTCCATTAACAGCAGTTTATGGACCTTAGTAATGGCTTTGCACTATTGATAATGGGCTGTGGGATGATTTTTTAGAGGGTGACGTGCACTAGTACGGTGAATATTGCCTGTGGCTTGTTTGTTTGTGTGTGTGTGTGTGTGTGTGTGCGTGTGTGTGGGAACAGCCAAATTATTGCACACTTTAAATCTCCATAAACATTTTTCTTCTATCGGCCTGTCATCTTTCTTATCTTCCCTTGTTTTTGCATGTTGAGATTATCCAACATACACATTAAGATCACGTGGTTTATTGTTCATTAATGGTGACGTTGGCAAAGAGATGTCACTCCTGCTCTCTGCCACACCAACACAGAATCCCACACATACCTTATCAGATTGGGAACTCACTCTAGAGCCGTTTTCAAACTTGAACTCAAGAAAATGTTCAGAAAATTTGGACTGGACATTTTCTGGAGTTTTCCTTTCACGTGTGAAGACCGCAGTGGGTGATTTTTCGAGTAGGACGCTTTCACAACAGGAAAATGAGATTTGTATTCTATTTAAACGTTTATATTTCAGTTTTACATCCGTCGCCTGTTAGAAATGTCTTCCGCGTTCCCACTCGCCCTTTCCCTGCTGCCCCTCTGCAAAATTTCTGGAAAAAAGTCTGGACTTCAGCGCACATCTGAAAGCAGCTTCGAACACAAACACACAAACACACACACACTCACACACACACACACACAACAGGATCATTGTGGGGCGATGCAGGTTCCCTTTCACATAGCTGTCATGGCTTTTAGCAACCCTGTCACATTAATAGTGTATTTATTACCTGGTAGACGTTGCTCCACCCTCATCCGTCATCCCGGACACTTTGATTCAGTTTGCCATTTAGCTCTGATTAATTATCTCCGCCCCAACAGCAACACCTTCACCAGATATTGATTTTTTTTTTTGGTCGAGATCTGATCAGAGTTGTGGTGGCACGTCTTCCTCGGGTGTACAGACGTATCATTTAGAGGAACTCTGTGTGTCCACTTAGGAAAATGATCTATATGACCCAGCATGCGCGGCAACAGAGAGGGAGAGATGATGGACGTTTGTGGGATGGCTGGCGTTCATACTTCCAAATGGAGTTTTCACGCAAGACTGGGCTCAGACCAGTGAAGCTGACCCGTCGATGCTCAGCCTTTTCTACTTAAATCCCCCATGTCCCCCATGAAAAGGACAAACTGTCCTCTTCATGTGACATTCATGACTCTGAATTAAGTGTTCAGAGCCATTGATTTTCTTTAAGGGAATAGGGAGGGTTAGGAATATGAATTAAGGCGTGGAGATTATCTGATCCCCCCCCCCCCCTTTTTCTCCCCTTTCTCCCCACTTTGCACCACAAGCGAGGGCTTAGGATCGCTCATTGCTCAGAGGAGTTTTGATCTCTTTACCCCATCACACAAAGGAGCGAGCACGCGCGCGCACACACACACACACACACACACACACACACACACACACACACACACCACACACACACACACACACACACACACACACACACACACACCACACACACACACACACACACACACACACACACACACACACACACACACACACACACACACACACACACACACACACACACACACACACACACACACACACACACACACCACCTCCACATCCCTCCTCCAATCTTCTCCAAGGCTCAGTTTGATAAATGCCTCATTCTGCTGGATGAGCAAAGCACTGTAGAGGAGAGTGACTCCAGTCTTTCATTCTTTCCATTTCTGACTCTCTCTTTATGTCCGTCTAGCCGTCCATATCTTTCTATTGCATTTGTTTCCTGTGCGTCTCAGGGTTATGAGGGAGATGAACAAGTGGTATGACTAAGATGGAGATGAACCGATGCCACTTCTCTCAGTTCCTCAGTAACTTCTGGCCACGTTTATAAAATCAACTGAAGTGTGGTAAAACACGAACACACTCAATTCACTAAAACGGTGTTAGTATGAAGTATTAGCCTGGAAACTCTTGGGTTTCTGTATAATTTAAAGTGCCTTGAGATATTTTATGTTTATGAATTGGCGCTATACAAATTTAATTGAATCAAACATCAGCTCATGAATGTGATGAACTCATGTTTTATTTATATTTATTTATTTAACCCCATTTATTATTTAGAATTTATGCATCAACAATGAGTAGCAGTGTTTTTTCATTGTATTTAGTACAATTCAATGACAGTAAAGGTTTTCTATTCTATTCTAATCCACATAAATCGTGTCCCCCTGCATCATATGACTTGCTGCTGAGAACTACTGATATCTTCACTTTGATTTTATTTTACACACACACAGCCACACACAGCCACACACAGCCAGACGTAACAGTCCAGCTCAGAGACTGGTATCCATAAAGCAGCCGTCTCCTTGTTGCTTAATGAGAATGAATGAAGACCTGCCAAAACGTCTCCGCCTGCCAGTCTGTTTTCCCGGTGTTCAGTGCTTGCATCTGCACATTACAGCACGCTCTTTTGACAAACACGTCCAAATACACTTCTTTCACACACACACACACACACCATTAGCCTGAGCTACACACGGAACAAATGTTTTGTTTGTCAAAGCTTCAGCCCTTAAACTTTTACGACCAGAACCGGTCATTTGGCACAACCTAAAAATCCTCTCTGGTGATAACCGTAATCTCAGCAATTGGAATATGCAGCGAAACTCCGATAAGTACTGGCTGAGGTTTTGTCTGCGATGATTGAAAGCTTTGACTGACAGATTAATTTCCTCTGTAGCTTGCATTGTGTATACATGCTGCTCTTTCCCCGATGAGAGAATTCATAACGCACACAGTGATGCCGTGTGCTTAAAGCAATACTGGAATTGACTTTCAAACCCGTGCATTAGGTTTGACCTCATGGCCACACGGACACACAAGTGAGTTCCCCCTGCTCCCTGTAACCTTTGGTTATTAATACATTTACTTTTTACCCTGCAGGTTTTCAAAAATTGTTTTGTTTGGATCTGGTGATAAAAGGAAATCCCATTGCGAGCCAATTTTTAAATTGCCAGCCCACTGTGTTCTCCATTTCCTTTTGTGTGTGGGGTATGGCTCTGACGTGACGTGTCCCCTACCGCAGTCTTTTCAGAAATTTTCTTTTTTTCTTCCACTTTCAAACGGCTAAGTGAATTAAATCTGCTGCAGTTTTAAAACATGCCCTCGGGCCAGGTTTCACTTCAGTGGTACCAAATGGCTTTGTCTTTTGTACTCGTGAACGGCCGCACATGTGTATGTGCTCGCACGCCGCACACGCATGGGTCTGTGTGTATGCGTGTTTTGCCTTTTTCCTCTTTTTTTCCGTCCACTGTGTCGACACAATCCCGGCGTTTATGAGATTACCAGAGCCCATTTGTGTTCCGGCGGGAGCCATCTTGGCTCGAAGGAGGCCTCCGCTGGGAACCATCTGGGCTCTACTCAAAGCAGCTTCCACTCCGCCTCCCCTGTCCTCTTCACATTGTGACCAAAGCTATTTACTTAAAAGGGAGAGGGGAACTTGGATTCAATGTGTGTGTGTTCATAAAAACTCTGAGATTTAGTCCGATCATACTAATGAGCTCTGGGGGGGGGGGGGGGCACCGCTTCAGCAAGCAAGGTGACTGACGTCGCATTAGATTGTCATTGGTTGCAATAATTGTGAAGTCATTAGCTGATCATTTTTGCAGAGTTGTCATTTAGTCAAAAATGTGACAAACACTGATTAAAAAGTAAAAGTAATTAATCTTATCTAAAAAATCAGACTGACTGATTGGACGGATGTTGGAAACAATATTAAAAAAAAATATACCAATTTAAAAGCAGAATTGCAAGACCAAGAGAAAAGCAAATAATTGCAATCAGGGCTTGTGACGTTATGCCAACCACGGTATTGCGGTAATTGCTCAGCGGATAAACGAGCTGTGATCAGTCCCATTTTTCAGATCGCGAGTGCGACAGATTGTACAAATGCTGGTTCGACTCTGCCGCCCGGTCGTGGACTTTAAGCCTCTTCGAGCCGATCTGATTCCGCCAGTGGGAAATTGGGGCTTCTGCTCTCTTTTTAGAAATGAATTTGTCCTTCTTAATTTCACATTTGACCTCTCCATTAGCCTCCATCATCTCTTACCCACCGCCCGGTAAACTGCCACTTCCCTCTCATTTAATGATGCCGTCAAGGTCTCGGTCAGCCATGTTTTATAAGTCACTCTTATTTTTGACTTAAGTTTTTTTAGTATCGAACTTTCACCACAAGGACAAATGTAACTCAAGACGTGATGAGTTTCCTGGTGATTAACTCCTAAAGTTGAGTTGTGCGCTTGTTAGTTTGTCTGTTCTTACTCCATCTGATTTGTTGCTGTAGCATCTAATTACAGCACTGAAATGTATACTGAAATCTCCATTATGTAGTGATTGTTAGGAAGTGATTGTATTAGTATTCACAATGGGTGCAGATAAGCTGGATGATTGTGCTCATGAATTGACAATTATCACCTCTGCTCGGGGGGTTATATACAAAAAGTCCTTTCAGCGTGTATTTGGTAATTTGGTGTGCGTGTTCCGCCTGTGTGATGCGTCCTGCCGCGCTCCTTGCACTTATCAATCAGGTCATGTAATTTAGGTCACATATTCCACAGTATATTACTGGCATTTTCTCAGTAGCCGTATTCGTAATTGTTAAAGCGGTGTGCTGTAAATTCATCCATCCAGTGTTCATGAGCCGGCCAATCTTCTTCTATAACGTTGGCAGTATGTGGTAAATGAAGTTTCAGGAAAAACAAAGTGGACTAATTTGCTTTATTATGAAAGAGCGTAGGACCACATGTCTGTGTTGCCAGTAATTTCACTTACACAGCGTCTTCCCCTTCGTATTTGTGTCTCGATATCATTGTCGATCTGACCTGTTTTGTTTTTTTTCCTCATACATCAAATTTATGTCGAATTTTGTTCTCCTCAAGCAAAACTTCAGGGCGTTTTTTCAGAATTAAACGTAGATGAAATGTTCCCTTCACCTCCGGATAGCTCTCCGCAGCCAAACCCGAGAACTCAGTTTGTTTCGACACATTACCAAGTGGTAGAACTCTCTTTCCAAGTAAAGCTCCCGTACAAAATTGCTACCAGAAGGTATCCTCTCATTCTACACTATTTCACATTCTGTACTTTGTAGAAACAGATTTCGTTTTTTTTTTTGCATCAAATTCTTTTAACACCTCGTGGAGCAGACTCTGGGTCAGCAGAAGGCCACTGGCTGCACCAATCAGAGCAGACAAACTTCTCGTTGAGTTTCAATTTCCTTCCAAATTGGACTTCTTCCCAGCTAAGAGTGTTGCTTTTAGTTGTTAGCGCTGTTTTATTTTTGTTTTGCATTCGCCGCTCCAGTAACAGTTAAGTTGGTTGCAGCCGTTTCCGTTTTTTCCCCGGCGCTCGCCCACTTCGCCATTTGACATTTGGACGCTCGGAGGACCGGCGGTGCTCTAATGGCCTTGTTGCATAACGGCTCCTGCACTCAGAGACCAAGAGAGATAAAATGGGGTTGAGTATCCGAGATAGCAGAGAGAAAGCAGATTATACAGAATCAGATTGAACTTGGATCCTATCATGGTCGTGACCTGGGAGGGTCGACCCTTTGTGCTCGCTGCTCTTTCCTCTTTGTTTGTTTCTCTCTCTTAATACATGTAACAGACCAGCACAGTAATTATTGTATGGTTGTTGTTTCATATAACAAGTAACAGAACTTTACAGAATATGCCTTTTTATTATTTTTGGCTTGATCCAAATGGAATCTGCGTCCGTTAAGTGGAAATACACAGTGTCAGACTTCTGCAGTCCTCTGTATGTCACTGCTATATGCAAAGGTTGTCAATTTAAAGATTAATACGAGAGTAGATTATGCATTCATTAATAAAAGCTTTTAACTTTAGCTGAGAACAAGTCAGAGCAGTTTACAAACTTAATTCCCCTCAGATTTCCCTTGCGGCTGTGGGGCTAAGCAGCCCGAGTCTTAATCGCTTGACTTCTCCCTATCTCCTCAACACACCTGCCCTCTCAATTTCTCGCTGACTGAGGCTTTCGAGTGGGATAAAATCAATTGATTTTTTTTTTTTCTCCTTTCTTTCCCTGGTCGTCCATCACTTATGAAACAAAACGCAATGAATAGATAATTAGCCTGAATAGGCAGAATTTGGTTAAAGTCCATCGTGGGCAATGTTGTGAGATCTTTCCTACTTTGTCAGCAGGGTTAGCCGTTTCCGTGGCCTCATTTGTTAACTTAAAGAAATTGCAACTTGGCTGTCACTAATCGCAAATGACTTAAATTGCAAAAACAAATGAGGATGACACTATTTACTGTCTTTAATTAGTTTGAAGTGCATACGCAACACATTTTCAAAACCATTTGTGCTGTTTCTTCAGGCTCAGATTTCTACAGTTAAGTTGTTTTATTTAACATAGACACCAGTTGTGTTTACTGGAAGCCGACAGTTGTGCTTAAATGACAATGTGGTGGACGAGTTGGCCTCTATGTGCACTAAGACAAGAGATGACTGCTGAAATGGTATTTATGTTTCAAAGGAATGAAACAGGATCTCTGTGTGCCGGGCCATCTTATCAATAGAGAGCTCACAGTCGTCCATTGATGTGTCTGTTTAAGAACAGAGGTGTCTTGTCAGAGGACCCCATTCACTTCATCGCTGTAATGGAATCTCAACCCTAATCTCGGATTCAGAACATTAACCACACTCTTTTTTTTCCCCCTCTCCCTCTTATTCTTCTGCTCTAGGTGGAAGTTGAAGTGGAAAGCATGGACAAAGCAGGGAACTTCATTGGCTGGCTGCACATCGAGGGTGTGAATCTGTCGGTGGCGCTGGTGGAAAACGCTCTGTCCAAGGTCCACTTCACAGCGGAGCGCAGTGGCTACTACAAAACCCTCGTCTCGGCGGAGGAGGGGTGCCGAGAGAGGAAAGAAAAGGTAGGTCCCGAGCAGACGCCCTGGGGAGCTGCACAAACTGTAGATCATATTAAACCATCAAAGTGACGACTGCTCCCAAATGACATAAAACTGTCTTCATAAAGCTTCCAAGGGGTGAAAAAGGCACCTGGATGAAGACTTGGGAGAACCAGCGTGGCATCTAGTTCAGTATTGTTTAAATTCAGTGAGAGCTCAAGATACATTTGTCCATGTATCACTGAAGATAGGCCACGGTGTCGTGTTTGTTAGGGGCTATATAGAAACACTGACTTGTGTCACAGCAGCTTTTCAGCCCAGGTTACTACATCGGGATTTACTCTGCTGGCTTCCACATCCCCGATTTATGATGTTCGAGGTTGAGCCCTCTGTGGACATATTTTAGTCTATGCTGCATAAATCTGAAAATGGCCTCTTTGTTCCCTGGCCGGAGGATTGTCCATTCCAATGCAAGCTTCCCCCCCCCCCCCCCCCCCCCCTCCCACCTTCAGCTCCACTACTCCTTACTAGTTCATTAGTAGAGGTAAAGATGCAGTCAGCTGGAATAAAGACACTTTGGAACTGAGGGGAGAAAACATAAAAAGCTGTTTGTTCTAATAAGGGAACACACAAACACATTCTCTCTGCGGTCGGTACCCAGATGCTGCTTTTGGCAAAACGCAGCTCTCCTCTAAACAGCTACTCTACTCTTCTCCCTGGTAAACTTCCACACGCTGACCTCGTCAAAGGGTGAAGCCCCCCCCCCCCTCACCAGCCTGACAGCCAATGAGAGGTGGTGCCATGACCTTTTTTTTTTTATCACACCAAGTAGCGTGTCCATAAAACGATAAAGGTAGAGAAGGACACATCAGCGATGAAATCCCTTAAAATGTATTTATAGGATGCAGTCGGTGGCGTGAGTTTAAGGAGACATATGATGTTTTTCCACTTTTTCTTTCCTTTAGTGTGTTTATAAAGTTTTTTTTTGTGTATGTTAAGGGACTGCAAAGTTAAAGGAAGCTCCCCCCCCCCCCCCACAGAGAACACGGAAGCTCCTGAAACTCCTCGTCAGTCGTCCGATACTTCCACGTCGTGTGATAGCACAATGCCCTACATTTGCATAATGCACACCTAGAGCTCACTAACAAAGTCATGCAATACTAGAGCGTACGCAGTTGACCAATCGCGTCATAGGGGGCCAGCGAGCCAATCAGAGCAGACTGGGCTTTAGCGAGTGTCGGGGGGGGGGGGGGTTAAGGAGAGAGGAGCTACAACCAAGAGGCTGAACAGATGAGCCGCAGCAATGGAAAGTATTGGAGCATGTAAACCTTTGCAAGTAATAACAGTAATTAAAACCGTCAACCTGAATACGAGCTTAACATGCCTCCCACTGTGACTCTGCTCCATCTGGGGCAGAGAGCAGCCACATATTTGTTGTTATCATGGAAGGTCCCCTCAATGGGAGCCCTGTGATGGATGCAGGCCTCCTCTCGCCCTGCATTTTCATTAAGGCTCCACTAGTCACCCCCCTGCCAGATGCATGAACTGCCCGGCCAGCTGTCAGCCTTGTCCTCTTTCTCTCCATCTTGTTACTTATTTCGCTCCTCTCCCTCTCTCGCCTTCTCTCATCCCTCACTCACCTCTCCCTGTTTGAGTCCTTAAGGATTCACAGATGCCTCCTCTCCCCACATAACTGTGATGTATTGCTGGAGCCCGAGAGAAGGGCTGTGTTCTTTTCCCCTCCCCAGAATCTATCATGTTCACACTTAGTATGTTCCCCGCTCGTCTCTCTTCTTCTTCCCTCCCTTTTCTCACAGACTCACTCCATCTTTGTCTTCCTGCTCTGAAAACAGTGAGTGAGAGAGCTTAAGATGTTGCTCGAGGTGCGCAGGTGAACCTGTGTCCGGAATGATCCTGCCAGCGATGTGAGCACACCGACTCTGCCATGTTGAGTCTAGCTCCGGCGAGGAGGCACATTCCTGACACCTCTGATGACAATTTCACTACCGGTTTCCACCGTCTTTGTGGCGTCGAGACAGATTGACTTTCACCGCAAGGTTTTGACTTGAGCCAACCTGAGTGCCGACAGGGCTGAGAGGAACAACTGCAGAACAGGGCCCCGAGTCGACAAGACAGACAGTGATTATGTTTGATGTTAGTTTGCCACGGGCACCGGTGCACCGATCAACCGCGGCCTGATTTGTTTGTGTGTCTGTGCGCATGCGTGTTGTGTGTGAGCGCGCGTACACGTGTGTGTGTTTGTGTGGATGCAACCTATGCAAGTTGAAGGCAGATGAGGTGGGACTTGCTGTTCTAATTAACCCGTAGAGACCATCCAGAGAAAAGCTGAGAGCTTGGCTTTTTCTTTTTTTTCTCCTTTCTGTCTTTCTCTTTTGAAGTTGGGGCTGGTCTTTGTCTGTATGTAGGCTGAGGCTAGGTAGGGCAGATTGCATCTCCTCCCCAGCTCCCTCCCGCTCTTCCTCTTCTCTCATTGCCCTCTCCATATAGTCCCCACGGCTGTGGATATGGAAGGCATCGGTGGTACTGCTGTGTCAGGCGTCCCTACAAGAAAACAATGTTGTAATCAAGCGAGCTCATAGGGTGTGTGTGTGTGTGTGTGTGTGTGTGTGTGTGTGTGTGTGTGTGTGTGTGTGTGTGTGTGTGTGTGTGTGTGTGTGTGTGTGTGTGTGTGTGTGTGTGTGTGTGTGTGTGTGTGTGTGTGTGTGTGTGTGTGTGTGTGTGTGTGTACTGACACACTCATTAAAGGAAGCTCTGCGTTGGTGGTCCAGCCGGGACCTGGGGGACAGCGGGGGGGATCGAGGCTTGCTGGAGTAGCATCCTGAACCAAAACTGCTTAGTTCGAGTGACTTAAGTGAATATTTTGCCTCGACGAGACCAATGGGACAAAGTGATTGTGTTCTAAATGAAGCATTCCGAAGGGTTTGGAGACGAGCCTTTTCTAGAGCTCAGCAGATTCTCGACTTGCGTATCAGCATCTCTTGGAACTCTCCTCACAGCAAACCCCCCCCCCCCCCCGATTGTCCACACATGCAGAAGTCGAAGGCCTGGGCACATTCCTAATTCGGTCGCCCTATTATGTTTATTTATGGCTAAGCTATTGTTTACCTAAATCTCTCTAAAGCGTGTCGCCCTGTCGGAACCCATTGTCACGCTTTCAGTATTAACGTTTACATGATTCAGCAAGTCGACAGACCCGGGACGCTGCAGCAACTTGTTTCACATCGTTTTAACAATAAGTCGGCCGTTGCCAAGCGATGCTCGTGCCCTCTTAAATCGTTCTTTTCTTCGCCTGGTGTTGCAAGGCATTCTTGTGTATATTTGGATTCTCCGAGGGGGTAGGAAAAACTAATTCTTGCTTACCAGGCATCTCTGTGAACAAGATTCGTTGCAGAAAACAGTGCGTTTTGTCATTGTAATGTGAGACGGCTCATTGCAGCTATTCATGTGATGTTCCAGTATTCCCATGCCGCAGCTGAGCGAAAGTTAGCAGCAGTTTGGCTCAAAAGTGGATTGGGAGGAGCGATTTCCGACTGTGGAGACATTTGCTGTATCTGTCATTTAAGTTCCCCCTAAGCCTGAATTGGTGTGGTTTGTCAATATTTGAGTGTGGCTTCAAGGGACTTTTACAACCAAGAAACAAACAAAAAATGAAATTGAATGGTGATAATGAAAAGGAACTGGTCCTGGCTCTTCTCTGCAAGTCAGAGCTTTTAAACACCCTCCAATGTGGCTATGTAAAAATGTCAATATTGAGACATGGAGGTAAAGCAGACTAGTGGCGGCTGTACGTCAGCCAGATAGAAACATGCAACTGGAGTGGCATCATTCTAAATGGGTGCTCGAACAATCGGCCCACAATAATGAACCCGTGTGCTTTCTGTCTTTTGCTGTAATTGCCCGTCCTTGAAGGAGATAAACACTCTCCAATGGATCCGGGAGTGGAGACGAGAAGATGGAAAAGAGGAAGAAGTGGAGAAATGAAGAACAAAAGAGGATACGACATCCCCGGTTAAAGATATTTCACGGGACTCTTTTCATCGCCGCTCAGCCCTCCTCACAGACCACTGTCTTTCAAGTCGTTTCAGTGTTAGTGCATCCTTATGCTCACTGTCTCCACTTGTTCCCCCTCTCTTTTCTGCTGTGCTCCCTCAACTAATCATCTCGAAATCCCCTCCTATTAACCGGATTAATTTCTTGTCGGACGCCCTGTGTCGTGCCCTTGCTCTTCTGAGCTGCTTTATGGTTTTGCGGATGCTGCAGGACACTTTCCTCTGTGGCCACAGTGACTCAGACACCTGCATCACTTGTACCCTATTTTCATTTAGAATAAAAAAATCAAATCCCCTGGGAGCATACGTTCAGGATTCAGTGCTGCTGTTCCCTATACTTCACATGTCAGTCAACAGCACAGAGTAGCATCATTTTGACATTGAGCTTGTTGACGTGTAATTGGCAGGAGCCTGATTGAAGCACATAATCCTGTTTCAGCTCTCTCTCCTTTTATTGGGGTGGAATTTAGAGTTGAAAGTCCAGCTGATTAGAGTGACGCTTCTCCCAGGGGCCTGCACACAAGTATGCATTCACACGTGGCTCACACCAATCATTTTTTGCAATCGGATGTGATTGTGATATGTGGATATAATGGTATGTTGCCATTTCTGTCAACGGTCTCAAGGGTTAAGTGAAAATATCTCGACAAACAAACGACCAACATTCAGGCGAGGGGTGGCGCGGCGCCTGGGGAGAGCGTGCACTTTGTCACCTGTGTTGGTTCTGATCCCTTGAATATCCTACTTGTATGGCACCACCGTATCCTCCATTTTGTCTGGTTCAGTTCTGCGTCTGCCATGTGTCCGAATCGTCATTAACACACCCACTTGCTAGCTGGGAATTGTTCTTACGTTTTCCTGCTGTTTTCCCTGCTGGGCTCGCTCCGTACAATTTCCGAGGCATCTCACTTGGACCTTTGCGTTCTCACATCCAGCCCCTATGGATCACTTCAGGAGACCATCTGAAAGCAGCATAATTTCAACGTGTGCTAAAATCAACATCTCCCTGTCCTCCCATCTAATCTGTGTCTTCTCAGCAGTCGGCACATCACACACCTGGCTAAACAGGAACATGCTGTGGATGAATCAAGATAATTGGGCTTTTAGCGTAGCTAATAGGCTTGTGTCTCTGAGTTCAGGCTGCAGGAAGTATACCTCTCGTGGACTGGTTTCCATCTCAGGGATTAGTCGTGGTTAGCATTCTGTCCACATGCAATAATAGGATTTCTATGGAAATCCACATGGTATTGTATGTTTTACCAGGAGCGATTTACGTCCAGCAAATGTAAAGAATGCATGATTTGTACAGTGAGGCACCATTTACTGTTATGTACTGATTCTTAGTCCTCGGATGTAGAATTACATACAAGCAGCCTTGTTTGCTCTCCATGGATGACAGTCCCCTTTCTATTAATACCACGCTCAGTGCCTCCTTAAGCCCTGCAGCCATTGAAACGCTTTCAGGGTTGCAATCTTTTTCTCTCTTCTCCCCCCATTGTTCCCGGCCTCTCATAGTGAAATAACCTGTGGCAGTCATCAGGCAATATCATGGGGAAATGCTGCGGATTAATATTCGAGTAGCTCAGCTATGGAGGCTTCAAGTGAAATAACAAAATATATTTGACATATTGTGTTGCTGAGTCAACCCATTGTTTGACCAAATCATTTCGCTGCAGCATTTTCCTGTTTACTTCCGGCCGGATAATTGCACCAGCATTACCATCCCAGTTTCATCCTGCTCCCCCATCTATTGCTTACAGCTGCCACTGCGGCCTTTGATTCAAGAAATCAATGAAATAGCCAATCAGAGAGTGATATTCAATTACGGACTGGAATAGATACCTTGTGTATCAATCACATTTCAACCAGTATGGTAAAGGTACTGGTACCTGGAGTTCTGCACCAGTACTCAACGGTACCATCTTACAGTACTTTACTCTCTTTGTAGGTCAACATTTGCTGTTGTGTTGTTGTCACTACTAGACGTATTTCGGTCAGTGCCCTTTGAAGCACTGAATCTGATACCCGACCCTAATAATGACTTAATCGAAAAGCATAATTGAATATCGTCCAATTTATCTCTGGTGATATTCTCAGGGGTCATGAGCATCCGCAGCGTGTTTGCATTTTCTCAATTGCCTCTTGGAACGGTTTCAGAACAGTTTGTGGCGAGGCTTTGTACGGCTGAACTCTGGCTAACAAAGAAAAGGCACTTTGTCTCGTTACATTGTGCCAACTCCAGCAAACTCTCTCATCTTAATTCAGGAAACTTGGACATCGGCCATCATTGGTTTTTGAGGTTGAGACTGTGGAGCCTCAAATATATACGCTGAAGACTTTTGGGAAATGTATCCTGACGACCATTTACAATGCAGGTGTATGTAGAACTGCTGACTCAGTGTAATTAATGCCACTAAACCCGACAGTTAAAATACCTTTGTTCTGTGTTAAGTGTTAAACTGTGTGCATCGGTCCATTCTTTCCCTACTCTCACGTAGTCTTTACTCGATAGTCTAAAGCGAATACATGTCAAAGTGTCAGGTATGTGTCCTTTCTCCAGAAAACCGATGAATGAAATGCTGTCAGTGGCAGCATTTTTCTAAGAGACAGGGGTGGGGGGGGGGGGGGGGGTCAGGAGAATCATTGCGTCGGTGGCGATTTGCATTTTTTTGCCCTTTAGGAGACGAGTGGCTCAAACTGTGCCAGGAGTCACAGTACATCACCTCTCCCATGGCCGATGTGCTAATGCTCGCCTCGCTTCTGTTGTGAATTCATCATCCCCGGCGTTACAGCAATCGGTAGAAAAATGACCGCTCCCGTCTTCGCCTCATTAGAACACAATGCTGTAATCCGTGAGTAGGATGTTTCAGTGACTCACGGTGCAGCGGGGCCTCAGCCTACTGCGTCCAAATCAGGCACTACTACACCAGCACAGCCACTACTACTGGTAATGATTATCTGATTCACCCCTATGATGAAATCACAACACGCCGCAATGTCTCTGTGGGACAAGCTAAATAACAACATGCTCAGAAAATATCACTTCTATCTAATCTACTGAATAGGCCTCAAGCTCCTGAAAGAACTTCTTTATGAAACCGCAGCACAGTTATTAGTTTGCGCTGGTTTAATAAAGTGCAGCGTCTCCATACGCTTTTATTAATCACTATTAATGTCGTGCGATCTGCTAAAGTCACAGCCGAATAATAATTCCGGCATTTATTAATTTAAAGTGAAATCACATGCCAGTGAATTTCAAATCAGATGGGATTAAGGAGGAGCTTGTTAGTATGAGATGGCAGAGTGATGTTGTGATGGCCTGTCAGCCCCCCCCCCATCCCATGATGGAAATCAACATATCCAGTGAAAGACTGTGTGGGCCTGTTGCCAGTGCGTCAATACACGGGCAAGATAAAGGCTGCAGGGGTTTGTTGGCAAGTGTGAGAGGACGGCGGGCTCACAGCGAGGAGTCCTTATTGCCTGCATGGTGGCCACAATGGGAGAGGTGACCCATGTTGAGACCTCGCGTCACTGGGAAAGATGGAGAGGACTGAAAGCTCCGTTATATGTATATATACCACGAACTCCCAGGCTTCCCTCTGTGTTCATATGTGCAGCGTGTGCAGATGTGTGTATTCGTGTTTGACTGCATACCCATTTCCTTTCTGTTTGTTTACTATGCCATAATGTTTGTACGCCCGTTTGCGTGTGTGAGTCTGCTCCCGCCTTCATCTCTCTTCTCAGCCCCGTGTGCACAAAATGAACCACCGACCACACAAAGGCAAAGAGCTGACGGAGGCTTTTTCATACGGCTGAAAGATTACATAATGATTCTCAGTGCACTGTGTACACATCTGCACGCACACACACATTAACTTGGTTGCAGATGGAGGGGGAGGCGCCACACGTGCACCCACACACACACCCACCATACTGTCACTGTCTCTTTCAAGCATGTGCAGTCCCGACAGTGCAGCCTCAGACATACACATGCATGCTCTCTCTCTCTCTCTCTCTCTCTCTGGGGACACCCCTTCCTACTGTAGACGGCACGCTGGACCCTCAGTGCCCCGAGGCGGAGAGACAGAAAGACACAGGAAGAGATCAGTGGACCCAGTGATGTGTGTGTTATTTACACCCCAGCCCCCAGTTTCCTCTGTCTGCCTTCATCCTCCTTTTCCCCAGTTCCAAGCTGCAAACTCAGCAGTCTGTCAACTCCACTCGCGCTCTCGTTGAACACACATGCAAAAAAAAACCCTCCTTCCGTCTCCATCTGCATCTCCTTTGCCCCCCCCCCAAACACACACACACACTGTGCCGCACGTCTGTGCCCGTGGCGGTCAACGGCGGAGCGGCACATGCGAGCGGGTTTTTGATGAGCAAGAAACTAAAAACCGTAACGCACACTCATCGGAGCGAGTCTGTCTCAGCAGTCTCACCTTCTGCTTGCTGAATTATACATCCTCACGAGTTGCAGGATTTACACGCTGACTTCGGAAATGTCATCTGAAAAATGCATCCAGCCACAAGGACATGACAATCCTGGAGAACACACACACACTGAGATTAGACATTCTACTTGATGAAGCATATAAACAGGAAGTCTGCCTTTTTTGTTTAGTGCAGCCTTTTCTCTTTTGTGCACAGCTTTGCCCGTTGCAGCCGTGTGCACGTGATCCGTTCTGTCCACGTGTCATCGATTTGTTTGCCCGCTCCCTTAAACTTTGGGTTTTTGTGCATCTTTATTATGCATCTGCATGTTTTTAATCTGCATTTGTCTTTATGTCCTTGGCCTTGTGCCTCCTCCTCTCCAGTCATGCACAGGATTCTTGCAGGCTCTTAGCAGAGGTCCACAGGGGCAGGTTTGCGGCTGCCTCTGGTTCATCAGTGCAGAAATAACTCAGGCAGTCCCTCCAAACCTCCCCCCCCCCCCCCCCCCATCCCCACCCACCCTGCCGCACACCCTGCCACCCTCCCGCCCCGCCCCTCCGCTCCGCTCTCGGGACGAACGGCTGAGGCCACGGGAGGAGAAAGGGCTGAAAAGAGTGAGTGAGGTGGAACGCTGGCAGAGTAAATGATGTGATATGACATAGTGCATTGCATTATGGCTGATTAACACATGCTCAGCTACGCCACCCGCACCAGAAAAACACAAACCCCCAGGTCTGCCCGCCCGCCTGCCTCGCTCCACCACCCCCTCTTATATCTTAGGGCTTCCCTCCTTGTTCTTTTTGTTTTCTCTGCCCCAATTCCTCCTCGATCTCCGCTGATGAAAGTGAGTGTGAAGGACGTGCGCTCACTGGAGTTGGGCTCGCGGATTATTTGATCTCCCTTTTTTTGTTTGCTGGTTTGGACACTGAGGAGACACTTTTCCACTTGGTTTGCTGAGACTGGTTGTGGCCGGCTGAGGGGAATGTACACAGGCAGCACGCCTTGTATTTTCACACATATATTTGATCAGACTTTAGAGCTGTGATCGTTCAGTTCCTTGTGCAGTGGCCGTTAATTGACTCATTAAGGATGTTTGCTTAAATGCTGTCCGACTTTGAAAATCTTCTCTTTTCGAAACCCTTAACATCAAGGCACATCCTTCCTTTTGAAAAGCTACCCAGTTAACAAAGTCTTTAAATTTTTTATTATACATGATGTATGATATGTATAATAAAGCGTTGAATAATGAAACAGTTTGCGAGGAGCTTGCATTGGCGACATTCCTGTGACCTTGCAGCAATTTGCGCCGACATCCTTGTCATGATGCATCGGCCGCACCATTCGTGTGAACATCCATTAAGGGGGGGGGGGGGGGTAGAAGCGGCGATGGCACTTTCTCTCTGCAGATAACTGACATGTGTGTTTGGAGTCATCAAGCAGATGCTGTGAAAACCTTAAATCCTCCTTCCCTCCCCCCTTTTTTTATTTTTTATTTGCCGCGCTCCAAGTGTCCTCGCTAATCATCCCTTGTGTAATCAGGGGAATATGTGCGTTTGCACTAAAAATAAGAAAGGCGACTTATAGTCATTTGCACACACTTTGACATTTTTTAGGGCCCCTGCTCGGAGCCACACTTAACTCCAGTTAATATGGGTCGGCAGTGAAACACCCCTCTCCTCCCCGCTCTTGCTTTTTTTTCCTCTGCTGTGTAATGAAATGCTAAATATTTGTTTCTTCGGGGCACCATTTAAATGCTCTCTCTGCTGGTTGGGACCTTCAACCCCCCCCCCCCCCCCCCCCGTTTAATGAGATGCTGTTTTATTAGTCCCGAGGCATTAAGATTAGACCTCGTCACCTACAAGGGTTACGTGCGTTCGACATCTCTGACCTTCCCAAATAGGTGTTGTTATAATGATGATTATTATTATTGCTGCTGTTGCTGTTACCAGATAAATGCAGGTTCCTTTGACCTCGCCTCGTTGCAGATCTTACCGACGCACTTGTGGACGGAGTAGGAAGAAGCTTGATGCTAACGCCTCATCAGTTCGCTTTATTCCACCTGCTCATAGACGCAGGATCCACTGCACGTCGGCTGCATTCCCTTATTCTCTCCATCTGTTTGCTTTATGACTGCTTTCATTCTTCTGCCCTCTCTCACTCCCCCCCCCCTTCCCTTCAGCCCCTCCACTGTTTCTCCCTCTCATTCATTTGCTCTTGTCTCAGCACCTGCACAATTTCATCCGCACCTCTCTCTCTCTTTTCCCCCCATCTCGTCTTTAATTCACCCTCTTCTCTCTCTCTCCGTCTCCCTTATTCCCTCACCCCCTCTCCCCCTAGAATTTGGCATTCAGTTTACTACCCTTACCTCACATGCTCTCTTATGCTGTCTCAATGTTAGGACAATGTAAAGTGAATTGATTCATTGCCGTCCTTAAAGTGCGGTTTCTAAGACGAGCATCCGAAAAAGAAGGTCGCTGCAGTTTCTCTGAATGAGGCGTTTTTTTTTTCCCTCCACCAGCTCATTTGTGTCAGAGTGGATCTTTGAAAGAGCCGATACACGGGGGGTAACAAAGACTAGCTTCTGTATGTTGCACTCAATTCTCATGTTTGCAATTTTCTGTGTTGTGCTGCCAGAACGTCGATGCTCTACCTGCACGGGGGGGGATGATATGAGCCCGGTAACTGCACAGGGCTGCACCTGTCACTTCTAGTCTCGTGTTTTAGTGTCTTCAGCGGCCGCTCTCCATCACGAAATAAAAATCTCCGGCGTCGTCACACTGTCCGACAAATAAAATATGTTGCTGTGACCCCCAGTTAAGTTATAAAACACCAGCCTGCCAGCGCTGGTTTGTCGGGGAGGCATCCAACATGTTTTTTTTTCTCTTACACCTTAAAAAAATAAATGGTAGCCCCCTTAATAGAAAATTGATGGGCCCTTTTTTCATGGGCTGTCAACCTTGGAGTACGGTGACGTGTGGAACAGACGGATGAATACAATGAGGCAGGGAGAGATGGAGGAGGGGACGGATCGCTCTGAGATTGACAGGCTGGATTGTTTGTGAGTTGTGCCTGTCATGGTTGATGATCATTGCATTCACATGGACAGTTGGTTTCATCATTTCACTGGCTGTCTCTCCTTCCTCTCCACGGATTTGTAAAACCTCCACTTACTCCACTTCTTATTTTTACTTATGCGGCAGATATATATATTCACATGTATACAGTTTTTTTGCCGACATGTTTGTATGAATGGAGTTAACTTCTGATACAGAGTTAAAACACCAGGAATTAAAATGTTTATCGAAAATGTGGGCAAAATAAATGAAATAACGGCTTTTCTGTTATTTCTTTTTCACAAACTTTTTTTTTTCTATTGTAAAGATTCAGGTTTAAAAGAGTTTATTTGAATTCTTGAACACTCAGTTGTAATTTAGCTCAGCCCACTGTTACACTGCTCGGTGTCCTGGCTGACCCGCCTTCACAAATCACTCTATATCTAGAGAATGAGACCACTCTTTCTTTCTTTTTTTGTTGTTGCTTTTTACAGTCTCTCTCTCTCTTTCTTTCTCTCTCCTTCATGCCTCAGGGACAGACAGTTACATAAACAGGCTCTCGTCATTCCTGCATTTCCGATTCCCACCATTGTACCAGTCCCTCTTCAGCCCCCTGCCTTTCTTTGTATTTCTTTATCCTGCTGCTACTTCCTCCATGTTTGTATCCATCTCACCAAAGCTTTTCACATTTAGACAATTGACAGTTAAAGTCAACTCGTACAAGAATCTATTGGAGATTAAAAGAGAATACCGTAAAAATTATACTTGCTTTATGTGCGAATTAAGCATCAAACCGGCTCCTGAATACTTGATGGGGTGAACTAATACTTTATTTGTTCAAATGTGAGAGCGAAAGACAAAAGCCTATCCTGACTAAATGAGCTCGGTGCATGGTGTTCTCAATTAGAGCCGAGTTGATTTCGCACCTTTGTCAACATATTAGTTTGTGCTCCGGCACAGAAACACGACGGAGCCGACCTCGGCCTCTCCTACGAAGATGCTGATTAGCTAAGTTGTTTCTCAAACTGTCGGATTCACAGGAGGAGCATCACACCACTGAGTCTTTTTAGCAAATTGTGAAATGTGGAAATCAGTGGCGATGGCATTGTCCTCTTTTTCTCCCCCACCTCCCTCTCCCTTTTCCTTCTCCCTCCCTCTCTTCCTCACCGGGTCTACATCCACATTAACCTCTCTGTCGCTCTCTTGCCATCCCACATCTCTCACTTTTCCCTAATCCCCCACCAGCTCTGCTCTCCTGCCTCAAACGCTCCCTCCCGCTCATACCTCAATTATGTCTCTTCTTTTTAAATAAAGCGGGCAGAGGGAGCAGAAGAACAATGGAGTGGAAGGTGTGATCAGCATCCTTCAATAGAGAGGGGGGGGGGGAAGAGTGAAAGGGAGATAAAAAAAAACACCCCCTGGAAAGCCAGTTGTCATGGCAACACTGTGGCAATCCGGGACAGACCGGCCGGTTAATTAAAAAGTTGATTAATTGCCTTTTAATTGCATACTTATACATTGTAACGTTGAGGTAGTCCTGTATCTTAATCACTCTGCTTTGTAGCCACTCTTTTCTCTTCTGTAATCTCCAGCGATCAGACGGAGAGAGCGTGATCTCATGGCCGATAATCCACCAGAGTTGATAAAGGTATCTTGTAGAGGACGGATGAAGTGGAAGTGGAAGGGATGGGGGGGGGGGGGGGGGGTGAACTGCATGTCCATTGTTAATTTCGTCCCACTTTTATCCCGCGTGGTGTTTAGTCATGGGTGCATTTTTCGGGGAGAGACAGAATTTCACCGATTTGGCATCAAGGTCATGAGAACGTCTTGCAGGAACGAAGGACAAATCTTGTGAGACGGGGGACGGGGGGGGGGGACTTCATCTGGCAGATCATACATACAAATGCAAAAATCAGCGGAGGGCAAACAAACAGTAATCAAACACGAGTCGAGTGTGTCTGGAGTCCATCTCTTCAGCTCTCCACCTCTCCTTGTAGCCTCACCTCATTTTTTTTATATCAAGGTTATCATGATGCACAATCAGACAAAGTGTTTGTCTTGGCCACAACTTAATTATTTTTGCCGCCTCCCTCTTTGCTTCTGCCTCCGTCCACGCCATCGGAAGATTGAGTGTCTGTGTCATGTGCCCTTGCACTTGCAGCTGGTCGCCTTTTAATTGCGTGCTGATTCCCCAGCACCGCTTTTGCTGAGCTCTCGACGACATCTCGCTCGGCTTGATCATCATTTAATGACCACGCGTTGACAAGAAGACAACGACCAGGGACGACGCGTGCGTGTGCACCGTGAGAGACGCCCAGTGCACGCCCCCTCAGCCGCCTTCCGTACCCGCTGAGTGGGGTGGCGCCCGTGAGGATTGCGAAACAGGTGTCGGTTTCTGTGTGTGCGCACGTATTGCCCCCCCCCGATTACATATGCGCCCACATGTCTTGTTTCCATGGTAACGCTATGCCCCCGCCCCCTCTCGGTTCACGTGCACATACCAACCGCCGATCTCTGTCAGGTGCAAGTTAATGCTTGTCGCTAATAGTACTTTGTCAGGGGGCCGGCAGACCTGCTCCCACCCCCTACTCCAACACACACACACACACACACACACACACACACACACACACACACACACACACACACACACACACACCAAACACAACACAACACACCACCAACACACACAACACCACACATCACACACACACACACACTACACACACACACACACACACACCACACACACACACACACACACACACACACACACACACACACACACACACACACCACACACACACACACACACACACACACACACACAACACACACACACACACACACCACACACACCACACACACACACACACACACACACACACACACACACACACACACACACACACACACACACACACACACACACACACACACACACACACACACGTCTAAGTGGATCAATTTGTGTCGATTTAAAAGTGTAAGAAGTTGCCACCATGATAGCCTCGGGTCGTTTTCAAGCCCTCTACTGTCGTGAATGTCAGTGCGTGTGTATACGGTGGTGGGGGGGGGTCACATTCACCGTGTAAGCCTGGGCTGAGTAGCCTCGCCGCCTGCCTGGTGCCTCTTTGATGGCAGAACATCTGTTGGCTGTGATAGGAAGCCAGGGAGTAACTCGACTTTCTCCCCTTCTCCCCGGCTCCTTCGCTTTCTCTCCCGTTTCTGCCGTGAATTCCCCCAGCTGCTCGGCCCCCTCCCTTCACCTAAAAAACCCTGTCCCCCCCGCCACCTGTGCAGTTTTAATGCATAATTTATCTGCTAAGTAACCACATCCAAGAGACTCATCCCTCCATCCGTCTCATGCTCGCCCCCCCTCTGCCTCCCCTCGGTGTGGTTTGGCCTCGGACGTAGAAATACACACCTATGTTTTAATATTCTTCTTTAAGCAGATTAGGATTGATTGGGTTCCAGTGCCGGAGAGTGGAGCCAAGTCCCCACAGCCACAGGCCGGCATCTCCCTTAGCTTAAAAAGCTGTTTGTTTGAATGCAGTAACTCTTAACGCCTGCCGTGTCAACATCAATTTTTATTTAGAATTTTCAGTTATTATTGTATAATGTTCAAATACTGGCTTTTTTCATGTCAGTCCAAAACTAGTCCAGGTTTTTTTTTAACCGCTGCAGCCACTGTTTTAACTGGCATCAGACCCAGAAACCAAATAACCTCTATTTTGACCTCTCTCCATTGTCAAGTATAGGATTGATTTATGGAATGTATTGATCAATGTATTGGGCCATGTTGACATGGTTAGTTTGTAGTGTCTCGTGTGTTGTAGCTCTTTCTCAATGACAGATAGTTAGTTTGCTGCAGTAAAACAACGAAAAGACATTCTCTCCACGTGTCGTACTTGACATACAGTAGCTCCTAAATCTCATTTGACCTGGTCTTAAAAAAGACTTTAAACTTAACAACTTGCCGACCTGCAGGAACCCATATAAATGCATCAGAAACACTGCATGTGTTTATGAAGAAAGACTTGCCCCTGGAACTCTGGGCCTTCGCCGCATTAAACCTTTATATCAAACATGATATATTGGTGTTGTGTGATTTCAGGTTTTACAGCTTGTCACGCAGGCCTGTGTGCAGCTGACATGTTTTGTTACCCTGTCCACATGTGTGGCCTTGCGGGCCCATAAGCGGTCGTATTATATTAGCCCACTGAGGCACGAACGATGTCACCGCCACCACAATGTAGCTCAACCTGGACCAACTCTTCCCAAGGCCACCACCGGGCTTTTGTACACATACACGTGTGCTTTTCCTGGAATGGATGTTTTACGATGCAAGGCTGCCATGCATTATATATCTGAATATGAGGACGACAGGGAAGGAATGACAACGAAGCTTGTCCCCGCATGCGATAAATCATTGTTCCCCCACTGCCACGGCCCCTCTTACTTGGCCCACCATGATAAGGTGAGCCATCGAGGTTAATGTCCCATCAACAACCCCTCTTCACCTTGGAGAAAGGTTTTTTTATTTTTGTTTAGGGCGCATGGACACGGGGGGTAATGTCTTTTCTCAATTGTGCCACACTGACACCTCTCACTACACTCACTGACCAATCAAGACCATTTTTTCCCCCCACAAGGTGACACAGTTTGAATTAGAGGTTAAAAAACCGAAGTGGCCGTGAGCCTGTTGTGTCGCCCGCTGTACATTATGATCATCGCACCTCAAATGAACTCTCGAGCGGTTGTTAAATCAGAGCAGGGGACCCTGATAAGCTCGACTGTCGGCCTGTGTTGTACCTTTATCGGCTCCGAGGATTTACCCGACATCAACCTCTCACATCTGTTATGGCTACCTGAGTCATAATGGCCTGAAAAGACTTAGTAGTTCTCCTACAACTTTTACAACATTTGCTCTGAGGAAACAAACAGGACGAGGGAGAGGTTCTCTTTCAACTCTTTGATTTATTTTTATTGAATTTTCCACAAGGAGAGTCTTCCTGTTGTTGGTTTTGTTAAAGGTGATTTGTCACTGAAACCCACTCATTGACCGTGATAAATGAAATTATGATCAGTGGCTGGACTAATAAAACGGTCATTTATCAGCCATTAACTTCTCACCTGTTTATCAACAAAGTCATGTGATTAGAATCAATTATCATTTATGATGACAACAAAATAACAAGCTGCTCCACACGAGTGGCTCTAGTATGAATTATTATTATTTCCTGTTTGTTCAATCTATTTTGGTTGATTTTTGCTTAAGACCTCAGAGTCTTTTGTCCCTGGAGGCAGAACCTTTGCTATGTCTTAGTTTGTTTGGCTACAACAAAAGGATTAAATAACCTACTACCTAAGTAACATGGCCAGGGATTTTGTCGGTACGAAGTCGGACGTACCTCTTCCGGGAATTGAACTCCACGTCTCCTCTGTGATGTGGCCGAACTCCTTTTTAATGAAGCAATTGGCCCGTCGTGTTGATCATTCTCCGCCTATAATGGCTTCGTCAATACAGACAACATCATTGAGGAATGGGGAAAACCCGGGTCGCCCACCTTCTCTGCCTACGCTAACCTCTCCCAATTATTAATGTGGAGCCACCGCAGATTTCTAATGAGCTCCTTCGCACTTTGTGTACAGATCAAATTCTTTCCAAGAGCATATTGTAGGTTACAGGGATAAACTTTAAGTAATGGTGTGTGTCCGAACAAAGAGGCGAGATGGGGACTTGATTGACTACAGGGGGGCTGTTGGGCCTTGGCCTTGGAGATATGCACTGAGCTGAGTGCCGTTCTAGTTTTGATCTGAATTCTTTGCCGACTCTTCCCTTTGACGCCATCACTTGTTGTGTTGTTGCACGAGTCGAGCTCCCCCACCTATCATCCAAACAGAATCAAACCAATCAGACGTGAATGGGGTCCCATTCTATTCTCATGCGTAGCTTTTAAACCTTTTGATGGTAGCTTCTGAAAAGAAAGTGAGCACAGTCGGACTGAAAGAGAAAACTGTGCCCTCAATTGAATTAATGAACCATTCTCTCCAAAGGGGATTCATCAGGGATATAATAGGGGCTAAATTGATTTACAAAGTGCACTCTTATGAATAACATGTTCCTATTGATTTAAATCGTTCTCCGAGTGTCATCGGGTAATGAACGAACAATGGAACTATGTAAGTGAGAGAGATACCACTCCATCGAATCTTGCTCGGTGTCGCTCCGGGCCTCGGTTAGTTTGCGACGGCTGCGTTGTTTCGGAATTGCACAAGTTTGCCGCGGGTTGCGAGGGCAGAGCCGCCTCGTCCACCGAGGTGTGTGTGAATCAAAGGGCAGCGACATGTGCCCTCCGCAGCTGTCAAGTGCTCTGCATGTGTCAGGGCAGCGCAAAGACGGGTTAATGAGGAATTGTGAAGATTCAGAGCCGCGCTCACGATGTTGTTTTCGAGGAGCACTCCAGGCCGAGTGTGTCGCGTTAATAACAAAAGGCTGTAACGTTCTTAATGTCATTGGCACGTTTTCTCAAACGGTAGAAAAGTTTTCCAAGTTTGAGTTCATTTAAACCTGGAATTGACTTTCACAGTTGTGGGTCTTTCCTCTTTATTTCTCATAACAGTTAATGGATTAAACCAGAACCATTTCTTTTAATTTTCAACCCAATGTTCTTGTGGCCTTCTTAACTGGTACATTTTGGCATTTGCCTGCTGAAAAAGTGCACAATTTGTACTTTTGGGTAGCAACTATGATTTTTTGTTTCACCATGCACACACACACACACACACACACACACACACACACACACACACACACACACACACACACACACACACACACACACACACACACACACACACTGAGGAATTGACACGCTGCCACCTTTAATCAGTGTTCAATCCAGCCCTCACCCTCTCGTTCTGGCTCTATGTGTTGGTTCAGTCATCCATCTGTCTGTGTATTCATCCACCTGTGCTTGCATGTGCGAATCTCCGAATGTCGCGCCGTCGCTCGGTCTTTGGAGGGATGCGGCGCTCTTCATCAAATTAGAAAATATTCAGGCAAACCAGCCCGAAGGTAATCAGCACTAACTCTCTGAAGCCGAGATGCACTTAGACGTGGAAGAGCTCCACTTCCATCAGAGAGGTATCTGGTGTGCCCGGGCCTGGAAACCGAGACTCAACAATGTGGCTGTAACCAGGTCTTTCTCCCTCGGGAGCAGGCAAGTTTCAAACCAAATTTAAGAAACCACCCAAGTGGCTAATGTCTTCGAGAGTTTGTCAAAATGTCTATGAAAGGAAAAAATAGATTTCAAAACTCTAAACTGCTGGAATGATATTAACTTTATTAAAAAAAAAGAATCCAACGATAAAAAGAGTGTCTGAAACTGCAAGATTATTGAAGTCGAGCCCGAGAGGAGAATCAGGGTAATAGAAGATTAAGAGAATGAAAGGTAGAGGAGTAGAAAACTGATTTAGTAAAAAATGGAAAGAATTAATCCCTTCCACACATGAATTCCTCTTTGTGCCTGTGGGTTCTGATCGTCACCATTTACAGCAATAGAGCGATGTGCCACGTCATCACGTAACCCAACTGGACTCACCTGTCACCCACTTGGCTGCGAGTGTGTGTTTGTCATTCAGGAGTTGTGAAGGTCAGACCAACCTGCCATCTCTCGCCGCTTGGCCCCCATTATCAGGAATTGTTGTCCTCTCGGCCCCAGCGTAATGGCCTGCCTCTTTTCCCTTTTTCCCATCTTCCTTTCTTTCTTTCTTTCTATCCCCCTCTTCTCTGCGCCTCTCTCTCTCTCTCTCTCGTGCTCTCTCCCATTGTCTCTGGCAGCTTAGTGGCTTAACGTCTGGCTGCAGTTGCAGAGCAGCAGTCATATACCTGCATTCAAGTGGAACAAACAGGATGGTTGGCTGCTCACGGAAGGTCATCAGCCCTGGGCACAGACTGTGTGTGTCTGTGTGTGCGTGCGCGCGCGTGTGTCTCTACAGTGTCTCTAATACTCTGAGGCAAAACCAATGTTCATCTTGCTGTAATCACACTGACCGCTGAAGTCTCTTGGCAGCGTCGGCCACAAGTAACCAATATACAATTGAAGATGTGGTTATTTATTCTGGCAACATATTGTCGGTGTGAATGTGTCTGTGAGTTGTAGCTTTCACTAAGTGATCACTGTTGAAAGCCGGTTATTCACCCGAATGAAAAATACTCAACCGACTCAAGGAATAATTGGGAGATTCAGGATTTTTTTAATAAGAAAAATCTTAACACAACAACAACACAACATATTTCCTTTGTTTTCACAAATCACATAACCAGTCAATTACACGTTAATCAACAGCCACCATCATAGCAAACATTACTCAGTTCGTGCTGTTTCATAATTTTTTTTCTAAATACATTTTCTTAAACTTTCTTAACTTTTGAAATATCCGTCCCTCTGTCATCCTCATCATTTGATTTTAATACAAACAGCTGCTGTAGGTTTTCCAGGCAGCTGTCTGTTTTCATTTCATTGAAACTGAATTTTTTTTTTTAGCTCATATTTGAAGAACTTTGGTGACGGAACAGGTTGCACTGTTGTAATCCAACCAGCTGTCTACACAGGCCGAACTCGTGATGTTCTCACAGCACACACGACAGATTTGTACATACCTACCATGATCAAATCCACTGATCCATACTTATACTCCTGTTTAGACACAGATGGAGCTCTGAAGCTGCTGCTAGCGCTCTGCTAGCTTCTCGTGCGCGTAGCTTCAAACAAGCTGCCGTCACTTTCACTGGAAACCCGCCACACAAGAGGCGAAGACGTTCGAGGTGCGAACAACACACACTGGTCGACAACTCGGATGAAACAATAACACTTATGTCGGTTGCCGCGGAGAACAAACACACGCAGCACTTCACCACTGCCCTTCCGCTGAGACAGAACTCAGTATGTGAACAACATGAAAGAGAGACTGCTGGTGCTAATCTGCATCTGCTCGCCTCTTTGACTTTATATCTGCGCAACCTTTTTAAATGTGAATATATCACCCGTGTCATGGTGTCGTCGGCGCCTCATCGAGGACTTTCCTCTCCACCTGCGTCTTGTCGCCGTGACACCCCCACTCCACGCGGAGTCAGGGTCAACGGGGGAAACCTTGTGGCTGCGCCGTCCAATCTCGCCATAATCCCAACTACTTGTTACCGCCCTAAATGTGCGGCGGAGACGGCCACCGGGCTAATGAATGCTGACACTCTAATCTTTGTCATCCCTAATTGGTGCTGCAGGTTTGATTAAAAGCCAAGCCATGTCAGCTCTATTGCAATGTGGAGAGCATGCTTATTACCCCACTCTGCGTCTTCCAGCCTTTTGTGACTGTGCATATAGCTGTAGGTGCGTGTGCGTGTGTGCGTGCGAATAATGCACATGACTATCTAATGCCGTACAAAAACATGGCGGCTGATCTCGGGGTTTACGGAGCGTGGCTGTGTTTTCAGTCTTCATTAACCTTGCTTGCCCTCAATCCCCCGTATTTCTACCTGCTTTCTTCCCTCCTATTACCTTCTGTTCTCCAGCCTTTTTTTTTGCAGCGTTTGTGGGATAAATAATTGAATGTAATTGGGTTGTACGACCCTGTCTTTTGTTAGCGGTGTGGGGGGGGGGGTGCTTATGTCACTTATTTCGTGGGTGATCTTTTCTTTCTTTCTGTCACTCACTCACACACACTCACTCGCACACACACCACACGATTCCCTCCTGTAAGACTGGCGCTGCTGTACATCAGCACATCAATGAGGTGAAATGATAATCTAATAAGCATGCTGAAGAGCCAGCATATTTATAAAAAAAAAAAAAAAAAAGCCTTGGGTATGATTAACTAAGCTTTAAAACTAGCGTAGCTCTGCAGATCAGCCAAAGCAGAGGGGGGGGGGGGGGGGATGAAAACATTAAAACTAGCTAATCTAATTAGCTCCATGATACCATGCAGTTAAATAATTAGCCAGAACCTAATTGGCTAATACCGCCACACTGTTAAAAAAAAATCTGTCTCCTCTTTCCTTCTCTTTATATAACCTTTAAAAGTAAATACTTCCCAAATAGCCCCGGAGAAATGAATGGTAACAAGCTGTGCTGCTGCTGCCGCTGCCGCCACGACACTTTTTGACTTTTCCGTTCCCCACCTATCTTTACTCCCCGTCTCCTCCTGTACAACATCTCCTTCACGCCCCCTTCTGCAGCGTTTCCTCTGCAGGGAGCTGATTAGCTCGCTTTCATCCTGACCATCGTGTGTTTGTGCCCGTGTTTAACACCGCTACTGTACTTGAAGCTGTAAACACGCCGCCGTATTTAGTCTTAACAACCACGCACTTTCTCGGCCGCAGCCCTTGCTCTCTGTAAACAGACACCACACACGCACACACACACACACACACTGACATCAATGCGGTTTGATATGTGGCCCAAGGCAAAGCACTTCCTCCTAATGAGCCTCCTGCCCTCTGTTTCTCCTGGGGAGCCGAAAGAGAACTAACCTTGATGCAGCATAGAAAGGATGTAACCTGCACACACACACACACACACACACACTGCAGTGCTTGTGAGGGACCTCACAGGCTTCACTCTTCCCTAAGCTTGTGACATTTTCACCAGCTCTACACGGCTAATCTCTAATGTAACCCTAACCCAGGACTGAACCCTGACAAGACTCAATTCTCCAGAGGCGACAATAGCACAGTAACACACGTGGACAGGGAGGACTCGTCAAACTAAAGTCCCGACTTGTCCACAGTTGCGTCCCATACGTCCTGGGTTAGGACGAAGTGTAACCCCTGACCCTGCCCTTAAAATCGTTTCTGTAAAATATTCAATGTTTTGTATTTTTTTACGTTTCAATAGACACTTTAAATTGTTTATGATCATTATTACTTTCAAATCATCAGTTTATAGGTTATTATTCATACAGTATCTTCTGTTGATAATAACTTTACCAACATCTGAAGTATCTTTGAGGCGTCATGTTGTCTTTAAAACAAACAATATTCTGCTGGCATCAGAGGGTTTGAGTTTAAGCCGAGATAATGACGAGTAAAAGTGTTTGTTGTTTCAGTTAAAAACATCATCAAAGTCTGGTTTATCTTATTATTCTGGTTCCCTCATAAATATGACAAATTTTGTTTCAAGTGCAAAATTAATGCATTGCTATTGTTTCTCGTATGAATAGTAAAGTAGAACAAATAAGTTAAAACATTTAGCGAGTGGACATTTCAAAGACTTCCCCAAGGTCATCATCCCTGTTTATTTCTCAAACTATACAAAGCTGTTCTTTGAATTACACAAAGATGAATTAAACTGCCTGTTTCTGCTGCACAGATCTGGTGGCGCTGACCTGTCCCTGTCATCTCTTCTCTGTGTGTGTTTGTAGGTCTGGTCCAACTATGAGGAGAAACCAGTCGAGGAGGTTGTGCACGTGAAAGAGGAGAAGGAGCGCGTGGAAAACTACAGACCCGTGTTCGTCACCGAGATCGCAGACACCCTGCAGTTCTACGCCCAGGACGTAGAGACAGGTACGCTCCGATAAAAGTTTGACACAAAATACACGAGTAGATCAAAAAGTTGCTACAGGGACTATTTCATCATCCCATCCAATCCACTCCACCATGAACAATCCCCTCACAGACATGGGAGTAAGGGCTCTCTTTGCTTCTTACTCCCTTTCAGCACAAGACCGATTTTATGAATGACAACTATCTCTGATATCCCCGTCCTCCTTTGCTGCAGCCTCCCTGCCAGCAGCAGAGGCACAAGAAAGGATGCCCCACATTTTTATTGTTACTACAGAATGACGGGAATAAATCACACCAGCCCCTCGTGTCACCGCTGACACGGGGAGGAAGGGAGAGGAAAGTTTGGAAGATGGGAAAACTAACAATCCCTGGTATTCCCGCATGGCTGCTCCTTCTGACAGGCTCAGTGTGTGTGTGTGTGTGTACATGAATAACTACTCACATAATACCTCCCTCGTGCTGGGTCCATCTTGCAGGTAGTATGCTTAATGGTCCAGCCTCTGCTATAACAGAATCACACAAATGTCTTTGTGTATACATATGTACTGTAGCCATGTTTATTTACGAGGGAGGATGGCCCACAGTGGTAACGGAGGTCAAACGGAGGTTATGCTTCAAGAACCATTCACTGGAGAAGCCCCCTTGCTGTTATTACCACCAAAATATAGATAATGTGAAAATAGAATTGTCTTTTTCAGTCCATATTTTGGGGCTCCCGGTGTAGACGGCAGGACACGGTCTTCTGTTCACCGCAGACCGTTAACAGTCCGACGAGTCAGAAGTTCTCTCCGCGCAAACGCGAACAGAGATACTGTTGGTACATGTTCTAGCTCCAGATAATATCTTGTCCCTGTAACAGCTGTCTACACATGAATGCAGATAAAGCCGATAGCCGATGCATTTCGGTCAATGCGTTAAGCCTGACCAGAAGGCTTCTAACCTCGAGACCTTGCCCCCTTCGCCTACAGATTTTACATATTCACATGCAGAATCCGTTTATAGAGATTAACGGGGTAGGGAACATGGTGCAGAGCTGGGGCATCATGGTCCTGTCAATACACAGGCTCGTGTTTTTAAAGCACCAAATAAGTATCCAAAACCAAACTTCATGTCTATGTTCAGAGTTCTTCCAAAGTAACGTTACGCCTTCTTGGCTGATTTAATCCGACTGAATTTTTGGAACTTGAACATTCAAATCTCTGCCACCCTGGCACCTTTTGTGACTAAATCATCCCCTCACACAACTTGACGTTCGGAAAACAGTCAAACCTGCATTCACAAAGCAGTTGGAACAGATCACAGGCCTTCATGCCAATCACTGTCCCTTCATCGCCTGCCAGTTTGTGTGTGGGAGCGGCTCGGGATGCCGAGGCCTCCCTCTCTCGCCGCCGTCTCCCACATCTGGATTCTCTGGCAGTTGACTGTCAGAGGCCATGAAATTGAACTCTTAATTTTCCCCACTGCCGTAATTAATTAATTTGCCTTCATTTAGTGCCAGTTTGAGCCTGGGCACCATTCACATCATAATCACATGAAAATCAAACACAAGAGGGAAAAACACGTGGTTCCAAATTGTTGTTTTTCAACACCCCCACTGTTTCTGCAGACTTAGTAACAACTCTGTACTAATCGTCTTGTTGCCATGAGCTGTAGAGTAAACATCTAATGCCCTCACGCCACCTCTGGCTGCTGCAGCTTCACTCCCCTGCAAGTCGGGAGTCATGTTGAGGTTGTGTGCGATGTTTTTTTTTTTTATCACTGATCAAAATCACGTGTCACTGGGAAAGAGGCTGAAACGTAGAGTAATTGGCGCGTGTTAACCTGCAGCGAGAGTTAATTCCTTCAGCATCACTTGGCGTCAGCAGGGAAAATGTACAGGCTAAATGTAGAGTGGACCTTTCTTTGCCCTGTGTGATGGAATATATGAGAGTTTTTTTGAGAGTTTTTTTGAGAGTATGAGAGTATATATATATATATGAGTATGAGAGTCGGGGAAACGGGTCGAGCTCGAGCTACACTGCAAAGAGCAAATCAGAAATATTTTGTATTGATTTTGAACACTTTTCTCATAAATTCCTCAGCTCTATTAGGGACCCGGGGAAACCGCAAAATGCAAAGCAATTACAACTTTTTCTAGGTAGCAGCCTGAGTGTTGCATTTTAAAAAATGTACACAAGCTGCACTTTTCCTATATTGCTGCTTTAAGTTCATTTTGACAGGAGAGCTGTGAGCTATTTCATATCTTTTTTTTTTTTTTTTAGATGATCCAGCAATGCTTTTTATTTATTTATTTCTCCATTTAATTGGCCCCGTGTTCTTGCAGCAAGAAGCTTATGTGCTAGTCTTTTTAAAAAAAGTGTTATTCTCAGCAGGGAGGCACAACCTGACCAGTCCTGCTGCCCCCCCCCCCCCCACGCCTCGCTCCCCTCATATATCTCTATCACGTTGTTTACCCTTCCCCACCTTCCTCCCTTCATCTCTCTCTTTTTTTTTTTTTCCTCCTATGGTCTCTTTCATTTTCGCTGACGCTCCCTCAGAGCTACATTAAGTCATACCAGCCCCTTGAAGAGCACATCAAAGTGTGAGGACCAGTAAAATCATACAAGCTGAGTGCTTTGCAATATTATTACATGTTCCACGCTTTCTTCCACCCCCTTACCCACCCCCTCCTCTCTCTTACCTTTTCCCTCAAATTCTGAAGTGAAGTCATTCTTATAATAAGATGAGCTCGGGGGCGCAGAGGCCGACTTTCATAAATATGTGATTGCGACTGATGACAACTGATTCCACCTCACAGAAATGGTTAGGTGGATTTTAATGTTTGTGCCACAGTTTGTGTTTCACACCATGAGAAAGTGGATTTTTATATGTGCTGTAACTGTCAGCAGTTCCACTAAACCTCTATTAAATCATGTCCATCAAGTAATTGATTCAAAACGCTGAACTATGGCACTTAATAGAGCAAGTCCCCTACATTTCAATCAGGCAGCAATTAAACTGCGCACACACATAGATATCAGTCCCCTAAATATGCCCAGTTTGACATTATACAATAAAAATGTTACTATAAGTAGTACTGCCTCTTTGATATCAAAATTCAGAATAATTGTCAAATGTGTAGCTTTTATTCAGCCTGTAAGGTTACATTAACAGTTACCCTCTTCTAAAAGTTATCACAGAGTTGGATCAACACCTTCCCTGATGCATTTTCATCAAACGCCGACCCACATTATAGCCCGAGTGTGACAGTTTCCACCTCCGCACCTTCCTCCTCCTTCTTCCTCTCCTGTCGCAGTGTTTCCCAGCTCACATCAGAGACAAAATTCAGTCCGTGTTTTTTGGCCGCCACTGCCGGCGCTCCATTTGCCAGATGGAGCAAACGCTTTCATCGAGCACTCCTTGACCATCCTTGCGGTATAGCACATTAATGACATGGTCTCTGTCTCGTCTGATGTTCAGTTTGGAAGCCAGGAAACAAGCCTCGGTGGAAGATACTTGGAACAATAGAATAACGCCACAGCTTTGCTTTTGACATCATAATGATGATAGGTGCGAGTCCATTTACTTAACTGTGGTAATCGCCAGCTTTTATTGTGGGTGTGAAGCTAATCATGAAAGGTGGCTGTATTTAGAGAAAGGAAATGAAATACAGCAGCGGCTGGCAGGAGAAAGACTCATTTTCCCGGCTGCCGTTAAGCTCCCATTTGTTTCAGCCGTTCCTTCAATAAGATAAGATGAACTTCATTGATTCCACATAGGAAAATTAAAGTGTCACAGCGGCGAGACAAAGAGAAATATTCCAAGTAGCTGGATAATACTGGCAATAAGAAGTATGAGTTAAGAAAGTGCTTGGAGAGAGGGCTGCTTTTTTTGAATGATGAAGAGGAGAAGGAGGCATGAAAATGGAGAGCGAGTGAGGAACGGTCTATGAGAGATGGGGTCAGGTGTCTGTAGATGGCACCGACGCAAAATAACCTCAATTGACGAGAGCTTATAAAGCCTGATGCAGATGGCAGCAGATATTTCAGTGTGGTAATAATAAGCGATCCAGACACATCCATTAAGTCGCCAGTATGTTACTGTAGAAGAAAGAAGAGGACGGCGGAGGAAGAGAGAATCATGAAAAATACTACTTTTACAGTCATTAATATTGAGATGCATTTCACAAACCATCAGCCTTGTGGCGGTCTGACAGAGTGGGATGGATTTATTTATTTATTGTGGTCTGCGGAGGGCAGCGGTGATTTGAGAAGTAGCTGTCGTGACGCTTTTGATGAACGCACGTTTCCCCCGTGTAACTTTTCCCACTCTTATCTTCTGAAGTTACTCTTATACATTATAGAGAAAACGCCGTTTGTAATATCTGTTATTCTCCGGGGGTCTAAAAGCGCTCTGTACTTTACCCCTTTTTAATTATTCACATTTAATTACTCTTAAGTGTGTTATATATATTTTTTTTCATATATGGATATCTTTACACCAGCTTGATAAGTGATTAATTCCACATTAGGAATGTTTTTTTCACTGAGAAGCTTGAGGGATTGCGCTCTTTTAATCCTCAGTTTACTTGAAGGGTCTTTATCTGTTGCTCTATGCGTTTATCTCTCATTGTCTCCCCCCCCCCCCCCCCACCACCACCACCACCACACACACACTATCTCTCTCACTGTCCTTCGTACCGCTGTTTCTCTTTCCTCTCCCTATTTTCCCGCTTTGTGTTGTGTTGCTCCCTCTCTCTCTGGAGGCTATATGTAATTACTGTCAGAGGGGGACCTGCGTAGATCTGTGTGACCTTGGACACTCGGAGACAGAGGCCGTTCCTAGCACGGGGGTGCGGAAGTGACTCTGCTGCACGCCGTTGTTGCTTTGCCACTGTGGTCGTGAGTAGACGTAATTAAAAACTCTCTAAATATAGCCCTGTAGACTTGATGGGTGTGTAGCCATAATTGCTGGAACCTGAGTATTGGATGCTCGGCAGCTTTTCAAATTTTTGAAAGACATATCTTTGAGCGGTATTAGTTTTTCTTAAAACTCATAAGCTGTGCCTCAATTTCACAGTCTCTCATAGTTTAGGGGAGTGTGGAATAAAGTTTGAGGTATGAAACAACTCGAGACGTTGACGAGAGACAGTTGAGATGGCTCGGGGAATTTGGCTCGGGGTGGACACAGGAGTCGATGGAGGGACTCCATATTCCATCCTGCGTGGGAATGCCTCGGGATCCCTCATGTAGAGCTAAGAAGTGTGGGTAGAGGGATGTCTGGAAATACCCTACATGGCCAGCGAGTTGACCTAATCTCGGATAGATGGATAAACGGATGGCTGGGTAGATAAACTGTGTATTGTGGATGTGCTCTGGAGGGTTGAGCCAGTGGATAATCTCCGAGGGCTGACAGTCATCACGATGTCGAGCCCAGGCTTAGGCCCCAGTCGAGGGTAAATGCAGCTTTTCCTCAATATTCCATGGTCTTCCTCAACAGATGACCTAGGAACAGCCCAGTGGTCAACATGTGACCATGTATGGAAATGGGCTTTCTGTTCTTCATCTTCTTAGGAAGACCGTGACATGGAGTTGAAACCCTTTGAAAAAGCTCGTAGGTGGACTAATACAATGCAACCGTGTCAATCAGCATGTGTCCTCTTAACAGAAGAAATTGAATTATTGTATATATTGCGGCAGGGAAAGTACAGTACTAGAATTAGCACAGCAGACAGCATTCGACTGGGCGTTTTCATATGCTCACCATGTTTGTTCTGTTTGTGTGATCATTGTTATCGCACAATGTTTGTGGTACACAGATCTAAATCCTGTCCATGATGAGTTAGAAAAACTCACGCTCAAACCTGTAAGTCTAGCCCTGTGTGTGCAACCCTTGTTTATAGATTGTACCACTGGGCAACTTTCCTACAGGGTTTTAATTATCTTTGTTGTTGTTTTCTCCTCGCTAGTCGCCTCCCGCAGATTTGGAAGTTGCCCAAATGTCACCTCCGTGTGACTGGGTAGCTCGACCAGGCCCAGCTCGCCCGACAAACACATTCTCTGCTCTATCCCACCCCAGGCCTCAGTTGCGGCGCAGTCGGTGGTAAATCCTGTCTAGTGCTTGTTTCCTGGCACCCACACAAACTCATAATGAGTGAAGTCGTCCCCCCCCCCCCCCCCCCCCCCCAACCAGGTGCCACTCCGTCCGCATTATTCACACTTCTACCTTTTACACACAGCAGCTGTTCATCACCTAATGATGCTGGACCCGGCGAGGCGGGCGGCGAGGCAGGCAGGGGAGCTGTTCTCGCTCTGGCTCGACTTCAAACCAGGGCCCTTTTGAAACTGAATTCCATTATTATGAAATGTTACGTTTCAATCTTATTTTGTCGAGAGCTTGTTTAGGTCCCGCAGCTCCAGAATTTCCATATTGGTTTACTTAGTCGTTCGCTCTCCGAGCTGGTTTTTCTCTTTTAATTGAGTCTCTCTCCAAACCACGTCTTATTCCAGCATGGCTTCCCGACAGTGATCTCACAGCATCACTTGACACTGTCTCTGTTTTCTCTGCTTGAGTACCACTGATACTGAGGGTTAAAACAACATGAGAACTGCTGTAGCACTTCATATTGATCGGGGTGAGTGGCCCCCTTAATTTAATGTCGAGGCAGCCGAGCAATAATTACTTTATACCACGGAGCTCAATAGAAAACACAGGTTCACATTTAGAAATGGTTTTCACGAGGCTTCCTGCGTGACCATTTTATTTCTCTCCCCCCATTTTCAGTGAGAAATCTTTCGGTGGCGCTTTGGGCTTCAAGCCAAAGTAGTTGAGATGATTGACTCGTACACCAGTCTGTTTTTTCTTTTAAAAAAAGTATTTCTTGTGAATCGTGCAAGTTCTTCATTTTAGCAGACTAATTAAAAACAATGAAGAACTAATTGTACAGAGAAACAGAGAGTTTCTAGAGAAACGACATAGGGAAACTCACCAAAGTGCGAAATGTGACAATTGAATTAATGATTTTTGTTGAATAGTTTAATGGCCTCCTCAACTTTTGTGATTTAATTGCTACACTGTTCTCCCAATACGGATGCAATTATATTCAGGCTCAAGCAGAAAGTTTTAATTTCAGATTCCGCCTACATAAAAGTGTGTTGCTGTCTAAACAATCAGAAGTCTCACAAGGCCTGGAAGAAAGAAGATATTGTTTCTGTGAAATCTTCCCCCCGACATCGAGGACCATGTATCTTTGTTCATCTGCCTTTTATGTGTCATGTTTAATTCAGCTGAAGTGAGCGCGAGGCCTTGTTGTGGTGCCATTCGACCTCATACCTGCAGTGAACAAAGTAAACCGAGCAGGTGAATGAAAGTTGCAGCAGCTGAGGCGGCTGTTTTTTTGTGTTTTTTGTGTTTTTTACTCTCGCTGCTCCTTGCCACTGCAGCAGATGCAATATTTAGAGGTCAGTCCCTGCCCGGATGAAGTCCCCCCCGTCCCCAAACATTCATAATTAAATGAGATACGCAACTTAGCTTCTAAAAGGTCAGCTCACCTGTCGGTTTGAGGCGCGCTGCTTTTGCTTTTCAGGTGGAAAAAATAAGCGTCTCCGTGCTCGTTCTTCTCCGTCTTAGCGAGGGCGATTCGCACGAATGTCAGCTTGTGGCTCTGTTACCACAGAGCTGAATGGCTGAGTGACACTTTTCACAGTGGTGAGCCACTTACAGGCCCGGTTCCTCTTCAAAATTGGCCATGACCACCCCCACACCCATTTCCCAACCCGTCCAATTCCCCCCTGCTCCTCTTCTCCAAATACAGGGCCATCTCATGAGTATATTTGGACTCCGCACAATCAAAACGGGGCATTAGCTGCAGTCAATGAGGCTCGACAGGTGGCGGAGAGAGGAACGGGGGAGAGGCTGATGCAAAAAAAAAAAAAAGGCGAGCCACAGATGCTGCCTCTGTTCAGATATTTCACTGATGACTTTTCCAATTACAGAAACAGTAATTTGCCGTAAAAGGCTCCAGACTGCCGGGAAGGCTAGAATGGAACTGGGTAATTGGTGGTGGTGGGGGGGGGCATCACATGAGATATAATCCATATCACTCTCCAGTGGGAGTGGAGCAGCATTAGTCAAGCGGGGGGATCATTTGTTTTTATAGCGGCCTCCCTCAACGCTCTGCAGATGCTGACACCACTTTAAACATCGCTCAGGAAGGGGGAGTAAATGGCCTCTCGCTCGTCGTAGCTCCCTCCTTGTCACACTGTGTCTTCAGTAAGTGTACAAACAATCCCCGGGCGAGCGCCGCTTCTTTGTTGACCAACCACTGGGGGCATTAGACTCTTGACAGCTGTATGTGTTTGCCCACACGCACACGAGTTCAGTCCTCCCCCCGACCAGAACACACATTGTGCTGAGCCTAGTGGATTTTGTTGTTTGTTGTTTGTCGGTTTGCGGCCTTTTGCCTTTTTGAAGTGTTGCTCGCATGTCCCGAATCCCGGCTTCTCCTCCACCCGCGAGGATAAAGCCCGTCCAGAGCTCATGCATATTTAACACTCCGAACTAGCAGGTGAGCTAAAGCACAAAGCCCTGTGCGGCGACTGTGGAGCCCTCGGACGATCTGCACAGTGTTGGAGCTGTTGGCCTCAAAGCAAAGGTTCTGCTTTATTTCTCAGGCTACATCTCGACTAATGCATCACTGTTCCTGTCAACACGACTCTGGAGCTTTTAGGCTCCCAAAGCGGAGAAGTTTGGAAACACCGCTGGTCCCCGGTGGAGTTTGAAACCTCTGAGGCTGCGTTGTCGTATTGGACATGCAGAAACAAAGACGTTTTTAAAACAATGGCAGTCACCTACATTTGCTTCGACTACTATTTTTGAGGGCAAACGTTTTTAACTGTCTATAAAACATTGCTGTTCTTCGTTCGTAGTGTTTGTAGTAGAGAATCACACGCCCAGTATATGTGAATGGTTGCCTGATATATATATATACATTATCAGGCGTGTCAGCATGGACACAGACTAATCCTCGTAATAGTTTTAGTTTCAGTTTGACTTCGTCTCACTCCTCTGGATTCGCTCTCCCTTTTTTCTCCATTGGTGAATTCTTGTCGATTTATAGCCAGGTTTACGTTTCTGGATCGTCTCCAGCTGCTTGTTTCCCCAGCAGGTGTCCTTTTCATAGATCGTCTTTGTCTCCTAATTCCTTCATTCTTATAAGCCAGGAAATTAGAACTCTCTCATAAGCAACCATTGCTCTCTTGGCCTCTGCCTCTGCCATATTGCGATTATTTACCCTTCTGTGGTTTAATAGCTCTGGTAAACAGCTTAATAGACTCCAGTACGGACTCGGGATGTGTGGGTACATTTTTGTCCCCCCTCCCCTTGTCTGGATTTTACCGTGTGCCACACAGTATCATCAAATATGATCATAACCAACCTGTAAAGCTGTTGTCACTCTCCTTTTCTCTTTTGTTTTCCTTGTTTTTAAGCCTTGTCGTTCCCTCACTCCGCACCAGGCATTCACAATGTAATTATATATGATTTACAAACAGCTGTAGCCGTAATGGCGTATAAACAGATTATGGAACAAGGGAGGAAAAAAAAGACGGGAGAAATACGGAGATGAGGACGAGAGAGAAACTGTCCAGGGTCAGACGCGCTCAGTGGTTTGGATCTTTTTTCTTTTGGCTCTGCCCGCAACACAAAATGAGCTCTCACGCTCGACAGGGTTTAGCCCTTCCTCATGCAGATATTTAGTTGTCTTTTAGCCAACATTAAATGGGAATCTGCCTCCGTAATGCAGTGTGTCCTGGCTGCGTTTTGCCTCCTAATGTGACTGCTGCTCACATTCACTCAGAATTTCACTGGGCTGCTGCACATGCATAAGAGTTTGCTCAATTGACCCCCACAGGGCCTGGGTTTTCTCTCTCTGCATGTAAAACCCATTTCAGTTTCCCTCCACGCTGATTGCCGTCGGAGCCGTTCCTTTTATTGTGGTCATTTATGTCCCTTTCCTTGTGCATACTGGCGTTCCCTGTAAATGCATGTGTTGTGATAAGCGCATTTACACTATATTACGTCTGTGTGATATTGCCAAAATCTCATACCCAGATATTGTTACTTGTTATTCATACGTTCTCTCGACTGTGTGAATTGGGGCCATTGCTCCTTTCCATTTCCATGGGTTCTTCTCGCCATATGTTACATCTGTGGCTTGTTTTAAGCACTCGACTCATCCACAGACTCTGATTCTGACGTAGGCGGTAAAAGAGGTTTATTGTGTGGAGTTTGGAAAGCACGGTCTTCTGGTTTGTTTCAGACTTTATCATAAACAAAACCTGTCCGTCTGACAGATGGTCTTTCAGATACAACCTCCTTTTTTTTGTTTCAGATGGTTAAAGACTTTTTTCCTGTTTGGAATCATCCAATTTCAAGTCATCTTCGTTGACCACCGATGAATAGAAATGTTATCGAAAGATGTTTTGATGGCTGAATGATGTTATGGTGAATTAACTGCATGACCCTGAGCTGTCCTTGAATATTTCTACAACAAAGATTAGTCCAACTTCCATGCAAACAAACCAAAAAGGCTTGAGGTACAATCGAAACATCTCAGTATTAAATCCTTTGGGAGGGAGCAGGGAACAAGTCCGGATCACGTGAAGTCATCTCAAGATCATTCTCTTCCTGAGAAAGGGAATTGTCTCGAGATGCATCTTATCGCAGGGACAGGGACAGGATGGCAACTCCTAACACGAAACATAATCTCAAACATTCTTGCAGAGGCCTCACGACATCACTTTGGTCCGGCTCACTACGCGTCTCGCACAGTATTAAAATATGTAATAGTCTCAAATTCCCTGACAGCCATGTTTGCGTTGCCTTTTCCTGCATCCGCTCCGCGTGGATGAGCACAAAGTGCCGTCCAAAAGACGAAGAATATCACTGTAAAGACTGAGAGAATGTGAAATGACAGATGTCGTCGCATCGCACAGAGCTACACCGCACAGATAATGGAATAGCACTCACGCACGCAGAAGGAGGATGCGTTCCTGATAAATTCATAACCTCAAACTCCAGTTTGTCCCGCTCAGCAAATCAGAACTCGGAATCCCAGCAGAGAATGACAATGACTATGCCCACTACATCAAACACGCACATTGTAAAATGCTGTACCCACGTATTGATTTGTACAGTACAGTCTTTTTTCTTTTCATTATTTCACAAAAGCTCGAGTTGACGTCAGTCTGTGCAGAGGCTCCGGTTTATTTTCAAGAGTGTAACTGGCCCTGACTTGAACTAATTCAAGTGAATCTATGGGTCACAGCTTGTTAAGATTGCTGATCCATAACACTGCACTGTCACTGCCCTTTGACTTCATAACCCAACCAGAGCCTATACAGCCCGGAGGCTATAGAGAAAACTGTAGTAGAACATACAGCGTCTCAGTACCAGGGAAAGAAAGAAAGTTTTATTACGCAGACTATAAATAGCCCATTGGTGGATTATTTAGTACACTGCTCATCACAGCTTCTCTTAAGATGTCGCAGTGTGGATGTGTATATGTGACGGTATGTTTCTTGAGCTGGTCTCCATAAAGATCCATCCCTTCATGTGTCTGTAATGGGGGGAAACAAACTATAACCACGTGGGCTTGGTCAGTTTTGTCTTTGGTTCTTTACCTCACACCTACGGTCAATTTAGAATCTCCAACTGAACTAACCCGGGTCTGCATGTCTTTGGACCCTCCTGGAGAAAACCCACACAGAAACCTAAACCAGGACTTAAACTAGGAACCTTCTTCTACCAGGCACCAGTGATAACCGCTTCTCCCCCCCCCCCCCCCTCTATACCACTTCTGCACAAAGATGCTCATCTAACATCCATCAATCCTGTACAGTGCAGTGATCCATGTCTTCTTCCAGGAGGAAAACGCAGCAAATCTGAGGTGCTTGGGAAACAAATTGTACAATATGTGTGCGAAGCCGTTTAATCACTGATACGAAATGTGAATAGAAAATACAGAAGTTGACTTGAATGGCGTCGGTGGCTCTTCGGGGTGATTTAGAGTGATGCACGTGAGCAGCACAAGCAGTAACGGGACCTTCCGAAGAAGAAGGAAAAAAAATCCTGATTTGTATTTCCGACTGCACTGTAGGTGTAATTCAAAGCCAGCGAGCATGATGGCGACGGAACGCGTTTAGGAAACCCATCCGATCTGACAGCGAGGAATTGGCTGTCAAACGTATGACACGCGGAGACGTGGCAGTCATATCATCTCACCATCAGCGAATCAGGACACTGCTCAGGATGTGGCATGTGAGAATCCCCCCCCCCCCCCCCCCCATTTTAATGCATCGCACAGCTGCATCTACATACCATCACTCAGGCCGGCTTTTACCATTACCATGAATAAAGCATTGTTAATTAGGCTCCACTAAGAGGCCCCATCCATTAGTTAGAGTATTAGTATTAGAGTATATACTGTATATAGCAGGTAGAAGCCCCTTTTAAAGGTTGCGTGCCATTTATTTTGGTTCTTGCTGGACCCACAGCAAGAACATGGGAAGAGATATAAATATATGTCTTGTGTAAATGTACACGCATAAATATACACTAGTGCACTTGAAGAGGGCGGGAAGACGCACACTAACCTTTTTTAATTGGATTAATAAATCAAGGGGAAGTGGCCGGCCGCAGCCCCAACGCCTTCCCAGTGAACACGCAACCGTGGCAAAAGCTGGGGCGCTATGATGTCACCACACCACCTCCGAGGGCGTGTGTGTGTGTGTTGTGTGTGTTTTGTGTGTTTATGAGATGCAGGCAATTCATCCGACAATGTTTTTCCAAAAACTGCTTTCTCTACAAAATGCTGAGGATGTGTCTGTTTGTGTGCATGTGTGTGTTTATACTCCTATTCCCCACACTGCATTCATCAGCAGTTGGTGAAGCAGTAGGTGGCCAATGAGGTGTTTGGACACCTCCCCTCCCCTCCCCTCCCGCCCTGACCCCCTCCACAATCAAACTGAGCTCCCAGTTTTTCCTCCACACTTTTTTTCCCCCTCTTAGTTTGACATCACGCTAATGAAGATTTCCCGCACACGGCTGGTTGGCGGCTGCCTGGCTGTCTCAGCACAGACAACCCTGGGAAAACAAGCTCATTATTTATATATCTTTGTATTGTATTTACCAGCATAAATAATATAAGGCGTTAACGACGACTCATAGCAGCAGTGCAGGGGTAAGGTGTGTGTGCTGCCTTCCCTCAAGCTGTTTCACAGAAACGTGTAGAGCAAGCAGAAGTCGTTTTTACACACAGACTGTATCCGTGTGCACATGAAATCAACAGAACGTGTTCACCTGAGCTGTGATAAAAACACAAGTCCACATCAGTAAAGAGCCTTTTTCTTCTATCTTGTTTTAAGCTTTCTTTAAGAACTCTGGAAAATGTCCTGATAATTGGCGACTGGGCAGAGCAGCAGGAGACAGGACATTCATGACGTAAATTCTGTTGCTGAAAGCACAGATCGTTCTTCTCACCAAACGCCTTGAATCTCGTTGTTTTTTCTTCATGAGATATTTGTATTTATGCAGATTCGTGTCCATCACAATAGAATGTATTCTGCCGTGTGAGAGGACACAGCGTTGTCTTACTGTTTGCACAATTTCAAAGTTCTCTGTTAAGCTTTTGAAACCAACTTACTCTTTGGTTTAATTGGACCCTGGATCTTATATCATTGAGTTTTTTTAAAAACCTTTTTTATTATTACCTATTTTAAGATCTTTTACAAAGCAAAACAGTATCGGCAGGATCCTGGCCTTCATGCCTGCAAACACCCTTTAGCAGCTGAATCGATGTAAAATAGGCTTGAAGTGCAGCCATTGAATTTCATCTGGGCCATTTTACTAAATCAGCCGCTTTGATTGATTGTGCACACACACACACGCGGGGAGCACAAACAAATCGACTGTATATGTTGCACAAACAGCAGCAGGTGACTCTCGGAGATGCATATACATGGTAGCGCTCCCAATCAGCCTCCCAATTGCAATTGATGGGTGTCAATTAGGCCGCCATTTACCACAGTCATTGAAACCGCGCAGCCCTCGCTCACTATCTGCTTTTTCCTCCTGCAACTATATCGACGGCCACAATCTCCTGAATCCACCATAATCGGTCTGCCCCTCATGATGTAATGGTTTGATGGGCCATAAAGGCCCATCGGGAGAGCAGGCTTGCTTTACTCAAATCTGTATTTCTCCAGCAGGGTCAAACCAGCTTTAACTACGTGGTGGTGAAGTGCCAAGAGTCACAAAACCACAGATTATTTTCCTTCTGGGTATTTCTGCTGTCTTTTTGGGTTCTAAAGGGCAGTTGAGGAACAATGGAGTTGTAGCGTTTCAGATTTAAATGAAAGTGTATTTTTTTCCACATCCAAAACATAAATCTTTTTTTAATAAATGTTATTTTTCAGTTTGAATGAAAAGCTTTGCAACCTACCAAGATGAATTGGTATTTTTTGTGCTTGTCCCTATGAATTAAGGGAGTGATGCAATTTAACTTCAACCCCAGCATCTTGGAACAAACTAAGCTGCATCGTGCAATAAAGCAATAAATCTAATTTTTCACAGACGACCTCCAGAAACATCCTCAGTGTGTCTGTGTGTGCACAAAAAGCTCTGCGAAGTATCATCCGACTTTATTTCTCTTGTACTGATGAATTTATTCAGGTCTGCGGAGGTTGGATACAATGGTTTTCATTTTCTGCTGTTGCTCCAGGACCTGCTCTCTGTCAATCACTCAGTCAGGCCAACATGCAAACCAAATGAAAACGGCTGCACCTCCGTAGCCGAGAGAATTTAATGAAATCTGCGACCCAATATTTCCGACGTCCTCTCTGTGGGGAGTAGGAAAACATGTTTTAAATTAGATTAAATAGTAATAAAGGCAAAGCAGCAGACGTATCCGTGTCAAGGTAGGGGGGGGGGGGGGGACTGTAAATTGAGGTGTCTCTGTGTCGAAGTTGTCACTCATGCTGTCGCGGTGTCTGTTTCAGGAGGCCAGTTGGAAGGCCTGATGGAGACCATGAGAGCAGAGATCGCCGCCCAGCCTCCAGTGGAAGGATCCTACGCCCCGCGCCGAGGGGACCACTGCATAGCCAAGTTCGCTGATGGCGAATGGTGAGCACTTTGATACTCAACCCATCAACAACCCACACTGACCCGTTCTATATAGACCTAACTGATCCGTCCTGTAGGGTCAGAGGGGACAGATCCACCTTGAATACTGTTTCTTCTTCCACGTCAATTTACAATGAATTATGAAGGAGCTCTAACTCTGAATCGACATTGCACCATGTTTTCCTATAAAACTGTGTTTCAGCAAATACCCTGAATTCAAGTATCATTAACACTGGACAGAAAAAGAATGTATCAGAGCTTCCTTACCTGCAAATGTTTGATTTATCATTATCCCAAACTTCCCGACTCTAACTTAAGTAAGTTATTTAAAACAGTTTGTCGAGCGACATTCTGTACGTTTGTTTTATTTTCTTCTCTCCGTCGTCACGATCACCTGACACTTCCCCTTTTTACCTTGTTTCTGTTTAAGCCTGTGATGTGTTAACTGCAGACACCCTCAGGGTGTAATTAGCTCACTGCCACTGCTCTGGCCCTGTAGAATCAGCAGCCGCTTGACAGTAACACACACACACACACACACCACACACACACACACACACACACACACACACACACACACCTCTTCATCTTGTCTCTGCACCGGATGCTGGAAGTTTACAGATGGTCATGGGGACAGATAGAAGTCACAGTGATCGAGGGAGGGAGGGAGCGTGTCGATGTCAGGAAGGTGACGACGAAAAAAGATCACAAAAGTGATGATGAAAAAAAGAAAGTTCCCTGAAGCAGGTGTTCTTCTCTCTTCCCTCTCTCTTCCTCTCCGGGGTATTGGGGGGCCAAGCGAAAGTTATTCTCTCGCTCCAGCCTCCACAATAAGTTGTGAAAACCCATCACTCCCTTTCACCTATTGTTTGTAAAGACAGAACAATCATCCTGCACCCTGTGGCAAATGTCTGGAATTTGTCTTTTAAAAAAATAACACAGCTCCATATAATTCAGCGAGCTAATTAAGTTCATGTTCACATTGTGTCCATATCTTTGTATTTTGTGACGCATGTGGAATGTCGGCTTGTTTCATTAGGGGGCTAATTAGAAATCCGTTGCCTTTCAAGGCCTTTCAGAACACCGCAGAGTCGGAGTGAATCGAGAGGAGGAGGAAACTGTGCTCATCAGTCACTCGCTCCGTCTCTCACTCTTCCTCCCCGCATCTGAAGCTTGTCTTCCCCTTTATCGTTTATAACTTTGTTCTGTTGTCTCTCTTCGCCCGTGTGGCTCTTCTCTCCCGCTGTCCTTGCTTTGCTGCCAGTTTGTCTTCGTCAGTGGTGGTCAGACGAAGAGACTGAGGGAGACATTCTCTTCTGCAGCTTCTGTCTGAATTCATTACGAGGATTCAGCTCCGATCACAGACTGTGTATAAAGATAGTCGACATGACGGCTCCCCCCGAAAAAAAGTGAAGCCAAAACATCTTGATTGCCCTCCTGGGAGTTGGCTGCGTTACAGATCGTACATCCTGCCAGCTCCATGTTAGTGGACGGGACGTGGGCCAAACGAAAACACACGCTAGTTCTTATCACACTGATTTGTGTATTTCCTGTAAGTTTGGTTTTAATTGGTTATTTGAGGCCAATGAGTTTATAAAATGGGCTGAAACATCAGGATTTACAGCTAAATCTGACTCGAGATCAGTCAAGAGTTTGTTTTGACGCTGGATCCAAATGCGCAAGATGGCGTGTTCGTAACCGGGATATTTAAGCTTCATTCCTGGATAGTGGACGGGCGTGGAGACGCGTCGTCCATCTTTATACACAGTCTATACTTCAGAAACGTACTATTGCTTTTCCTTAATTTGGTCAATAATGTGTTGGTCAATAAAATCAACTTCATCTTCAATCAAATGTTTCAGAAAACCAAACATTCCAAAGGGTTCTTATCGTCTTATCATTAACACTAATGCTCTAAAGTTATTTTTCTACAAGACAAAAATAGCCTTAAATTTCTTTATTGCAAAGAGGCCTCTGTGCAATTTTCACAGCCCGTCCTGATGTCCTGATAGAGCCCCCCCCCGTCCGCCCGGTGTCCCCCCCCCTCACTCCCCCGGCCCGCTCATCCTCGCCTGCTCCTCTCCTCCGATCACAACAGACAGATCCTCCAACACCTTCCCCCCAGGGAAATAAGCACAGAATCATTTACTCATCTCCTTTTCCTCTTGTGCCCTCTGTCTTCATCTCTTGCTCCCCTCCGCTCTACCCCCTCTCTCTCTCTCTCTCTCTCTCTCTCTCTCCGTCTTCCTCTCCCTCTTTCAATTATTCTATTGCCGCTGCAGGTACAGAGCCCGAGTGGAGAAAGTTGAGTCGCCGGCGAAGGTGCACGTCTTCTACATCGACTATGGCAACGTAAGTATCCCTGTGACCGAAATATTTGACCGTGTGACAAAGCCACTGAATGTTGCACCATCATCGTTAAAGCAAACACAACAGTTGTATCGGGCGATGCTCCAAACCCCCCCGCCGGAGGGAACCTAGTGTCTGAAAGGGGATTTCTTTTCCGTTTCCTGCCTCTACCCAGACACCAGTTGTTTGCGTATCTCCATGTTCAAAGCCGCCTTAATGTAGCCTTTCATCTGGAGTTTTCAGGACAAATAGGACGCAGGCGTATTTGTTTTCCTTTGTTTACGACTGAAGCAAATGGTACAACTGAGTATATCATTTTTATTTATTTTTGTACCGGGGACAAAAGCAGAAACCCCCCCCCCCCCCCACCCTTCTATCTCAGTCTCTTTTTTTTTTTTTTTCTCATACTCTGTGAGGATGAAGGCACTCTCTCGATCCTTGTGTGAGTGCGTTATTGTCTGCGTCCCTGCCCACGTGCGTACACATGCTTGCATCACCAAGTGGCTCATGCAGCCAACCCCTGGCCCGCGGGAGATTTCCCATAATGCAGTGGAGCGGCACAGTGTGTGACTGACCTCGGAGTGGGGGGGGACAGCTCGAGGTTTGGCTGGCAGACGCGATGCATCCTGGCATGTTGCTGAAAGTGTGATTCTCCGAGGCCAACCTGGCGCGCGCACGCCACACACACACACACACACACACACACACAGAGGCTGCTATCCACCTCAGCCTATGTAGTTTTGTGTCTTCTTGGATTGAGTCATTCTGGCCTTGATTTCTTGCTGCTGTGTCATGAGCTATTAGTCACAGGTACAGCGCCGTACCTGAATTATTATATGATCATTAGCAAACACAGCAGAGCACTTTTGCCTTTCATTTTTAAAGGCCACATTCACAGTGCTGTCAAACTCTAATATGGCGTCAATAAATCTTAACCTTCTAATCCATAATAAATGTTGAGGGTATTCTCTGTCTAGACTGTACAGTCCAATGAACACATTAACCTAAGATATGGGGGTCATTAAATTAACTCCCCATTTCTAAGGGCTATATTTGTCTGACTTTCCACCAGCGTGTTCTCCCTGTGGTGATCAGCGATTGACCATTACTCACTCCGGCTTCTTCCTGTCGGGACGTATTAGCTTCAACGCCTCAATTTGTATGTTTCCTTTACTGAAATTTGCATTTTTGTTTAGATTCTGAACTTGGGTTCATTTCAAATAGTCGATGATAAAAAGCTTTTCAGCAAAAACACACAGATGCAGTGACTACATTGCAGAATAAATCCACATGTCAGGTTAGAAATGCAAGTTAACATATTAATCTGAAGATAACACATTAATAGAATCTTTACACAGTTGAACTGGTATTACTGGGATTTACAGTTCCTTCAGCGAGGTCTGCCCCGGGTCCCCCTGGCCCATTTAGAGCAGCTTCTCTACACTGAATACTCACCCTACCTCTAAGACTTCAATCATCATTTTATGTGAATACACAATAACGACACTGGCAAGCAGTGTTGCCTTTGACGAGTCTGGTGCATTTAACCCGACGTCTATTGTCATCTTTACTCATTCTTCACCTTTCGCTTGTCGCTGAGCTCCAGAGCAGATGGCTCAGACAGAGAGGGGTCTCAGCGCTGCTGTAGAAACAGCTGTGAAATGAGTGGTAAGGTGACATATACAAGCATGCAGCCCTAAAGCCACGACTACAAAACCGGTATCTGTCCTTCCTTCACATTGCGAAAGTAAACGTGTGTAATGCGGAGCCGATGCTGGATTGAAGGAAACGTAGAAACGTAAATTAGAGGGAACAGGACGAGCTCCAGCCTGAGTCTGTGTTGAGTTGTGTTTGAAAATGTTCTTCACTTAGAGACAAAAATTTCCTCACAAGCTTCCAAGGAGCTTGTTGCATTTCTGTTTTATGTGTCTGTATCATTATGAACATGAGCTTGTCTCCCTACGTCTCCTGTAACTTGTGTTGCTGTAGTTGTAGCGTGAGATGGAAGTCTGTCGTGTTTGCTTTGAAGCCGTCTTCATCTCAAACAAATACACAAATTACCGTCGAGCTTTCGCTTCATGCTCTCAAAAGCCTCGCCCTCCAAAATCTGATCATTTTACAGAGAGTAAATATTTCAAACCATGAACAGAGACTTTAGGAGCTTTAGTAGCCGCGGTGTTTGCACGTAGTCTTACAGCCGTAGTGAAAACAAATGTCAGTCTGTCTGTTTGATTGCAGAGATCCACATCATGCAGGCTGCCTTGAAAGCTGTTCTATATTGGGTCTGATTTCTGTCCTCTGCTCCTCCTCCCTCAGAGAGAAGTGGTGTCGTCCACCCGTCTAGCTGTCATGCCCCCCGCCTTCAGCACCAGGACCCTGCCAGCACAGGCCACCGAGTATGGCTTCGCCTTCATCCAGGTCCCACAGGACGTAAGTGCACGGACGCTCACGCACGCATATCTCTCAATATGTGTCGCCGCTGAAAAGCTTCAAAATTAACTTCCAGATATCAACTTCTCCAGTCTCATTTTCTGCCAGCTTCTGAAAGTCGACTTTCCTGGCACGACATAAAAACCGTTCTGAGTTTCACTTATCGCACGAGGTGATAAGTTTGCGACCGACTGAAAAGGGTCGAGTTTTTTTTTTTCTTCATTCCGAGCAATAGTGCTCATCCATAATGTATGCGGTACAAAGCCGACAGGGCATTGAACATGAAGCCATTGATTTACTCCAGAATAATTGAGATGGTATCAGAGACGCTTTGACTTTATATCTGTATTGATTCGATATTTCTGCAGCAAACCAAGAGTCCCAAAGTTTCTATAGATAGATCCAGAGTTCCCAGGTACTTGCTGTGTTTGTGCTCAAATGTCCATCTGATGGTTGAGAAGCCGTTTTTGTTTTTTTTGTTTTTTCTTCCTGCTGCCCTAATCTTCTTGTTTACATCAGCGTGTGTTTACTTAACCCCTGGTGTGTGTTTGTCTCCGCCTGCGTTTTGAGTGTGTCGGGGGGGTCAACTCATTGGAAGCATCCTGAGCCGGCAGCTTCCAGAATATTTGGTGCAGATACAAACATGTTTTTTTGTTTCGTGTGCCTCTTTGGTGCCGGAATAACCTCTGGGTAGTTTTAAGGAAATTTGTTGCACAGATTTGTAGAATATGTCCCTAGAGTGAATTAACTACAATTAAAATAATGATTTTTGGAGTGATAGCAGCACACAGTTGCCAGTTTATTAGGTACACCTCGCTGATATATTTAGCTTGTGCAGTCATTTATGATCAAGGTGCTAATTTGACTTAATCTTAGAGGCTGTAATGTGTTTTACTGTTGATGTTAAATCTTATTTTTGTCTCGTCTCTCTTTAAAACCCTAGCATCTGTTATTAGGTTGTTTTTAGCTTCAAAGTGTTACTAGGACAACTGTCATGGGGTTAGCTGCGTCATGACTACATATGCTAAATGTTTTTTTTTAATGCAGCAATGCTTATTTTTACTAATTATTTAGGATATAAATGGAATTTGGACCCATCGGCTTCTTACTCGACACTCAAAGCTTCTCTCAGTTCAGTGGCTTGGTAGAAGCTGTGTGTTTGTGTGTGTGTGTCTGTACACACACTTGTAATCCCTGTGTGCATGCTATCACCTGTCTCATGAGTCAGTGTCTCCTAAAGGAAGTGGCCCATCTGTTGGTCCAACCCGGGGGACAGAGGCATCACCTACACTTTACAGCCCACACACACCTCTCACTCTTCCTCTGTCACTCTGCATCTGTCTCACCCTTGTCCTCTTCTTTTTGTTTCCTCTTGGTTTTTTCTGTCATGTGTTTGTCGTCTGTTCTGTCTGGACAGTTTCACCGTGTCACTCACGCCGACTCCACGCCGCCCCACTTGCACTGCACCTTTGCTGCCGCACACAGGACAGGTTGTTGTGTCTCTGTCGCTCAACCTGCCAGGCGATGCCCTGCACATATGTCTGTCTCGACCATGAAGTCGCACAGCTTCACAGTCCAGTCTTAAAATCCTTCTTTTTCAAAAATCTGCTGCTTTCTAGTGCAGTTTCACAAGATGCCCCAAAAAGTGACATTGTTCTGTTGTTTTGTAGGAAAACAAAACTGAAATGTGAACTTGTAACTTAGCCAGAGCTACAGAGCTCGTGTCATCTCACTGTAGCAACAGACGCCAGCACTTTTCAAGTCAAGTTTTATCCTGGATGTTGTGAACTCCTGTGAAGCCTCCTCCTCCGGACACCCGGACACTTCAAGGATGCCTCGTCAGCTAATTAAAGAAAGTAGTTAATGTCTGGAGAGCACTTGTAAAAAAAGACAAACAACAGAGTAAATCCTAAAAAATGCCAAATAAAAAAAAAGTCCAGCCACAAAAGATACAACCTCAATAAAACGGTTTTCTCAAGGTTACACAACTTTCCCTACAATTTATATTTGTGCATTTTCAACACTTATAACTCGCTGCCATCAACATTTTCTCTTTAAGGGCTGGGTATTGATTCTCTCTGTACCGGCTCCCTCACACTCGTCTTCACATATCCATACACTCTCTTGTCATGTGCATTCCTTTATACACTTCTTAAGCGGGTGCTTTGTGTGAAGGGAAAGTGAAAGATGGATGCATTGGCTTTTGAAAACGGTTCTGTAGAAAAAGATCTTTTTATATTCCTCGAAGAAAGAATCAAAGTATACATGGCAATAAAGTTTCATTGCTGAAGCTTGGGTTTAAATTGGCTCAGGTGTTGAATGTAAAAAAACAAAAAAACAAATCATGCCACAGTAAGTAAAGTGGAAATATCTCAGCCTGCTGTTAATGCGTCAAAGGGTTTTAACTGGGATTGTTCTGCACATGAGGTCGACAAGACGGGGTCACTGGAAGGCTCTCATTAATTTTGTATAACCCCCCCCCCCCCCCCCCTCGCCAGTGTTGACGCATCCTTGTTCTGTAATACTCTCTTCCTGTGTTTTTCTCTCTCCTCCGGTGTCGGCGGTCTCTCTCTCTCTCTCCTCTCTCTCTTTCTCTCTCTTCTCTCTCTCTTTCTCTTTCTGTCCCTCTCTCTCTCTCTCTGTCACACACCGACTCGTCCTCGTCCTCGCTCTCTCTCGCCCTGAGCTCCCCTGCAGCGCGTGTGACAAGTTGACCAGGGGGAGAGCGGGGACAAAAAAAGACCCTTCGTTTTTTTTGTGCCTTGAACAAGCTTCCCTGCCCACACACACTCTCACACACACACACACACACACACACACACACACACACACACCACCCCAAGGGCGGCTAGCTCGAAGGGGGTTGCCATGGAGACAAGACCAGGGCAAGAAAGAAGGGAAGCAAAGAGATGGATGGTGTAGAGGAGGGATGCATGATGGCCAGGGACCCATTTTTTTGTTTTGTTTTTAAGTGTCTTCCTGTCTTTGAAGATGCAGCTCCCTTTTGTTTTCAGTTTCTTTTTTTTTTTTCTGCCCCGACCGCCGGAGGATGTGAGGTCAGGTTTGCACCGCAGCCGCTCCACCTCCCTCCTCCCCCCCGGCACACGCGTTCAATCAAAAGCTGGCCTTTCACATTCAAGAGGGTGAGGAATAAGAGACGTAACTAACTGAAGAATGAGAAGAAAGGGACATGATGATGATGATGGGGAGGAGGTGGAGGGCAGGTGAGATTCAGGCCATTAGAAACTTCAGCCCAACTTGAATCTCATGAACCGGCTGAGGAGGTAATTTCCACAGATTACAGTGAAATAGTTGCCGATTGGTGAATGGATACGTATGATTGCGACCACATTATAAAGCAAATTGAACCCCTACCACTTTAGTACCGCTCCCCCCCTGAAATCAAATCCGAACATGTTCATGCATATGTGGCTTTTTACATCAGCCTCTGCATTGCGTGTCTTTGTGTGCGTTTGCCCATCAGGAGCCATCAGTGATAACACACTAATTATCCCTTTCACCTCTTTTTCCTCACTTTCCCTCCCGTCTCCATCTATCCCATTATCTCCTCACCCTTTTTTTCCCCTCTGCTGATCACACCATCTATTAATGCCCCATTTCCTCTCCTCCTCCTCCTCTTCCTTCCTAATCCCCACTCCTTATCAACGTCTCTTTCTCTCCGTCTCTCTTCCAGGAGGACGCCCGTGCGGACGTGGTGGACTGTGTGGTGCGGGACATCCAGAACAGCCAGTGCCTGTTGAACGTGGAGTACTCGGGGGCCACCTGCTCACAGGCCACGATACAGTTCGGGGACACCAAGAACGACGTCGGCCTCGGGCTGGTCAAAGAGGGATACGTCATGGTGGACATCCGCAAGGAAAAGTACCTGCAGAAAATTGTGAGTGAAAAGACAGAGGAGGCAGCAGTTGATGGGGATAAATCTCAATTTGAGACCAAAGCCTAATTCCGGGCTGCTGTGGAGCCTTCTCATGTAGCTTCTCTCTGACTTGATGGTCAAATTATTTTCCCAGTTCAAATCAGTGACACTGTCTGCCCAGTCTGCTCTGATTGGCTAGCTGCTGTGATTGGTCAGATGTGCTGGACTAGCTGCTGGGTGTGCATTATGCAAATGTGCGTGTTTGTAATGTCCCTTGACTGAATTGACTCGTGGTTCAATTAAATTGTGTTGTGTTGTGCACCACATGCATCATCTCAAGGCACTTCACATTGTGAGGTCGAGATCTTACGTTGTAGAGAAACACAACTAGTCCCACAACGAGCGAGCAAAACTCACTACATTTTCAAATGAACATTTTTGGATTGATTAGCAACACTCAGTTGTAAGTTTATTAGACACACCTCAAGTTAATGAATTTAGCGAGGGGAGTCGTTTATGATCAAGTTGTTGTGTCTGATGTACTGACGAGGCGTTCAGGAGCTTCTGTTTCCTGTGGGAGAGAGGAGCTCCCGTTACTTTAGGCTTTTTAACTTTGTAGATTTTTACACACTAGAGAACAAAAAAATAAATAAAAATCATATGTCATTTTAGAGGTGGAGGTCTAACTGTGAAAGGTTGAATTTATTGAACAGGTCATTTCCGTCAGTTTCTGTAAATTTCAGATTGATTTCCGAGCCCTTTACTCTGACGGCTCTGTCTTTTAAATCATCTTAAACTCCTCACTTCCTCCTGCTCGCGTGTTATTCTGTAGCTCACAGTGGTATGGATAAGTATTTGTGCTGCTGTTGTTCGATCTGTGTAACATAAAGCACGTAGCAGCCCCCCCCCCCATTCTATTATTTGATGTAACAAGTTCCATTTGCCGCCTGTGGCTTTCTGAGACTCCAATAATTACCACATCACCGTGCTCGCATACAAATGCCTCCTCATTTCTAGTTCTGTTTAAATCCATACGTGCAAACTTGTATTAGTACGTTTTGTCATGTGATCACCGCGCCTTTGTCAATCTACGGGTGAAAAAATACACAATTTACACAATATTGCCCCAGATGGCGGCCATTTGCTGTCCTCTCATGAAAGATGGAGGATATTTATTCCTCCTGCAATTACTGCTGCCGCACTCTGCTGTTAGCTTAAAAATCCATACGCACAAAAGGGATGGAGAAACATGTCCACCAGAATCAAAACATATATATTTATATAAATTAAACGCTGTCGCACATTTGTACACGCAATTTATTCACTCGCGTACAGAAGTGTAAGTAACTAATTGTTGTACCGAAGCAATAAAAGCACTCCGGGCCCCGTCCGTCAATAGAGCTCTGTGATCACATCGTTGTGAGAGTGTTTTGACCTCTGACCTCTAAAGAGTAGCCACGGATCGTAATGCGGTCTCTGGGTAATGGACCCTATAGACAAAGACAGTGATTAAAACCTCCCAGCCATACGACTAATGGGCTTATAGACCGTACACAGATTTAGGTATTGTTGGATCAAATGGATTCTCGTTAGTATTCAGCCGCATCTTTCTCCAGTGTTTTGCTTCGTCCTCGCCGGCTGCTGACGTGTTGCCAATGCCTCTACACGAGCGTGCTGAAGGAAGCTCCAGAGTTATTTCCTTGTTGATTCCAGCCGTCAAGTCCGATCCTGAGATCTTCCATGTTCCCAGCTCGGTAAAAGCAAGCTGGAGTCTTATTAGGCGGCTTTTCCAACCATGAAATGGAGTAAATGTGCTTCTGATCCATAGAATGTGGACATGCCTGATAGACCTGTGTACAGTAGCTGAAAGGCCCAGTTAGACGTTATTGGAGCTGAGGGATATATTTTGTGGATCATAATCGTGATGTTGCCGAACTTCATCCTCCTTTTGGCTTCATTTGATCTTTCCTGAACTTGAATGTATGAGAGCTGAAACAATGACTTCATTATGAGCTAAATATTGAGGATTGTTCACTTGATTGACAGGAAATTAATCAACTATTCTGAAATTCAGCTGTTTCTGATATTTTCAAAATCCTTCCTCGGTTTACAGCTTTTCAAATTTGAGGATTTGCTGCTTTTCTTTTTCTAGCACATTTAATATCTTTTGGATTTGAACTCAACCAAACAAGATATTTTAAAACCTCACATTGGACTCTTGACATTTGAGGAGAAAACACAGAGTTTGCAGATGAAGTTAATGAAATTCACTGTGAAAGTGGTTTCTTTACCAAAACGGATGTTATTATTTACCACGTTCACTCTCATGGATGGATTTAGTTAAATCTTTTAATTTGCTGTATTGCTGCCTTTTGTTCCCGTTCCCTCCCGGAGTTGACCTCGAGTCTTTTGTTTGCAAGCTGCATTTCTGACTCAAATATTTATGAGCAGCACTGCAGCTGCTGCCAGTGCAACAAAACACAAAACATTATCTTGCCGAGGCAATAAAGCCAAAAAAACGCTCACAGATACAACCTTTTGTTGACCCCTGGATCCATGCCCCTACTTCCTTTTCATCTTATGGAAAGTTTGCCTTGAGCTTTTCGCAGTGGAGGATCCAACCTTGAGTTCTTCTGCTCCTCCTTCCTCTCTTTTTCACTCATCCAGACTATCGGCTTCTCCGAGAAGTGACTTTTGTCCTTCCTATCTGCTCCATTTTGGCTCCATTCTTTATTCATTATCCATTCCAGGGGATTGGAAACATGGTCATTGTAATCTGCAGTGCTAAGCATTGCGTAACAGATGGGCTGTAATGTTCACTGGCACTTGAGTGACTATCAATAGTCAGTCATAAGTGCACTGAAGGTTAACACCAGTCTTTGAGAGTGGCATTGTCCCAGAAGAGGCAGAGCAGAGAGGGATATTCATCCATTTGGGGCTTTTTATTTATTTCCTTCCCCGAGTGCATTTCAGCCTTAAACCCTTCACTGGCTGATGCCCACTCCGCGCACCATATGGAGTACATAGCTATTGTTGCAGCCATCCATCAGTATCATGGCAAAGGAAGAGGATTCGTGGTGAAAGTGTAGGCGAAATGATGATCGTGCACCAGCTGCCGGTCTCATTGAGGGGAAGTGAGGTATTAAAGGGAAGGCAGGGAGGTGGGTGGACAAACCGTAATCTAAATGATGATTGATAGACTGTACTTAGTGAGGGGAGACTGACAGCGACCTAGAGGTGTGGACGGACAGTAAAGCATGATATTAAAGTACAACAGGGAGGATGTCCTGTGGTATGGAAATGACCCATAACATCGCAGATAAAAATCCGAGCACCCATAAGCACTCGGTCGTCAATTTTTTTAAGGAACACCCGACCAAAACTAGTTCCGCCATTCTGAGGTTTATGGAGGTTTTAATTCAACGTGGAGGACGAGTGCAGTGCCCGTTCTGAATCCACCTGTTTGGAATGGGCTGTTTGTTTGGCCCGTGGTGACGCTGGTGGCAGCTTTTCTTTCTGAAACCGTAACAGTGACCTGCGGTAGTTGAGCCGCGGAAAAATAAAGAGCGGCTGCGTGACTCAGTCCACAGAACCCTGAAGCTACAGCTGCTGCGCAAAGAGCCGTTCACCTGTTTATTAAAAGTTCAGTGGAGCCGCCGCAGCCACAGAGCGCCGGTTGCCTTTTTATTCAAAGTTTATGAATATTTAACGTATTGCATCTCCTACTTGTACCAAATTCAACACCACACTTCCTTGGGCCTTTAACGAGTCACATGCCAAGTGTGAAGCCGATAAAATGAACGATTCTCGAGATACGTGAGCCCCATACCGACAGAAATTTGCAGAATTATTAGAACAATGTAGTTTTTAACAGTTGCACTGTCTTTGTATAATGCGACGGTGCTGCAGCCGTCCAAATGACCACCCAGTTAATACCCACAACACGCAGATACCGTCCGACAGACAGATCTAATGTCATAATACGAGGTTTAATCCGTCATACATCTGTCACATCATGTGTAGACCTTCTGCGTGTGTTGTTTATGAGCCTTTGGTATTTAGATTACCATCAGTGAGTGATATCTGTGCGTTATCACCAGATCAGGGTTGGAAACAGAAGCGTGGGGCTTTATATACAGTAGCTACAGTATTTCAGCCTTTGTGAGCTTGTAACTGTGTCACTTTGGTTTCAGTTATAGCCTGAGACTTTGTTTTTGTTTTTACTGCCGACCATATTTCCTTTCTCATAAGTCTCACCCGCATTACATTACTCATCCGTGTTGGTCTGGTCTTCCTCCTTATTTGTTTCGCCGCTCAAACTTTTTATACCCAGATACAGATCTCGAGAACGGTTCTGTTTCTGTGGAAAATAGATTCTAGGCCCCACAGTCCCCTTACATCCACTCAAGCTGCAACACATTTCAGTCCTGTAAATAAGCCTTTTTTTAATCAGGATCCATGAATTGTTCTCTTGGAAATTGGTGAAAATCCTGTGTACGAGTCGGGCACAACTGTCTGCCTGTTACCGACGTGCTGTATCATAAACGAGCCGTTAGCCAAACTCTAACAGAAATTGTCAACCGCCGTGGACGTTTGCCAAACGCGAACAATCTTTTCGTTTTAACGCCACGCGAAGAGATCTCATCTCTCGCTCTGACCTGAGACTCTCACGCTGACTTCATGCCTTCACCCCGGCACAGTCCATGTACCAAGCCATCCCGAAATTGTCCTGGCACCGTCAACCACCAGCCACTGCTCGGATGGCAGGTTGCCACGTTGGCACACACACACACACACACACACACACACACACACACACGTGCTCACTAACGTATTTCCTCCTCGTTCCTCATTTCTCTTAACGTCTCTCTCCGCTCATTGTTCAGGACCTGGTTTCTCCCATATTTCCTTCTCCCCTCTTTGCCGCTTTGTCAACATCACTCACCTCCCGCCCTCCCCTCCCTCCCATCACCACTTATATCTCCACTGCTCTTCTCTTCATCACTTATTTCTTGTTTACACGCTCCTGTACTCTCCATTCCTCTCCTCCGCCTTCTCCGTATAACTCCCTCACTTTTTGCTGCTCACACTCGTTAATCCCCCCCCCCCCCCCCCCATCTTTTCCGCACCCCGTGTTCTTTTTTAACCTTTGCGATCCGAACTGAGCCCGAGCATTTTATTTTACCAGCACTGGCAGAGGAAGCTTGTTTGTACTTTTACATTCGCTCATTTGCATTTTGTGTTTCAGTGCAATTATTTGTATCTTGCATCAGCCGACTCTGCCCCGTTGAACCCAAACTGTGCTGACGGCGATGCCTCTCTTTTAAGATTATAAGTGATGGAAAACAGTGGAGCTGTCGGATAATGTTTGAGAGAGAACAAGATAGAGAAACAACATATTTACTGACGGCCTGTTAGTCAGTTCTTTGAGGAACACAGACACCTCTCTGTTTGTGTTGTACCTGAAATGAGTCCGTCATGGTGAGCGCGGTTGGAAGACGGCTGCCTAAGGTAGAGACACAATCTTTTCTTGTGCGCCGCCGCCGACCTCATGACCGATTCCAGATCAGACAGGCCACTGGGCGCTAACTGTCTCCCCCAGTCACCTCAGCTCCCTGACATCGTTGCGAGACCCTAAAGTTCATTAGTGTTACTCCGGTTTGCTAATTGCAAGTCAATTAGAAACACGGAAGTGTCTGTCAGTTCCTTGCAAGCGCAATTATTATCAATCACCAACAGCGATGGCTGCATCGACCTCGGCCTCGTTTCCAATATGTTCCCCACTGAAGGGATTACAATATAGAAACCATGTTCACACCTTTGCCAAATGTTTGTGAAGTGACTCGTAAGATTTTTATTAAAATGTGACCGTGTGCTCAAGGCAGAGTTTAGCATCGTGGAATCTTTGATTATTCACCAGCCCCTCGAGAAATATCCTCTTATTTCCTCCGCTCTCTGTCTGTGTTGCAGCTGGATTCCCACTGAGGCCTTGTTTTTCATGTATGACGGCAGTGGTCGACTTTTAAGTAGCTTCAAGGAGCCTTCAAGTGGTGGCTCACATGCAGTTGATTTTTTTTAATTTTTTTAATTCATGCATTTCTTTTCACAGCAACTGCTCCATGGATAATCTAGTTTTCTTATAGCTTGTACTAGGAGTCCCTGGTGTGGTTAATAGCGCAGCAGTTGCATTATACAGTGATTGTGTTAATGGGGGTGGGAATCGTAGACGAAGATGAAATGGCGTGTTAAAGAGGTGTGGCCACACCTACAGCTGCATGTGGCGAAATCCATACAGGAAGTCAGGAAGGACGCTCGCGCATACACAGGATTTCTCCAGGGAAACGCTGTCCCATTTATCTAAGTACAATTGTGCTGTTTGGTCAACACGCACGCACACACACACACACACACGTGCGCGCGCTGCAGCAAGGTGGCTCATGTAATGTAACCACACTGTTGGAGGAGACTGGACACTGATGATGTGCCTCATGGGAACGTTGCCGTGTCTATACAGCGGGTTCACTCAACAAAATGAGGCCTCGTGGGTAAACAGTGTTTCATGTCGTAGCACGGCTGTTGTCGCTTATGGGCTGTCCCCAGGCAGAGAGGACGGACATGTCCCCAGGCAGAGAGGACGGACATGTCCCCAGGCAGAGAGGACGGACATGGTACATGTTATACTTTTAAACCCACGTGGGAAATGAAGAGAAGGTGAGACACAAAACAACAACACAACACAAAGACGACACCTGATGGAGAATAGATAAATAAATGGCTGGTGGTTCTGTGTCCGAGTTTGCCCCAAATGGCTCCTGCCGCGGTGGATCAGGTTTCCATCACCCCCCCCCCCACCAGAAAAAATTGCCACCGTGTCATCTATAAATGGCTTTTAGCCGTATCCGGATAACCAACTGACTGACTTTCAGGTCGCTGCCCTCCGTGTTCAACCCCAATGCCCGCGCGTCACAGCCCATCAAAGATCCAACCCCCCCCCCCCCCCCCCTCACAAAACAAGGGCACATAAACCCACACACCACACACACACACACACACACACCTCACACTGAGCTTCATGGGTATGTGAAAGCATGACCGCTCCTCACCAATGGCTCAATACCTAATTTACAAGTAGAGTTAGAGATGGGACCTTGTAATGGACATTTTCTGCTTCCCTGTTATTGACCACACACACACACACACACACAGTCACTTGCACAGGCAGTTGCCTCCCCTGCTGCCACCGCTCTAAGGGCCCTTTTGCCATGTCCTAGCTGACACGCGCCACTTCCCAAACGCAATTCCATCTTCTGCAGATGTACACACACACACTCTCACACACACACACACACACACCCACACACTATATCCTCCCCCCCCACACGCCGGCGGGGTGCACGGGGGACAGGCAGCAGGGGAGTGGAGGCACCAGGTTGTTCAAACCTAGATTATTTGGAGTTGTGTGACCTCGTGGGAGCAGAAGAGTAGAAGAGCGAACTCTTTACTAAGCCTTGGATAAGTTGTCCGTGTGCCGCATGTTTGTACGATACATTAGTGTTTACGTAAGAATTGTTTCCTTTGCGCTCTCCCCCCTGGTACCCCACTGGAGAGAACGTTCTCTGTCGTATCCGTTATGTCCTTGTGTTGGTTGTGTGTGTTTGTGTGCACATGTTTTACTTGTGTGTGCGCGAGTGAGTCCTCCTTAACTCTATGAACCCACGCTGGTGGGCTTGTCACGCCACGTTCCCACCAGAGCGCCTGATCTCCTCCGACAGTCATGCTGGGGGGACCGGCGTGCATCAGGGCGTAATCCCGGTTTACCTCAGACAGGGACAATGACAATCATACAGTTGATGTACATGAAGAGACCCCTACTTTATTATTTCATTAGGGCATTCACAGAGAACTGGTCACATGCATAAGAAGCATCATATCTGAATAAGTGGATATTTTGCTGCAGTTTACATTAAACCCAGTTCTCTCGGGCTGTGATGCCTCAGAAACGCTTTGGAACCAAACAAATAATTGGAAGCCGATGCAAATCAGATGCTGATGATGAGTCCGTCTCTTTAATTTAACACTAGAAATTGATATTCATTACTTTTGAATTCATATTTCACCCTCTTTTATGCAACACTTTTATGTAAAAGTTCAGCTATTCTTCTTTTTTTTTATGTCCATATAAATAAGCAAATGCAGAAAACAACGTCCGTCTTTTTATCGAACGTTGACTCGAACACTTCCCGTGTCCCTCAAACACACGAGAAGCTTTTGAGGATTCTCTGAAGAGGCTTTTCTCAAACTCCTCTCTGCTTACCATGCAGTATTCATGCATTCGTATATTCAATGAGAGATGTTTCTGTGGACAGAAATCCACAGCTCAGACAGCTACACTCAGGCTAAACTGGTGTGAGTTACAGACATGAAAGACTGTTTTGTTCCAGCAGACGCTCGGGAGACAAAGTGTCCCGAGCAGATTGTTCTGCTTTAGGTGGAGTCAGGAGGAGGAGGCAGGTGGAGGGAGACAAGAAACCAGAAGTGATGAGGATGCAGAGAGCGGCGTGGAGAAACAAAGGACAAGTGTCAAAATGGAGTTAGTGGCATTTAGTGTTTTTGGTGGGAGTTTGACTGCTGGTGTCTGGGAGGCTGTGTGCGTCTGATCGTCATTGCTGTTAATGAGAAAAGCTCAACATGCGTGGAGGACAAGCCTCATTGTTCCCCTTCCGCTCCAGTGGCTTTTACGTCGCCTGGCATCCCGTCTCTGCGGCGAGGGCCAAGAGAGCGAGCGGGTGAACATACCCCGGCCCTCAAACTTCGATTAGTCACTTGCTTTTGCACTCCATCCAAAATCTGGTTTTCACTCTGCGTTCTCATGGCCGCGAAAAAAAAAAAAAAAGAAGTCTCGGCTCACCTACGCACCAGACGCACACAACCTGTCAGAGAGCTGCGGCGTTAGCGCTCGCTCAGATCCATCACTTTCACACCATGCTAACCAGAACGCCACCTGGGCACGGCACGGCAGCCAGCGAAGGCACATGCATGCTCTCTCGCTCTCTCTCACTCCCAGGCAGACGGATTCGCTCCTTGGCAGACACGTCGCCCGCTGCCAAAACGCCAGACACACACCACCTGTCGTTCATCTCACGAAAAACATCACTTGGACCAAAGTCTCCCGCCAAGTCTTCCCCCAGAAACGTACCTGCATATATTACGACGGACTCCGACACTAGTGGTACATAATCCTTCTCTTAAAAGTGCACCGAGCATCAGATGATTGTGTTCTCGTCTCAGAACGCTGTTAGAAATCCACTCAAATGTAAACACACTACTCACAAACACAAAAAACACACACTGAGAGCCAAACAGCATATTCTCTGTTAGTGCCAGTGTCCGTGGCCCCTGCTCACCAAACATGGCATCTGCCTGACATATGGGAGCTCTGTGGGGTCATCCAGACGAGCACGCCGTCACCCGCCGCCTTCTGCCGCCCGTAACCCCCCCACTTTCCTTCTCCCCCCTCGGTCGTTCATCGGCTTCTCTTCCGTTACCTTCCTCCCTCTCGCTCCTTCTCACCTGGAACTTTCACAGCTTTAAGCTTCGTCCTTCTTGGCCTCGAAACATAATCCTGAATTTCTTTTGCATTCAGCAATGATGATTTTAGGCCTTAAAAATATTTGAAATACTTTAAAATATTGTGGCTTTTTTTTAATATATATTTTTTGGCGGTATGCCTAGTTTATAATATCTGCGTTTCTTGAGATACAGATATTTGCACACATTGATAAAACTAGAAACAAGACCGACATTCCTTCATATCAGTCGTACGTGAATGATTCAATGTTTGATGGTCTAAAAAATGTCTTAAATAGTCTAACCTAAAGAAACCTTGATGCACACTCGCTCTCACTTGACGCTCCTCATCATCTCCACGCCCGTCGTGCTTCTGTTTGGGTCGTCAATGAGCCATTATGCCGCCCTGCTGGAGCCAATAGAAAAGCCCTGAAAGGAAATATCCGGCACCAGGATACGTGGAGCTGTTCAGAATAATGTGCAGGCAGTCATCGCCTGTGTTCAGCTGAGCACTGATTGGCTGTTGTGTTTCTCCGAGCTGAAGTGAGACGAACAGTGAAAGGCGAAGGCGAGCCAGGAAAGGCGCCCCCCCCCCCCCCCCCCCCAAACCCAACACAAAGACGCTCGCCGCAATGGCTCCAATATGGCAGCCGTCATCTGTGCATATTGTGCTGTAGTGCTCTCGACTGTCACACTCTGCATGCGGATTCCGACGCAGCCGTGCGGTTTGGAGAACGTGTAGATGGAATATATTCACTTTAAAGTCAAGCTTTTGTTTCTCTCGGTGATGTAATTGTCGCTCTTTTGTTTGAGCGTTGCCAAATCCACTTTGGCAGATTTACGAAAACCCTCTTCCACATCATTGTAGCCTCCGCTGAGATTTCCAAGTGCAGCACCAGGAAACGCGGCTCAGACTGATAGCTCCCCTCCGAAGCCCAAATGGCATCTCTGGCCTTTTGTGTCTGTGAAATATCGTTGGCTGGATCGTCCATATGGTGACATCTGCCTGATGGGACCAAGACGCCACATCCCAAAGCCTTCCCAAAAAAAAATCTCTCCTTTTAGTTGGCTGTGATGGATGACTTGTGCAGCCGCTGCACTTTCCTGGGCCACACACACACGTGCACACACACTCACACGCCGGCTGTATGTTCCACCTGCAGGTCTGTTGTCTTGGCGGCGCCGTGTGCAGCGTAGCTATCAAATCAACCTATGTGCACGAGCTCGCTAAGCAATTAAACTATCGTGCCCGATCCACACTCGACAGTTTTAACATCTGGCATCCTCGTTCTGGCGTGTGTGTGTGTGTGTGCGTTTGAGTGTGAACGCCAGCTCATCTGCTGCTAAAATAAGATCTGAAATATGGTGCAGGATTGAATCCATTGCAAGAGCAAAATGACTCTTTCTGTTTTGTTTTCTGTATTTGTTTAAGGCAGTTTTCTCTCTAATGTTAATGTCATGTACCATTCACAGACGTGTGTGTGTGTGTGTGAAGACCTTGTTGACTTCACGACGTACAGCTTGAGGACTTTGTGCCATTTCCTAACTTTCTTAAAAACACCTTTCAAGGCCTTTAAGGTTAGTTTAGGGCGTGTAGTTTTGAAAAAATTTGATTTAAAAAGTGATATATGTGAGAGTGGGGGGGGGGGGGGGTTAGGGGATGTATTTTGTCAATGAGTGTCGAAGATAGAAGTGTTAGTGTGTGTGGGGGGGTGTGGGGCTTGATTACTCTGTATCCACTCTGACATTGAAATGGTGGAGGACAGCTCCACTCAGAGGGTCTGCTGCTGCTGCCAGAGTTTTCCAATGTCCATACATCAACTAACCCTGAACGCATCTAACTACACACACACACACACACACACACACACACACACACACACACACACACACACACACACACACTCGCTCTCTCTCTCTCTCCTGCCCCCCCGACCGCGCTCTGCCCTATGAATCATCACTGGTTCATTCAATGAGGCTAAATGGCTGTTCTAGCAGAAACGGTCAATATGCTCAATACTCCTTCCAACTCTATTACATATCTCCTCCCTGTGCATCCACAGCACACACCTGCATCCAAGGACCATTTCAAGAGAAACCAATATCTTTTTTTTGTACTTGTTTCTTATCACATATAAAACGTTATAATGTTGCATGTGGCGAAACCAGTGAAAGGTGACCGGCTGTTCCCAACGCCCCGTTTCCAGTATTTATTTCTTCATATGGTCAACTGCTCCGAGCACAGCCTGTTCTCCCACAACAGTCTACTTGAGCAGTGTGCTATAGTCATTTATTGTGCTCCAGCACACAAATAACCCCACGGTGCACACCGGCGAGAGGCTGAATCGGTGCTCGTGAGCGCCAAGTGCACTACCCCTCAGCAGGCTTTTCCGGCCGCTCAGCCAATCAGGAGAAAGTGGGCTTTTAAAGAGGTCTGAGCTAATATTGCCTCTCTCAGTCAGAGGCTGAGCTGAGGGGCTGCAGAACAGTCTGACATAAACAAGCACTTTTTTTTCCCAACTGTGAATCATGTAAAGCTGCTCTATTGGAGTCCCAGCAAAAAAACTGAGTGCTGGAAATGAGCATAATGGTTCTCCTCTAATGTTCCCGTTCGGTGGGTGACGCCAGTGGCTGTGAGAGGGTGTGGATCATATCTGTGTGCATGTGACATGTTAGTGTGGGGCTGTCTGGGGTCAGGAGGACATGTTCAGGAGGAGAGAAGGAGACACGTATATTAAACTTGAAGAAGAGAGAGTTTAGACTGAGATGTAGTGAATAAAACATGTGACAGGGCAAAGTGTGTGTGTGACCAATATGAAAAGATTCTATAAACATCATGGTAATATAAAACAATAAGTGCCACACACACACACACACACACACACACACCACACACACACACACCACTACCGTCAATTAGTGAACTACAACTCTTTTTGCTAATCGATTCATTGTTTCAGTTGTTTTTTTCAACCAAATAACAAAGTCAAACACTTTTTAGCAAACAGCTTCTTAATCTTCTTTATTGCAAATAGATTGTTCTTTGGGTTTAGAGCTGAAACACGAGCTTTAAAGACGTCAATGATTTTCTGACATTGACTTCGACAAAGATGTTTTTTTTGTACAAACTGTAGAAACTGGCTTCACCTCCCTGTTGAGCTTGTAGCTTCCTGTAGGTGAAATTGAACTTGATAAACTGCTGCGACAAACCAGTGAGGTGAAGGCCTGATGCTCGCAGGCACGGGGGGGGGGGTACGAGACACTCATCTCCAGAGTGTGGCTGGTGTGAGGAGCACCGAGCGATGCCCTGCACGCTGGGGCTGAAGCAACGCCCCCCTGCGGAGTAGCCCGGGATGCGGAGCTCCTTGTGCTTTCGTTCGCGTGTTTGTACGTTTTACTTTCCCTTCAGTGAAATAACCAGTGTCTGTGTGTTATCGTGTTGCTGTTGATCTTCAGAGATCACTGTGTTCATCGCATCCGGGGGTGATGGGGGGGCGAGAGAATGCCCTCCCCAAAAAACTAAAGTGAAGTTTGTGCAAAAAGAAACTTGTGAACTTCCAATGCGAAAGAAATGTCTGCAGGGGAAGAGCAGCTTGAAAGAAAGCACTGATTCACTTAATCCTTCCAAACCGTGTGTGTGGTGTGATATGTTAATGACTCATCTCTCTCTCTCTCTCTCCCCCCCCCCCCCCTGCAGGTGACAGAGTACCTGAACAGTCAAGAATCTGCTAAGAGTGCCAGGGTAAGTGTCACCGTCCCAACGACCTTCTCGTTGCTTCTCTTTCCTACTGATAATCAAGCTTTGTCTTGAGAAAACAAAACAAGAAGACATCACAACTCTAATTACTTTTCTACACCAACTACCAGAGAGAGAGTTCTCACTCTCTCTCACTCACTCACTCACTCTCTCTCTCTCTCTTTCTACCTATCTCTATCTCACTCACACTCTCTCTGTCCAGATTTGCCCCAAAAAAGTGTTGTCGAGTTAATTATTGGAAATCCATTCAGTAGTTTCTGTGTAATCCTGCTGACACACACCTTTAGTTACCCACTCTTTTAATTACTTGCTCGTTGTGTTACCCGTTCCTTTAATTAGCCGAACCTTAGGTTAGCCACTGTTGTAGTGAACGGCTCTATCAGTTACCCGCTCCGTTATTTTCCCAGTTTTTTATTTACACGTTCCTTCGCTTCACTTCTTTAACTTGAACACAACGAGGTCAGTGGTGGAAGTGACTGATCACAAGCAGAGTTCCCATGTTTCAAGGCGTCTGCGAGGAGGAGGAGAGAAAGGCAGCGGAGTGAGAGAAGGGAAATGACAATATGTACAAATGGCTCCATTCATTCATTCATCCTAATAAGTAGTGCTAATTAGCACAGTCGCTAATTAGCTATGAATCACGGCATTAACAGCTGAGCGCTCACGCCTCTGAGAGCCAGAAAAGAAACAAAACGGCACACACACACACACACACACACACACACACACACACCCTCAGATTGTGCAATTATCACATTTAAATAACCAATACTGCTCCAAACTACACACACACACACTCTGCCAATCGCTTCGTGATAAGGGCGACATTTAGGAATGTGAAATGCATGTGACAGTTTATGAGCCGATGCCGGAGCGATATTGTGGCGGAACAGGAGAAGTAATAGACCGGCTGGTGAAAGGAATCTAAATATGAAATAATCCAAGTGTTTTTTTTCCACTTGTGTTTAATCACCTACATTTTACGAATTGTTTTCTTTACTCTGTAATGAGCCCTTTATATTTAAGTACTTAATATTGACATCGGGGGCGGGTCCTCTCTACGGAGGCCGCCGTGTTTTTGTACAAACGAAACGCCTTTCCTGTTTTTATGACAACTGAAGGCCACCTTGAGGTGAGGGGTATTCAGCTGCAACATGCAACTTCACCACTAGATGTCACTAACTTCTACACACTGAACCTTTAAACAAGAAAGCTCTGCTCTTTCTCTTGACGGTGTCGTAGCTCCCTGTCTCCCCCTCTCCCTTCTCTCTTGATCATTTCACATGCAATGTGCTGGAGATATTATGGATGTCTCTTTCCAAGCAGTTGGGAATGTTGCAGCGTTTTATGGTTATTTGTATCATCATCATGGTCAATAAAATCCATCTCCTTCCGCCCATTAGCTCAACATTTGGCGCTACGGGGACTTCCGCGGCGACGATGCTGAGGAGTTTGGATACCGGCGTTAAGGAGGGAGGAAACGAGCGAAACAAATAAAACCGACCATCCAATCAACACCATTCCAAAGACCAACATGGACGACGAGTGACGGACAGAAGAAACCGTTAAGAAATTATGAGAAACTAAACGACAAGCATTGACTCGCTATTCTTTATTATTTTTTTGTTATTCGTGTTTTGACATTTCATCCCTCCAGTCCTGTCTTCTCTGCTGCGCACACTATTACTTTCTCAGCTCGCCCCTGTAGACCATGCTAGCAATGCTAAAATATACAAACAAAAACAAACAAAAAAATGAATCATGCCAGAATCACTTTCTATTCATCCTTTCTCTTCCCGATGGGCCACTGCCAGCTCAAGCAGCCTGCACTATTTGCCATGTTACCCTTTCAACACACTTCTGTGTGAATCATAACTACAGTACTCATGTGTGTGTGGGTGTTTTTTCAGCCAATCATATTCCTTGCTCTCTGATGCTCTAAACCAATCCCTGCTTTCCTCTGTACAGGAAGTGGCTGGATGTTTTTGGGGGGAGGACACTTAATTATTTACAGTTACGCTTCCCTAATGAATTTCATGTAAATGTAAGGATATCTCGAAAAGTGTACATTGATTTATTTTAGAGAATTTCTGTAGGTGGAGCCGCACAGACAAACAAAACAAACAGGATGAGTTTATTTTTGTCTTCAGTGTTTTATCTGTGTGACGATGAAATTTGCGGATGTATTTGTGGGGAGTGTTTTGTCGTTTATTCACTATGTCACACTTTTATGACCAGTAAATATTGGTGCCATCGTTGTGGCATTTTATCATCTTTCTCCTTCTGTCAAGTTTACATTCTAATAATGGTTATGATCCTGTCTCTGTACGCCATAGCAGAAGAAGTGTTTGAATTTATTTCCACGTAATGGACCTTTGCATTCTATTAAAAATCTGCTGAATAAAAATTAACTGCACGTGTTGGGTTTTCTTGTCATCTGAAAAGTAAGTCATAGAAGAAATAGTATAGTGGGTCATGTCACAGTTTAGTATAACGTCCAAAATCTCTGAAAAATGTCAGTATGGAGTATGAAATATGATAAAGTATCGTATGTTGTCCAAAACATGATGGAAAATGTTCATAGTGTAGTAAGGAGTCAAAAATCGTATTAAAATGTGACATGCATTTGAAATTCAATAATGATTAAGGTTTCAGGTTTCAAAAATGTATTTTGACGTCACTTAACTTTTGTCCTTCGTGTGAAGTGGACGTTGGAACCAAATTTGTAGAAACACCCTCAGGGCTTTTAATTAGTTTTTAATATTGTGTTAGCAAGAATGTAAAGAGTGTTATAACTTCTCACCGGACACAGACGGACAGACGGACGACTTAAAAACAAGATGCCTCCGGTCACTGTCTGTCGCTGGCACAGAGGCATAATAAACACAGATATAATAAACAGCTCATAAACATTTAATACGAGCTGCCATAGAAATAAATGACTGGTAGGAGCGGAGCCGACATGAAGCACATCGCTGCCTCCTCACATCCGCTCGCATGGTTTAAAGCTGAGTGCATGGAGGATGCAGGTGTGACTGTTTACTGCAGGATTGATAAGTTTGTTCAACTCTCAAGTTCACAGACATTTCAACTGAATGTGTCAGTGGAGAAAACCTGATTCTGGTTCTGGTTGACGTGAAAGTGACAGAAGCTTCACGGTTCTGTGAGTGACGGCTCAGTGTGTGAACTCACTGGAGCAGTTCACCACCCGGTGATAAACCACCTCATTGTGTTTCAACTGAAAACAAATCACCACATTATGGATCAGATGGTCAAACATCAGCTGCTGATAAAACATGAAAAAAAACACAAACATAAACATCTATTAACAGCTACAAGTTTAAAATGTCTTCTTTAAATGTGTTGGAAAAAGCAAAGGTTTTATAAAGAGGGTCTTTGGGGAGAAGTTCTTTTTTCCCACAGCCTCTGAAGGGGACATATCGATGTCTGTGTTTATGTTCGCTGACGTGTGCCGATGTTCAAACATTCATTTTACAGAATAAATCATGTGTTTTTATGTTTATATTTGACGTTTGAATAATTAATTGTTTTCATAATTCAACTTATATGTATTTGCCTGTGTTTCGTTTTTCATTTCGTCGTGTATCAAAACGTTTTATGGTTAAACTGTCAAATATCGAGTTGTTTTCTGATGTGAACTCAATAAAATCACATTTTCCGAGAGGCCTGATATGAGCGGTGAACTTTTGTGTATCAGTCAGACACTAAGATAATAGATCAGATAATAAGAGAACATGTAATACGAGGACGTTAGCAGGAAAGCTAACGTTGAGCTGCTGGTGTGAACTCACTGTCAACTAAAGGGACAACAGCACACATCATTTACAGACCACATGTCGTCTATAGCTATATAGTATGAATAGATTTGTTTTGTTTGGCGGGGGGGGGGGGGGGGGGAGAGACATGCAATCTAACTTAGATATGAGAAACAAGCTGGTTGTTTTCCTCTTGAAATGAAAACAGTGTGACGACGCAGTGACCAGAGGTTGTTATTTCTCGTTGCCCCCGAAAGAAGGAAACCGAGATTGAAACGTTCCCACTTAACATTCAAATTGTGTTTGTTTGTTTTTTTTGGTTTGGTAAAAACACAGCTTCAGCCTGGAAGACATGTTTTTCAATTAGACACGACAAGAGCTCTTGTGTTGTTGTTTCATGACTTGCTGGGTTTTGCATGATCTCAGTAAAGCAGAGCTGCTGCTGTGACGCACACACACACACACACACGTGTCTCAGCAGCAGCACTGATCCCCGTTCTGTAAGATACACAGTATGTGTGGAATTTAAAGTCTCAAAGAGTTTTTTTTTTTAAAGAAACGGGTTAGTTGCTCACATCCCTCCGCACCCAGATGCCAGTCTTAATTCTCGGTCCCACGCAGTCGTCAGGAGCAACCGAATCAACGGGGGCCCGAGCAATTCATCACCAGTGTTCATGTCCAATTACCAGAGGCTGGAATAAGAAATATGCTCTAAGGGCAATTAAGAATCCTGTCCGCCTGTCAGCTGACTCATGGACTCGGTGGACGACTTCGTCTTTTAGATCTATGTCCTTCCTGTGTCTTTTTTTGTCACAAACTATCCATCGTCTCGCTCACTTTTCCCCTCCCCTCCATCCATTTCCCTCCCGATTTGCCTTATTGCCTCTTTCTCCCTCTCGGAGCAGATGAGATAGACCCACTTACCGAGCAGGGAGGGGGGGGGGAGGGAGGGAAAGGCGAACGCAGAGAAAGTGGTGATGGGGAGAGAGATATGAAAAGTGGAGTTGGTGAGCTGAGCCTTCCGGTTTCATCTCCGCTCTGTTTGTGAAGCTGTCACAGTTGAAACAGGCCCCGGCCGACGGAAGCAGGCAGATTATACAGACGAGGTTCGTCAGCAAGTTGTCTGCAGAGGAATGTCCGTTATTCGGCGGCAAAATCAAAACTGCGTCAACAACAATTACACCACGAGATGTTGAGATGTTGAGGTTGAGATGTTGCCTCGTGAGGGAGCAGAGCAGCCGTCACTGAAAGGTCCTTTATTCAATCAGGCAAATTGTGTTTTCCTGTAATCTATCCTCGTGTTTACATGTGTCACCGCTGCGAGACAGAAAGAGACCAGACGAGAAATCAATCAATGGTCAAACCCCCCCCCCCCCCCCCAAAAAAGAAAGCAACAGTGGAGGAAGTATCTTTTTTTGGTGGTGAACCCGGGGCGAGAACGAAAACCCGTCTCAATAATTCACGAAGAAGAGGAAAAGTTTTTAAACACACACACGAGGGTTAATAGGAGAAGATGCAGCTCGTGTGTGTAGCTCCTGTGTTGTGTCAGTGAACGCACCGCTGATCACAGACACACACATTTCACTTTTCCTCATGATTTTAAAGCAAGATTCCCCTTTTTGTCGCTGCTCTTTATCTTCTATGAGAACACAAACAAACTGATTAACTCCTGGTTTCACAGTCCTGAGATCAGGGGGTCAACCGTCTGGATTTGTTTTTTCGCAGACAAAGTTAACTTTATTCCATTTATGTCCATCGGCTCTTCTGAATTGTTCACTTATCGTTCATGCCACTTAATTTCGTGCCTGTACCCTGAACACAAAACATAAAAACACACACACTGCGGCGCTCCCCTGTCTTTTCCTTATCTCTCAGCAACACGCGCTCACGTCCTGTCCTCTGTCCTCCAGCGGCGCCGCTTGTGTCCAAACAGGTACCTGCTCACGCTCCACGGTCGCACGCACGCAATCTGCTCCTCGTGGACGTCGCCGCAATTCCACCGCTGCAGCTCGGACCGACGGGGGATTTTCTTTTGTGAGCAATAATAAAAAAAACGCAGCAGCGAACTCTCTGCAGAATGTTTTTTGTTAATATTAGAGCCTGCGAAATAAAATCTGCAGATATGAGCCTTTCAAAGACGTATTCTATTTGGGTTTGCTGCTTCGCACTGATAAGAAAACTTTACAAAAAGTGAACAATGCAGAACATTTTAATCATCCCCCCCAAAAAGTGTGTTTATTTTTCTGAATTACAATTCCATATTTTGTTGTATTTGAGTTTATTTTGTATTTATAGTTACTTAGAATAAAGACAGTATCAACAGTGGCCCCCCGGAAAATCATATCGGTCGAGATCTAGCTGATCTGTTATTCTCTTCATTGTTTTGAGTATATTTTATTTTAAAATCTTTTAGATTTAGTTCGTTATGCGAACTTGAAACGCAGCAAATATCAAAATGTGAAGTTCATTTCTGTGGAGTTTCCTGCAGCGTCTCGTGTTTGAGACTCCATCGTGTGTGTCGGTGAAGTCCAATAACATCGTCCGGTTGTGTAGTGAAGCTGCAGGTTTATGGAGAAGAGGCGCTCGTCAACAATCACAATGAAACCGACACGAGAAATGTCAACGCAACAGCTGAACCGTAAAACCAGGCAGGAGAGACACACACTAAACGAACGTCACACAGTGAAATGATGTTAAAAGCACAAACGCACAATCGACAAAACTTTTCCAAACTATTCTACAAATGAAAGTATGAGAGGGGGGGGGGGGAACCTGTGAAGCTCAGCTGAGGTCAGAGCGACACCGGGTGAACCTGAGGTTTAAATAACCTGCTGCTCAACTAATGAGACTGATCGATACACTCCCCGTGAACGAATCCAAGGACGAAAATATGACAAAAATCAACTGAGTCAAATAACTAAAGATGAATTAAAGTCCGTCCCTGATTATAAATGAAGATAAATGGGTTTTTATGTTTGGCATCAATCAGACTGGAAAGTGACAAACTCGCCTTCCTGACGCTACAATAGATCTTCATTTCATCTGTTGCAATAAAAATGTGGAACTTTAATGTGAACAGCTGACGTTGTAAATCGATGCAACATTTGGGGGATTTTACCGAAACAACTTAAAAATGGAAATTGGAAAATTTATGCTTTGGACTGAAATGATTGAATCTCATCAAGAGTTTTTCTTTTTTCTTTCCGGTTTTCAGTCACGTGATTAAAAACTGACCCTGGTCACGAGCTGAACTTTTTCTGTGTCGATGACTTCATCTATATTTTTTATTTGTGTATTTGATTTGTTTAAAATACCCTTTAGATCCTTTATTTACTTAAAACAATTATAATTCAAATACATAAAATTATAATGTTGGTCCTTTAGCATATTCTTGAAGATGAAAGATCCTTGAACAAAACGTGGTGGCTGCAGTATATCGCTCATGAACTCTGCCTCCTCCATGTTAGCGGTTGGGATATAGGATATTTCTCCGGTAGTTGGGAACGAACCTCATGCAAATTCTTACCAGACTGTGATTTCAGTTAATCTTGCGAAGTTAAGAGCAAAAAACAAACAGCTGATAAGTAAAAGTTAAGATGATCTTTGTTCTTCTAACATCTGCAGAATGATTTTACTAAACAATAAAGAACAAAGTGAGAAAGATGGAAATGAGCCTGAGTTGTGACGACGCACAAACCCTCGTTGAAGTTTCCGGGCTTCACACTTTTACACACGTCGCCTGTATTTGTCGCCGGCAGTAAAACACGATGTGCCGTTTTGTTGACTCGCTGCACGCTATGTTTTGTCAACATCACTTTCCCACCACCGCGGATGAGCTCTACCCTGAATAGGCTTTTTTATGGGGCGCCGGCAGCCGCTTCACCCCCGAGTGATTCCGGGAGCCTCGCACTTTGCTCCGCGCGTCGTCGTGTTACAGCCAACGATAACACACAGCTGCAGAAATCAGGGGAGATTCAGAGCGTAGTACAAACAGTTGAGCGTGTCACTGAGCTGAAGTGCTTCTCGCCTCCTCTGTTTACGTGCTGCTTCTCTCTCTCACCTGCATAAACAGAGCGTCGTCTCCGGATTGAATTGCCGTCTGATTTGAAGTGAACGGTGAAGAATCAAGTTCAACTGTTAAGTGCAAACAACCCCCCCCCCCCTCCTCTCTCCTGCTGTAAAGTGCACCTTCTGTGCTATTCATCAGTATATATATTCCACCATTCTGACAATTGAGTTGGCGGTTGGAGTTGGACTCAAAACAAGCAGCTTGCGATGCATAACACATGCGTCTGTCGGGGCCTGTCGGGTTCCGTCGAACCGCAGCTCGCCGTGCGTTTGCCATCGCAGTTCGCTCCAACGCAAGCAACAGCAGCCGGAGCTCAGACATATGAATCAGCAAACCCCCCCCCCCCCCCGGTGGTCGCACTGTCATGGCCGAAATATGTTGCAGAGAATATGTCTCACGCGAAGAGGAACACACGGAAACGTTGGAGCCGCTGGAACGTGGTCAACTGAGCCGAGCAGGAGGGGTTTTCTTGTTGTTTTATTTCTGGAGGATAATAAACGTCATCTTTAAAATCTGCGAACACAGTGAATTCTACGAGATGAACAAGAATTTGATTCGGACATATCGGCTACTTTGGATTTCGGTAGCTTTAAAGAAATGAAAGTAGCATGAGATAGTGTTTAATCAGGGCTAATCTGAGCCACTGACACAAGTTTCATTTATACTAGTATTTATATTTTATTGATAGAAAGTATTTAACAAGTTAAAAGTGATAATGACAAGAGTTCATCACTGTGGTAGGGTTGTGGAGCCAAATCATCTGGATCGCCCCCTGGTGGCTGGCTGCTGTATAGTTTATTAACCTTGACTCCTCCATGTTAGCAGACGGGACATGGACCAAACTAAAAAGTCAAAGTGCGACCTCAACAATTAAAGACCAATGCAGTTTATGAAATAAAATAAAAAAGAGAATATCGCTCAAAGCCTTCATCCTTTAGATTCCGTGGGGGTGAATGTGTGGAGGGAGGTTAAAGTCACAGTTTGAACGCTGTAAATTAAATCGTTTCCCAAAGTCTTTGAGATTCGTATCCACTCTGTTCTCCTCCTGCTTCAAACACGCAGGTTCTCATGGACGCTGCTAATCTCTGTCAAACTGTTCCTCCTTTAATCAAACTGGTTTAATTATTGCAGACGTGGGATTCGAACGCTCACGAGAGCCTTTCCCATCTCATCAGTGATATTCCAGCGAAGCCGTCTGTGAACTTTTCTAGCCCCGGAACATTTGATCGTCCTCACGCCCGTAATGTTAATAAAGTGAGAGGTATTGGACTTAGCCGCTGGGATCTGAGTCCACTGTTAGTGCCCCCGCTGGGCCCCCCGCTGGGCCCCCCGCTGGGCCGCCGCTGTCCACATACGGCCGTGGAGCTCCACAGCTCGTCTTACACCTTATAATTCATCCTATTTAAATGAATTCGGGCCGACAGTCGTCTTTACTGCCGCTCATAGAGCTGGATTTATTAATATGACACCTTTGCTTGTGGGACATTCCGCTGGACTCGCTCGTTATTCTCTTATAAAAGTGGATTTACTGTTTTGAATGCACAAAGGAGGGCGTGACGAAGCAGGTTAAGCCTTCAAATAATCCTCCAAAAAAATACTGTGCGAGGACCAACTTCACTTCAAGAATTACCAGGTTCGAGGAAGAGACTCCCGAGAGCCAGAATTCAAGTTTAATTAGGAAGGCATTGTCCAGAATATATAGATTTACATGTAATTCCTTTTCAGTTTGCAGTGTAATCCTGCTGCTTAACATTTCACCACCCCGGAGAATTTATCTTTTTTTTTTTCTTCTTCCTGTAAGCTCCTATTCCAGCTGCGGGTCCGTTCCATTGTAGGTCCCAGATAGTGAAGAAGTTATTGTTAGTGGACACAGAACCGGGGATTTGATCCCGGACTCTAATTTAATTAAGGCAGTCGAGCTATCGGAGACTTGCTTTTGTGCATTATATTAAAAAAACGATCACAAGACGGAGTAAAGAATATAAATTGTACCTAAGGATTATTCAAATTTAAGGCGAGCAGAGAAGTGTCAATGGTGTATTTATCCTGCAGGTTGTCATAGCAACGGATTGCTTTCACCCAGGGCTCTCTGTTGTGTGTGTGTGTGTGTGTGTGTGTGTGTGTGTGTGTGTGTGTGCGCGCGCGCGCGTGCGTGTGTGTGTGTGTGTGTGAACAAAACAAGTCAACAATGCATTGACAGATTTACACCAAACTCCGTGGGACTGTTACTTGAGAGGGTTTCTGCAGATGAATAACTTTTTTTTCACATTTATTGATCAGAAATTATGTCATATGAAAAGTGACGTCATGAGGAAGTCACAGAGAAGTCAGAGAATGACATCATGCAAAGTTCACACATCATTTTTTGAGGTATCTCTCGACACAACCTACATTTTATATAGATCAACGAATGTTTTAGGTTTTTCTTTTAGTTGGGAACGACTAAGAGGAATGATGTCATCACTATGCAGTCAGAAAATGATGCCACGATAAAATGGCATCATCTGCACAGGTTTCAAACCACCTGTTGAGTGACAGAGTTGTAAAGAAACGCTGATTTGAAGAGTGGAGCCAGAGAGAGAAGGGAGCTGTCGACTCTTCCACACACACACACACACACACACACACACACACACACACACACACACACACACACACACACACACACACACACACACACACACACACACACACACACACACACACACACACACACACACACTGATGCACTTCTATCACTGCCTGTATGTGAGGCTAATGCACTTGTCTGCTGGTCATTGGGACATTACATAACGCACTTATGTGGCATCAGCTGTCAGAGCGGCCTGAGTGAGACGAGTGCAGGTCGTGCTCGGTGGTGAAGAGGGTTCCTCAGTGGGTGAGTGAATACAACTCAATGCTGCAGAGACCCTGTGGTTTTGTGTTCTACCAGGGACACTGCGCTGCAATTTAAAAAAGCAGCCTCCGAAGGATGCCGAGGAAATAATGTGCTCACAGATTAATCGTGTATCCGAAGGGGAATCTATTCCTCCGAGGCTCTGATAAGCAATAACCACCCTGATAATAACCATCAGACGACACTTGCTCCTCCAGCACCTTTGTCTGACTTTGTCGTCTGTGAATAAGTGTGTTTGTGTGCAGTTTGTGTTCAGTTTGTGTTGTTGCTCTGCGATGTTTCGGCAGCAGCTCTTATCTACGAGTGTGACTCATTCTCTTCTTTAACTGCAATGAAAAGGAGGTGATTGGAGAGCAATTGGTTTTATTTTTGTTGTTTTTTTACGTTTCCCCTGTACAAGGTTTTCCTTTTTAGGATTTATTACTTTCGCCGAGGAGGTTATGTTTTTTCATTTTGTGTGTCAGTTGGCAGGAGTAGGCAAAAACTACTGGGTGGTTTCAAATGAAACTTCAAGGATGTGGTATGGTGAAGGGAAAAGAAAAAACATAAAATATTTAAGCGCATGTGAATAAATGGGCCTATCCCAGAATCTCGTTTCGATTTCTCCAGAGGTTTCATCTAATTCATGGCTGCACAACCACGAGTTCTGACTGTCTGCGTGGTCGGTAACAACTTTATGGACAATAGCACACGGATATGAAGCAATGGAGAAATATAAATTATGTCGTACTTTTGGAGAAGGAAAAACTTTTATTCTACAAAACTACTTAATAGATTTATGATTTCAAAAGGCACCAAATCAAAAGAATCTGAGCTTTACTAAACTCTGCAGCGAATCAGGGCGTGAGCTTTGATGTGAAGGTCCAAGGTTTGTGAATCAAAACACTGTTTAAATGCTAATTTCATACAAATTATGAACATTATTCAATGGGACACATTGATCATTCATGTGATTCGTCCTTCATGATCACCTCAAAACAGAGAAATCAGAACGTGTCATTGCGAGAGGAAACATTTAGAAATATGGATCCTAGTGCTGGTTGTTCCACTGATGAGTTTGAAAATAAATATCAAAAAGTAAAAAAATAACGAACTCAAGTACACGGACGAAAACACAAGTCCCCTGAGATCTGACTCTGAGTGAAATGCGTGTTCTTAATTTCAGCCTTTAAAATGTACAAAATGATTTTTTACCTGGACATGAATAATTCATACGAAGGAGAAATGTAACAAACCCTCTGACACAGAGTCGACGTTCACCTTTCACTTCATCAGTTAAGAATCAAGCAGCGTTGTTGCATTGTGGGAAAGTGTCTCGTGGCAGCTTAGCGGTCAATACGCAGGACATCTGATTACACAGGGTTTCCATGACATTTCAGATGTAATGACCTCATGTATAATTGAACACAGTGTATAGGAGCTGCAGCGGTGACAGTGGAGGCACCTGCACATGCAATCAGGACCGAGAGCACGAATTAAACTGCCTTTGATTAGAGGGCTGTACGCAGTCTGCGCTGAATGCTAACACACACACACACACACACATGACAAATGAGGGAGGAAGCAGACATGGTTCAAGCTCAAAGGACACACACACACACACACACACACACACACACACACAGACACACACGCACACACACACAGAGAGAGACACACACACACACACAGACAGTAGAAATGGCGCCCGCTCTCCTCTGCTGTCTCCTCCTTCTGAGGAACCTCTCCACTGAAGTGACAGCAAACACCAGGGGGTGCGAGCATCGCCGCCACAGCACGCTGACCCCCCCACCTCCCTGTCCCCGAGCCTGGCGCTAACTTCCGGTGCACTGGCGAGGTGAGCGTGCACAGAGCACGTACAGGACGACCTCACACATGTACATGCGTGCACACTTTAGAGAAGGACACGTGCACACTCCCTCCTCGCCCTCCAGTCCACACACATATCAGCTGACGTGTACTGTACCATATGTGCATATACACACGCCTGGTCTCACTTCAAACCACACACACACACACACACACACGCACACACGCACACACACTCACTTCCTAGTATCTTCCCCATCGCACACATCTATCTTAAAGCGCCCGACACTTCTTCACATCCCGTCACCCGGTGCCATCGCTCCCAGCTTGCTTGTGCCTGCCAATCCCCGAAGCCACCCAAGGGATCGAGCGCGATCGAGAGGCATGCTGGTCCTGCTCAGCGCCTGCTGTGGTGTGCACGTTTTTTTTCTTGTATGTCCTGCAGCTCTGGGGGTGAGCGTGCCCCCCCCTGCCCCGAAACACACCCAGCCCACCCCCTGAGAAGAAACAGGAAGAAAGGAACACCCCTCCAGAGGGTTGTGTGCAAGTTCTGTCGCTGTGCTGTGCCAGCTTCGTGCCACGCTAATGCCCCGCAACCCTGGAGACGGCGCTCGCCGCGGCAGGTGGCAGCTGGGGACATCACAGGCCTTCCAGTGAGCCTGTTAGTTGGAAGTCTGCATGTGGACATGTAGCACGACGAGATGGTACGGTTGCATAACGGCTTCTACACAACACTTGTCAGCAGAAACGCTCCGACTCCCACTGTGGCTCCGCGCAGAGGTGTGACCTGGACGACCAACGATTCGCAGCTTCAACTGACGGACAAGTTACTTTTTTAAAAACTTGAGGATTGTGTTTACTTTTTATATCTATTCCCACACAGCCTTGTTCTAATCTCCAGACTTCCAGAGACTTGGAAACAACCCTGTAACTTTTTTTGTTTTTACTGCCTCCCCTCTGAGCGATCACTCACGGTGCCGCGACAGTAATGTGAGGACAAACCCCCAATTTGTCTGAAACAAGAAGTTGCTGTTTACTGTTAAAGTCTCCGAAACTCGTTAGCCAGCCATAAATTTGACAAAGAGCATTTGAGATTTATTGTATTTATCTTGTCACGGCTGCTTCCTTGTAATTTTGTCCTGGGCTCACACGTCCAGCCGTGCTGTCTGGATACATGATGGAAGAGCGAGGCTATTACCGCTGACACGCTGGGACCCAGGTACCGCGCACCAACGGGGGGGGGGGGGGGGGGGGGGTGTATTAATTGTTCATTTGCACATTTGCCCTTGATACTTTCAGCCAAATCAAATCAGTTCAGAAGAAAGAAACAAGAATGTTTCTGTGGTTTCTCAAAGACTCTCACCGACCACAGCTGGTCATGTTTTTTTTAAATCCTGCAATAACCCTCTTCTTGATCCACTTTTAATTCTCCATCGCCATGGCAACAGGCTCTGTTGTCAGGTGTACGGTGATAAGGACGCTCCGCCCATGGCTATCGCGAATTTACATAAATAGCTTTTCCGTGAGCTTGTCTGTTTCCCTGGAAACACCAGGTGATTCTCCAAGGCAACCTCCGCCCACAGAGCAGGTCTGCAGCATTTCTCTGTAATTATGTCCATCGCACACGCGCACACACAGACACACACACACACACACACACAGTCCAGGACTTCAGAGGACATTACATTTATTTATAATCATGTCCCTTCCTGGAGACTTTAACCTTAACAGTAACCCTTACCTTAACCTAAACCATGTCTACGCCTTCAAATCTGATTATTTAGGCTATAGGACCTTAAAACTTGATGTGTTTGACTTAAAGTTGATGAAAACATTTCAGAGAGAAAACACAGCGTCCATGATTTCCACGGATTTCGACAAAAACTTGAAAAAAGGGAAATGGGTCAAGAGAGAAGCTTTAAACGTTGGTGCAGATCCAGCAAACTGTGTTCACCTACTTTTCCTTTTCATACATTTTCACCAATTTCCCAGGGAACGATGCACGGATCTTGAAAGACATCACATCCATACACGACACATATCTATGAGTGTGTGCAATTTAGTGCAGCCGGTGAGAACCTTTCTAGTTTTTTGCAGTTTCTGAACAATATGATAACTCAACACAAACATGCTGCCGCTTGCTCGTGTTCAAAAAATATTTCCGTTGAACTGAGAGGTGGTGTTTTGCGAGAGGGGCGAGCGCCTGACACCGACTGACACTCTGTATTAATCAGAGGCAGAAGAAGCAGAATAGTTGCTGTGAGAAACTCAATCCTGAGTCCAGAATTCATTATTGCAACAAAAAAAAAAGTGTGCGCGCGCGTTACTTTTTTCCTGCATTGCCATGACAACCGTGTTTGTCCTTTTCCCTTGTCTGGAGAAGAAGTGATACTGTGATATGTAAGAAGTGACATTTCACAAAAGGGGGAAGGCGGCGGCGCGCGGCTCCGGCTGCAGCCTCGTATCTGCTCGTCTGGAAGAACGAAGGGTTTATGTGGATTTACATTGATGTGAAAAAAGATAATTTTGGCTTTGGTTTCGACTCTCGCGCCGAAATGAAACAGGTCGGATGAGTTGAGGGTCTGATGAGGAAAGAAAAGGATCAACACGGCTCATTGAGGGAAGTTGAGCAAAGTGCATTTTGATTTTTAACTAAACAAACTGTAAACAGCATAATTTTGAATGTTTGAAAGTGGAGAAGTTCAGTCTTTACCCACAGACTGTTTATAAAGATGGACTCCATGGCAGCTCCCAAAAGTAAAGCAAAATCCTCACGATCGCCCCCTGGTGGCAGGCGGAAATATAGAATGTAAACCCCGTCTGCTCCATGATAGCAGACGGGACATGGTCCAAACAAAAAAAAATTCTAACTACACATTAAATATTGTAATCACACTGATATTTGTTGAATTAACTAAACTCAAGAAAGACCACAAACCATCTAATAAGTGTGAAGACACTTTGGATTCGTCAGTTTCATAACCACAAAACAGACAAACAAACAATTGTTGCATGACAATGAATGAATTACAATACAAGACGAGGATTGGACAAAGTGGGCGGCGTTCAACACACTATGCGTGAATGGAAAGGATTTGTGTTAAAGCCCTAAGACACAGACAGGTCATCGCTTTAACGGATATAAACTGCATTTCACATCTCTAACTGCAGATAATCTCATTTCTACATTGATTGTTTTTGTGCCGGACGTCTGACGCCGCTGCCACCTGCTTCCTCGGAGCAGAAACCTGAATTTAAGCCCAACGCACAACCACAAAACAGCTCGCACGCCGTAAATTGTCCTAATAGTGTTGGCATTTGTCGAGAGGGTAAAATATTCCTTGCCCTCTATCTGGCCTCAGCTTTGATGGGAATGGATATATTGCTGGGTGTCATTACACCGCGCCGCAGTCTGAGGTAATGGGACAAGAGAGATGAGCAGAGGTGCCGTCTGCCTGCCTCACAGGTCTCTGAGTCTATCATGCCCTTTCCATGTCTGAGAGGAGAGAGAGAATTAGGAGAGCAAACACACATTATACTTAAATTAGATCAGTGTCTCTCTCTCTCTCTCTCTTGTCACCACTCGCAAACCGTGTCTACCCGGGGGGCGAACGAGATTCACCTTAATTCCAAAAGCACAGAAAAGCCATTCTGTTCTTCTGTTGTAACAACACCATCAACAGGTTTGTGTGGGCAAGCGATTACAGAGAAGGGTTTTTTTTTCTGGATGAAGTGGCTGTCATGTTGTTCCCTGCAGAATCACTAAGCAGCACAACCACCATCCCACAATCCCCCGGAACAAGGTGCTCGCGTTATTGTAATTTTTCCGTCATAGAAGCACAATTAAATGTTCCGCGGCGGCAGCAGCGTCTTTCATGCCTCAGAGTATCCTCGGATCTTTGCCTCTTGATTTCTGACATTAAAACTGTCCCCTTGCCATTTGTTACGCATATATTAGCCTTTATATGATTGATTGAATTAATTCATTATTTTTTCCTGTTTTTAATCTACTCCCCCCCCCAAAAAAAAAAAAAAACTGCCTGTGGGTTGGGCTCTGAATAGGAATTACCCACCGGAGCATAGCTAATTACCAAGCATTAGCATATGCAAATGAGGGCCGTTATCTTGTGTACAAAATGTTGCTTATGGTAAACACTGGCTAATCACTTTAACGAGTTTAGCTGTTTAAATGCTGGTAATTGCATATTGTTTAAACAGAAGGGCCGGATTCACTGGAACTCAAGGTGGAGGCAGGGATGTGACACATTCGGCTTTTGTGTCCGCTTCCTGTTCTCACCTTGGCTGCTGCCGCTGCTTTGATGGAGCCGCTGAAAAGAGAATAAAAGATTGTGCTCCGCCTTCAGTATTGATTGCATTGCTTTTATGTAACTGCGCCCCATAGCGATGCACGCTGTGGACCTTATGAAAGTTTTGTCTCATAAATGTGTGAGAATAATAATTTAAAAAGAAGGGAATGAAATGCAGGAGATGGACGAGGCTGAGCGGGCGGACGCACGAGTGTGAGATGTGACCTGATGGACCTTTAGGAGGACAGAGATTCAGGGACGGAGACGGTGAACGAGACATGCGCCCCCCCCCCCCCCCACACACACACACTGAGATCTAAACGTTTAAGTTACGCAACGGCCACGCTAAGTTGAGAAGAGCGCCGTTTTATGGAAATATCCTCCGACACGGCGCCAGCGAGAGCCCAGACGAGAGCTAATCGCAATCATCTTAATTGCAGCAGAAACAGAAGCAGCGAGTTGTCTACCACTCCACTCCAGTACGTGAAGGAACTTTCAACTGGAGGAGCTGAATGTCGCAGTGTCTGGTTTCCTATGATTCTCCACAACAAGTCCTTAACGAGTCGCACGGAAAAACGAGCACGAGGGAATAATGAGCCCGACACGACACAAACCACAAGAAGAGCCCCCTGATTGCTTGTGTATGGGCCTTTTCACAATAAATATTCTCATGCACACATACACATATTTCCACTTTAACATACAGGCTTCAAACCTGAATTAACTATAACATTGATATTTTAAACTTCATTGATATTTGCACTTTCAATATTTAAGAAATCAATTATACACCTAAAACGATTCAAATAACTCAGATACAATCAGGAAATACTTTCTGGTGCTTTCTCATTATCACCACAACACTTCTAAACTTGACTTAAATCAAAGTAATGGTGTCTTCAGAACAAAACAAATCAACGAAACCAGGAAGTAACCTGTGCTGGGTCGTAGGCATCACCTGTGAGAGTGCGCACGGCGAGTGTGCACGGCGCTCACGCTCAGAGCAACAGTCCACAAAGTTGTCAATTATACGGCGTTAAATGAAACATTTTCCAGTCATTAACCTCCGTCAGCGCAGCCGGGGAGCGCCGCTTCCCCGCCGCTTCGCCGCCGCCGCTGCGATTATTTCTCGGTGCGTTTGTGAAACAGGAACGCAAACAATCGATACTCCCTAAACGAGAGGTCATCCCTTCCTCCTGCTCTGTCAAACCAGCTGGACTTCGCAGAGCCGGGCCAAAGTTCAATCAGACCGACCGGCCGCCCCGGAGCGAGGGAGGCCGGTCGATTCCTGTCAGGAGGAGTGTTTGTCTCGTTCCATCGCACAGAGACATGAAAGGGAAAGGAACTGTGAAGTGACTGCGCCTTGACTGGAGCCGCGGCTCCGGGGTTCAGACAAAGACGGAGAGAAATTGAAAAAGCACGACTTGTTCCACCTTCTGAAGACTCCTGTGATGCATCTGTGACTTTAATTCCATCTGTTCCGCACAAAGAAAACACACAGTTCTTAATTAACCAGGAGGAAAGAGTGCAAGTCGGTGAAGAGAGTCTTGTGGTGGAGTATCCGGCAAAACAGGTTTCAAAACCATCACACGAGGGCCGCAAGGAATGTTTATTGATAAATCTACCAATCATTTTGTCAATTTGGTCGACAAAATATCAGAAAAAGGACAAAATAGTTTCCCCACAAATGTTTGTATCTTCTTGTTCTGTTATAAAAATGAAAAAATCCTCTTTGCACTGTCCGACAAATAAATAAACCGACAGTGAGCGAGATTGTGACTTTATCAAATTGTTATTCCAGTTGTGTTTCCGTCCAACACACCTGCCACATATTCAGGTGGGCAGATCCCCCCCCCCCCCCCCGCCAAATGCGTTTGACTTTTTGACACTATGATAAAACAGAAAGAAAAAACTCAAACAGCTGCTGCAAACAGAAAATGTGTCGATCGATGAGCTGAATTGTTGCAGATTAACTTCCCGTTAATGGACTCATTAAATAACTGACATGTACGAAGCTCGAGCACCGATGGACTTTATGAAATTGGTGAGAGAAATATCTCAGAAATGAGAGGAGAGACACTGTCACACTTCCTAAAGTTGGGTTTCATCTGCCCCCGATCACCAAGAACTCTCAGATCTCGTTCTTTTTACAAAGTTGACACCTTCATCAGCTTCTCCCACGTGGATGACACTTCGTTACCCCGCCCACTCGTTACCACGCCCACTCGCTGCTGATGGTGATGGTGATGGTGATGGCGAAGGAGGACGGCCCAGCCCCTCGGAGCATCTGCGGAGGTTCTGTGGTCGGACTGGCTCACAGGATCCTTAATGACCCGTCACACGTCCTGTTCCCTGAACTCCACCGGTTACCTTCAGGCGGACGTTACAGAGCCTGTCAGTGTCGGGCCGACCGCCTGCAGCTCTCATTCATCCCCACGTCCATCACACCACTCAATAAGGAAACATGTGGATTCGGCCGTGTGTCTCAATTCCTTTTGCTCTTTACCATCACGCTCTACCTTTTGTCTTCTAGTGTCTTCTTTATCTTTTAGTGTTTGATCTGTTTAAGTGTTTTTAGAGCAGCGGCAATTTTCAGCTCAATTTAATTCTGCATTTTTATTCTGGGTCTTACACGACATGTCCTTGTCAACAGTGTTGTTATTGTTTCTGCAGCCGCTGTAGCACTTTGGGCCCGAGAAACATTTCCCCCACGTGGAACAATAAAGTATATTTGATTGGATTTGATTGAGAAAAGGTGTCAGGACTTCAGTGCACGTCTGGAAGCGCTTTATCTAAATGTCAAACACTTAGGTAACGGTTACAAGTGCGGATGACAAAAAAAGACATCACTTTCACAGACGGATGAAAAAACGGCCATGTCTGGCATTCCCTGTCAGAAAGTGAACGCGTTGTGGAGCAGCGAACTCAAACCGACGCTCCGGTCTCACAGAGGAGGCGAAGAGAGGTGGAAATGTGAAGAATGCTTGCCCCTAAAACTTGCTTTGCAATTTCAAACAGCTCACAAAATAAATCCATCAGAGTTTATCAGGGTAGGGGTTTTGTCGAGAAGGGCCCCCCCCCCCGCCCCGCCCCTGGGAGACCGGGCTCTGTCCTCAGAGGTTAGAGCTCTGTGAATGACAGCGGGCAGCGAGAAGCCCGGGAGGCAAACTTTTCCGCTCTATAGACGGCCACAGTTTTACAACAAATACACACACACTATCGCTTTTGTACGATGTCCAGGGGGGGGGGGGGGGGGGGGGTGATGTAGAGATACACCCTGTGTGTTATCCGCATGCTCACACACACACACACAGGAAACACAAAGACACAACGGTAGTAAGGGCCGGGAGAGAATAAGCGCTCGCGGGTCTCTCCGAGTGAGCCCGCGGACCTCTTACAGAAAAGAGACAATCATTTCATCATGTCGCAGCGATCACCCACCGTATCTCCCGCTGTGGGGAACAGGGTGCGAGTCAAACCCAACAAAAAAAACACCATTTTGCTCTCTAAGCACACTCATTTGACGACACAGAAATAATCCACGGCAATAATTCAGCCCTCCGTGAGGGGTTGGACTTCAACAATAATTGTGAGCAAGTGGCTCATACTTTTTGTGGAGTGGAATGTAATTAGGAATCGGCACGTTTTAATTTCTGCTCGTGCAGAAACACACAGCTGGCCGGGTTTTAGCTCACAATGCAGCTTCAGTTTGTAAAAGACCAAACACTCTGTGGCTCGTTGTACTTTTGTCTAAAGAGACAATGGAGAAAACAATGGGTTTTTATCACACACTGAAAGAAAGGGGTGTGATTGTATTAAAATTGTGTTGCTCTATGTAGGAACAGATACTGCATAGACACAAAATTGGCTCTGATTGTTTCTTTTTATTACTTTAGTTTTGTTCTATACGTTTATGCACAGTTCTCTGAAGAACACAATAGACACATTCAGAAGCTGAGCAGGAAGGTTGTTGCTCCGAGCAGCAGGAGCCTGATCCCAATTCAAGACTGAGGCCATTAGTGTGAGTCAGTGGATTAATCATTTAGTCAATTGACACAATATTTGGGTAGATTAAAGGTCATTGGTTCAAGCCCGAATGCTAAATATTCTTTGATATCCTCTATTCATCCTTTTCATTATTTCCCTATATTTAAAAAAAATCAATAGCCTAAATAATCGTAAGTTTCAGCCCTAGTTTGAGGAAATCATCGTCAACTGTTGTGAGCAGAACAAACATCGGTGTTACAGAGAATTAAACCCGAACGCTACAACTCCTGATCAAAGTTTCACAACCTTAACAAACTGTCTTCATCTACAACACTCATCATACGTGCTCACAATCCTGATGTTCACTTCCACCACAGCCCACTTTCCTGTCTGTCCTTAGCAATGACCTCTAAGAGCCAAACAGTTAACATATTATAATCCATCATAATTTAATATGTGTTATGACTTGAAAAGGTTCACATGCTCTTACGTTCAGAAAACACATCTCTCCTCATACTTTATTGCTGCAGCTCCTCTTTTCAGCCTCTGTCTGAAAAACTTTGCTTTTGAAAAAACTCTGCTGCAATTGGCCAACGGCTTTAACTAGCCGCCAGGCGACTGTCCGGGCAGCTCCAGGATCAGTGTTTTTCTGTGGGAGGGGAGAGCAGCTCCCTGTACTGTGGACTTCTTTGTGCTTTTCAACTTTTTTAACTTTGCAGAACACAAAAATCTATGAAACACACTGGAGGAATAAGAAACTGAAAAAGCATAAAATATCTCCTTTAGACTCAGTGTGTTGTTAAGCCTGAAGATACACGTACGTAGAATATAAAACACAATATTAGCTTTCATGGACACACTCAGAATTAATATTGAGCTGCTATAGAAAAAATAAAGTCTCACATATAAAAGGGCCTTAACCCAGCACCACTGTGTACGAGCATGATTGGTCTTCCAGCGTGTAGAAAGTCCCATTTGCTGTAACCAATGTGTGAACCATTATTTTGAAAAGAGGTCGAAATGGTTCTCATCCCACTGACGTAAAAAGCATCTAAAACCCTTCTTGGTTTGACAATATATCTGACTGGAGGCGATCGATCCTTCACGACGGAGCTCGGAGCCCGGCCCCTGCTCTCGGTGCTCGGGGGGGTGAAGGTCGTGTTGCTCAGCCGCCAACACACAGCGACTAACCAGCCGTGTCACACATTTCCATGTCTCCGGTGTTCAGTGTTCCAGTCTGGAAATCACCTGCTCCTGGGACGCATCCATCTTCCATGATGATGGGCCTCCCCATCTCCTCCCCCCCACCCACCCCACCCATCTATAGCCTACTTCTTCTGCCACTTTCTTCTACCCCCCCCCCTCCCTCCCTTTGCTTTACTCTAAGGGATGGAGAGTCATTAGCAGGTAATGAAAGCAGGGGGATGTGTGATGTCGTGCCTGTGTGGGGCTGACCGGACGGGGGACTTGACAGGGGACGTTTTCCTCGTGGGGGGGGAGAGACGTTGTAATTGGCTCCCCTCAGAGACCGGCCGGCATCGGAGCAGAATGGGCCCAATTTGCCGTGGCCGGTTCAGTCCACAATGCCACGTATAGCATGTATAATAGATGTGCGTCTCTCTGTCTGTCTTCAGGGCGGATGAGCCAGCTCTGATTTTCACCCTGTAGCGAGTGAGCGGGAGGGGGGGGAGAAACCCCCCCCCGCTCCATGATTGGATGACATGCTGGGTGATACATTGTTGAACTGCTTTGACCGCTGTGCGACCACAGTTACCATCAAGAACCTCCCGCTCCTGAAATATACATCAGGATCTCAGGCAGTTAAATATAGATGTTATGTATGGTATGGTATGCTGTGTGTGTGTGTGTGTGTGTGTGTGTGTGTGTGTGTGTGTGTGTGTGTGTGTGTGTGTGTGTGTGTGTGTGTGTGTGTGTGTGTGTGTGTGCGTGCGTGTGTGTGTGTGAGACGCTGCGGCTCCGTGTCACTGAACGCCTGACATGTGCTCTTCTCTGTTTACCGGGCTTGAAATGAGGCCGTCTCATCTTTTTCTACTTTAAGAAGAATCTGTCACCATCCAGATGCTCGAGTGGACCTGAGCTCGCTTTGTTTCTGCAGTGAAACGGAAGTTTTTCGGGGGATTTAGTTCAGATTCAAAGCCGTTTCCCAGAGGACGGCGGTTGGTCTAACCCTCCCAACTCACGTCTCTTTACTGAGATCACAGAGAGAATGTAATGGGGTTTTATCCTGGGCCAGAGGAGGTGTGGGTGAAGATGAATAGGATATTGGACGTATTTCATTATTTCAAGGCAAGATAGCACATCAACCTTATATTTAACAGTGGAGAGCCCCCCCCCCTAATAACATGGTGAATCACAGCATATACAGGCCATCTGTCAAGCATTATCTTGAAAATGGATAAAAAATGACCAGATTCCCGTTTTAGATTACGCTGCCAGTTTTATGTGAGCTAGCCTTCACCGAGTACACTAAAAGTGAGGGATGCTGGCTCCATGTCCAGGTGAGCGCCACAATAAAAAAAAGTGCAGTGATGAGCTGCGTTCATATCTGCGAGGGGATAAAAACGGTGTCGCCGACACCGCAGGCCCGACTGCGGCCGTGTGAAAGCGGCGAGATAGCACGCCCAGAAGGCCAACGGAAATCTCATTCCCTTATATTTTCTGGCTGGCTGGGGCCTAACCTCGGACGAGTGATAAATGAGCTGTTACAGTCGAGGTCTTGTGTTGCGATCCTCACCCGTAGCATCGCTGTCGGCGCGGCCACTGTCACAGCGCCGCGGTGATTGAAAAGAGGAAAAGGAACAATAAAACCCCGATTGCAAGGAGCAGCTGCACACAAGTAATTTTTTAAGGACCCTTCATTTCCTCCTCTTTCACCGGAGATGTTTGCAATTACAGTTATTCTACAATTATTCTGATTGCAGAAAGAAAGTGGGATTTACAGTGTGGCTGCAGCGCTGCGCCCGTCCGTGCCGAGCGCTCTGCTCTTTCATGGAAACAGCAGTCATCGCCATGGTTACCCCAGAAGTATGAGATGTATTCCACCTTCATTGCTCTGGTGTCAGTGAAATCACTGCCTGAAAGATATTCAGACATGATCCACCATCTCAGTGCCTATGAGAAGTCTCATTTAAACACTGTGTTTCCACAGCAGTGATTTGGAGAGTGGCGGTTCACAGCTAAGTGAAATCCTGCGGTTCAGTGTATGGACGTGATTTCAGAGGACTTGAGATCCTTTAGTTGTTTTCTGCGTTATTATTTAGCGCAGTCCCCATTGGTTAAAGGCTCGTACAAGTGGGAGAATATTTCCGCCTGGGGCTACAAGGTCTTGTTGATGTCACATGTAAAAGAACGGCGTACATCACGGCGATGAGCTTTCACAGGGATTCAGATGTTTCCCCAGATCCTCTCTCGCTGCACAGAAATATCTCAATTCCATCTCAAGGACGGTCCTCCTCGCTTTCCAATTGTTCATCCGCGGCGACGATGGGGAGTGTAAATGTTAAATGATCCCGATCTTGATGGATTCAGGTTTTTAGTGAAATTCCCTCAAGGCTGAGGAGCCATTTGACACATGCCGTTGCCATGGCGAAGGGAAGCTTCACTGGAGAGGCGGGAGAGTCCGCTAAAGGTTAAGATGTCAGCGATTGGCTGAATGGGCACTAAACAAGGAAGGGAGATATGAGCTCGGGGGCTCTGATTGGACAGAGGGGAGACAGTGCGTTCCTGGTTGGTTGCTCAGTGCACACACACACACACACACACACACACACACACACACACACACACACACACACACACACACACACACACACACACACACACACACACACACACACACACACACACACACACACACACACACACACCACACACACACACACGTACTCATCTGCTCCTGCTAATTAGCTGTTTGCCTGAGAGAGCACTGTGCTGCCCGCCAACCCCATTAGCCAACCAAACTGTCCCCATGAATCCCGGGCTCGCAAACAAACAGACACACGCGCACGGCCGTACCCATCCCGCACATCCCAGCTCCAGCAGCGCTCGTAGCCATGGGAATGACAGATTTTATTTATCTAATACCCCAGACCCTTTGAGTGATGTGTTGATGCTGAAATTACAGGGTGTGCTGGGTTTAAGGATGGCCAAAACGGAAAGTGTGAGGGGGCGCACTCATCTCTACTCAACCTCCTCCTATTCTGCTCCAGCAGCATAATGAGCCATCAGCTACTGCTGACAACCTAACATCAGCTGGCCAATTAATGCCCATGCTTCTTTTTTAATCAGGCGCCTGTGCAGATGCCTCAGTCCAACGATGTCTGGGGCCCTGGCTATTTAGAGGTGGCCTTTTTTTTTTTTTTTTGCGAGGCTCTGTAATGATTTCCTCCAGAAAAGCAGAATTCACGTTTTGCCAGATGATTAGTACTCAATGGGAGCATCTTGGACAGAAGCCTGGAGGTAGTGTTACATCCAGCGGAGAGCCACAAAGCGTGCACACTATACTGCACAATCACTGCAATTAGGGAGTGTTTGCAAGAAGGACCGCTCAAGGAGGGCTTCAAGAGGTTAGCAGCTTGGATGATTCAACAGAAGCACAATGCATGCATGTTTCAATGACAGTAGGGTGTAGTTGCTGAAAAGGCATCGCAGGGATAAAACCTGCTTGGCTAAGATAGCTGCTGCTGTTAAAAGAGGTGACATGAGATAAACAGCCCCTTTGCCGGAGCAGAAAAAGATAAAAACAGATGTTGGAATAGGCAACAAAAGGGAGCTGCTTAAAACCAAGTGGCAGCTGAAGAAGCGGTGTGACAAAGAGACCCGTCTTCTCATTACCGAGTCAACAGAAGTGGCCCGTTTGCACCGCCGTAAAGGAAAGGGGAGGGTCGATGGCAATGAAAGAGCGGGAAAGAGAGACAGATAGAGGAGTGTGGGCTCCTCAAACGGCACTGTCACGAGATAAGGGGAGCGATTCGCTTGTGGCTGACGCTCAGGAGCCCCGTCATGCATCGCTACTTTTGACAACTGCTGAGTCTCAGTCTGACTCCTTATTGGGCGAAAGCCTGGCAGTGGAAACCTTCCACGTTTCCCCGAGATGTTCTCGTGAAACATGCATGATTTCTGATCACATTTTCCATGTCCTACAGCGCGTTAGAGCGGTGATATGAGCTCCAGCCGCAGCTACACACCCTGAATACATCCTTCTTTTCGATCTGCCCAGTGGTTTAAACCTGCTCTCAGCTGTGCCATGCCTGCTTTACGAACCAACATCCATTTAAATGTTAATTATAGCCCGGGACAGATCTAACAAGCTGTAATATAAGTGTGAGTACTGCTAAGCTTACAGTATCTCTCTTTATCTCCACTCTCTCCCCTCCATCTCCTGGACAATCTGCGCCTCGGCATCTGCAGTCTCGTCACGGAGCTGACACAGGTTATCCTGATGATAGCAGATGTCATTTAATGTGATCTCCAGGGGGGGAAAGTGAAGGGGCTAAGGCTAATGGAGAGTGGAGCAAATCTGATTTCTGTTTGACAACATTGTTCTCTTCTCTGACTCCACCTGCCAGATTGCGTCGGACTGGGCCCGTAAAAAGCCGGATACAGCTGCGGAGGCCGATGTTGCAAAACAGGGCAAGGTCGTCGGCTCGTTGGCGACATTCCTGCAGAATCTGTTTGTGCCTCAGACAACACACGGGGAGGTTGTTCAATGTGACACCGCTGGTCGGACTGTGTGCAGTTTTCAAAGTTTAAAAGTCTAATTTGCCTCTAAATTTGAAAGGGAACAAGCAGCGGAATTTGGGATCGGCACGTAAAACTATCACGATAGTTTACAGTATGCAAGTGGGTCAGTGGTTACAGCAACCGGGTCCGTGCCCCGCAGCAGTCAGCGGAGGAGACGGTTGCATAATCCTGAGAGCATCTTCTAATTGCCATTTGTCACTTGCCATTGTATTTGACCACACTTTGCTGGCAGGGACATAAACAGCTATACAATCCCTATGAGAAAGATCCTTTGCTTTGCACATGCTCAATTTTGTCAATACACCTTAGGGGCTAAAAGATGGACATTAACGGTGAGCAAATAAATCATGCAAAATGTTACCATGCTGTCAGGAGAAATGTTACCATTGCGGGTGCCCTATAAAGGTCAGTGGTAACATATTCACTGAGATGAAGAGAGATGGCACATGACTCAAGTCTCAGAGTTGAAGTCGTTGTGACAGGTTGGGAGCGGGCGGAGGCTTACAGGGAGGGCATCCCAAATCTCAAATTTAAATCTGCAGCTGCGGAGACATACGGCACCGGGGCTGTACAACAGATCAGTCTCTGTCGCTGGTGGTAAAGCATACTGTCAGCTCTGGACGCCGGACCTTGATTAGCAACTTCTTCTTCTGCCCAACTGCCAGGACCGATTGAGATCTCACGCCGCACAATGTCTTCTGTAGCGCAAGATATAAATAGGAGTTCGACAACAGAGCAAGAAAAGAGACTTGTCTGATTTGGTTCCTGAAGGGAAAGCGGACGGGTATATATTTATTTAAACCCTGAGATCCATGAATCATTTTCTGAGAAATCAAGGAAAATGTCAAAAATCGAATTGTTAAAGAAAGTGAAAAAAAGATTCCTGGAGCCAACCTCTGATCCGGATCAACACCAAAATTGAATGGGTACTTCCCAGACCCATACCCCATCCTTCCACTGAGTTTAGTGGAAATCCGTCGAGTTGTTTCTGTGTAATCTTGCTTACAAGCAGACAGACTAACAAAACGGACAGAGGTCAAAATCTGTAAAACATTCGAGGACAGAACAACTTTAAAACATCTTATGTCTCCTTTAAGAATTTGTAATAGTTCATCACTGTCAGATATTCTTCTTTTCTCGCTGTCTGGTATCGGCTTAATATGCTGCACACAATACATCCGCAATATTCCTTTGGTGGCACGTGATCGGGCTGTTTGCACAGGGTGGCTGCACCGCCCGGAGGCCCCTGGAGCCGTCGACACTCAGAACCGCACAACACACATTGAAGCAGGTGTGTAAACAGATAATGCAAACATACACATGATGGCACATAGCGCATGGATGCACACATATGCACAAACACGACTGCAGACGAGGTGGGGGACAGAAAAAAAAGCGCTAACAAACGCGCTCGCACCGAACGCTCACATCTCACCGGTCAGATCGCGGAAGGGGAATTGACTCGTGCTCATTCCGTATGCGTCGGGCGTTCACAACAACGCCCCCCTCTTATCTCGTCAGTTGACACGAGGGCCGCGTAATTAAATGTGACTTCTGTCATCTTTCCAAGTCAAACAAAACGAAACACCGAGACACACTCTCCGGGGGCCTAACCTCACATGTCAACTGCTTTAGGGTGGGCCGAAGAAGAGGGGGAGTGGGATGAAGAAAAAGAAAGAAAAAAAAACCCCACATCAGAGAGATGCTTTTTAGATCAAAGTCGGCCGGACACAGAACAAGCAACGCGATGTGGAATAATTCACCAAAAAAACCCTAATGGCCTTCAAAGGGCCCTTTCCCCCCCTAAAGAGATGTGCTGTGGGATATGTCCAGTGCAGCCTGTGTTCTTACCATCAAAGTAAATGACTCTCTCACTATGGGTCATTACTGCAAGCGGCTCCTGTCAATAATGAGTAAGCAGCCCTTAATCTAATTTGACAGAGGGGCCGCCGCTCTGGTGAAAAGCCATCCTCCTCTCCATAAAGAGCAATGGACTGCTCGCTGTGCACACGCTCGCTTTGAAACGGGGGGGGGAGGCCGACAGCTGGAGGAAAGGTTCCGTGTGTCGTATCCACAAGCCAGCGTTTCTTAAAGCAGGTGTACGGCTCGCTGTCGGACAAGCGGCTTAATTTCTCCTCTCCGCTGCCGTCGCTGGGATCTCCTGTTGTGATGAAATTGCTCAGACACTCGTGCCAGAATATATTGACTGTGACTGATTTGATTATTGATGGGTGGCTGCTTGGTTTTGCCGACTGACCCCCATCCGACTGTCCCGCGAAACGCCCCAAGGACGGAGGGCCCTTTGCCCCCTCGCTTCCTCCACGGCGCTGCCTCCACCACCACCGGGCTCCAGTCTGACTCCGCTGTCAGCCAGTCAAGCCGGCTCGATGCTAATGCGATGTGACCGCTTCCCGCCCTCCACCTCTCTTCGTGATGTCAAGGGCATATATATTCAGCACTATCAGTGTGGAACAGCTGTACTCACTCCAGTGCTCCGTGGCCGTCACCCTGGGTTCCCGGGCCATGACGCTGGTGGCAAACATCAGAAATCAAATCATATAGAAAAACTGGAAAAGATAAAGTTGCCCAAGCTGATTTTTAGGAGGTCAGGAAATGATAAAATACGATAAATGCAACGAGCGCTTCAAAAGCTCGCAATCTCTCCATCTTTGTTTACTTGTCAAACTCCAGATTACTTTTACACAAAACTTTCACACTCGACACCGAGACGAATTTCATTTTAAACTGCCAGAAAGGTATAATTTCACTTTTGGAGGGTCTTGTTTTTTTTTGTGCTGCCTATCAAAAAAGGATTTCTTTTGGTGCAAAATTAGCATCCTCCCAACCACGGCGCTCGCAGAGATGCAAATTTAACAAGCGGAAATTACAGTGTGGCAGGTTGGTTACGACTGGAGCTTTCCCAGGGTAATCAAAATCCGAATAAGCATCTGTCAAACAGTTTGGTGTTCGCAGAGTGTTGTTCTCCTCAAAAGGGTGGCTCTGCTTCTGGGGTAGAATAAACCCGCACGCACCCACGGCCCACTCCTCATTCCGCCAGCTCTCGGGTTTATGAAGCAACTCCAGGGTCAGGGTTGGCAGACCATTCGTCTTTCACACCTGCCTGCGATCGCATACGCAAATCTGATTAAATATTGAATAATCTAACTCTAAATCCATACCAATCATCGCGGTGACACTCAAGTGATTTGACAAGTGGGTCACAACATCTGCCGTGCAGCTGCTGTTATGTAACGGTGGATTAAACTCTGTGTTTCACACGGGGCATTTATTGAAAGGACGGACCCTTGAGACGTAGCATCTCATTTTCGAGGGGGGTCGAGGGGGGGTTCCAATGTGTGATTAGAGACTGTTAAAGGACAAACTGACATTTGGGGAAATGTGCTTATTAGCTTTCTAAACAAGAAGTTTGTCGAGAGAATATCAATTTCATTCACTGCGTTCAAAACGGATTAGTCCAATATGCTGTGTGTGAAGATGGTAAACACGGAAGATGGAGGCACCAAAATCGGGGATAGTTTGGTTTTCTTTTTGTGCAACAGGACGAAGGAGAGATGTCTTTATTTACAGTCCAGGGTACACACACGTTGTTTCCCATTCCATGACAGCCTTACATTGAATTCTTCTGTAATCTCCCCTGACCTCTCCCACCACGACAAAAACACACAACCACAACTCTGACCACAGCAGTCTTGTGAACCACATACAAAGGCCATGTCTGTGTCCCACATGGTCAGAAGATCCTGTTATTCCTGGTTGTGTGCGACCACGTGGGTTCAGCCACGTCCTCTCGTGTGAGAGCAGGATGGAGGGAGACAGGGACGAGACAAACATGTTATCCTTTGCTACACTGCTGGCGCAGCAGGTCTCACAGCGTCATCATCAGTGTGACTCATCTCATTTTAATATGCTACTTTGATGAGCTGGTGGAGTGTGGGGGGGGGGGAGTCCCCTGAGACCACACTCACTCACTCTCTCTCTCTCTCTCTCTCTCTCGCACGCACGCACGCACACACACACACACACACACACACACACACACACACACACACACACACACACACACACACACACACACACACACACACACACACACACACACACACACACACACACACACACACACACCACACGCACACGCACACGGAGAAGCCATCTCCCTCACATTCTAGGACATGTGGTTAACAGCCACTTCTATGCTGCAGAGATCTCGGATGCTTCATGTCGGTGCACTGAGCTCCTTCCTCCTCTTCATCACACCTTCTCGTCTTCACCCGCTGTCGAACACACAAACTCACTTCCAGGTTTTTCTTTTGCATGAATTAAGAATCACTTCTGACATACGCACGTGTACTTTTGCACATCTCTGACCCGCACATGTGACCGGGGCGCACCACCGGCTAACCAGTTCAGCCCAAGGCCTGTGTATGTGTCTCCATGCATATAAACCATGCGCGTGTATGTACATGCATCCACGAGTGTGTGTGCATGTTACAGTGCAACACTGTAGGTGGGGTAGTCGCATGTGCCGGTTATGCACTTGTGTCCTCCAGGGCAAGATGTACAGAGGGAGCAGAAGTGTGAGGGAAGTCACGCAAGTGTTTTTCTCAATAGCCTGCGACCCTCCAGAGTATCCCCCCCCCCCCATCTGTTCATCCATACGAACAGATGTCAGCGCTGGAATTGAAAGAGGGAAGCATCACAACATCATATATTGAGAATACAATATTGGTTGAAAATCTAATGAGTTGTTGCCTCGGGGCTGTTTGGGATACGCTGGCAGTTGGAGGCATATGAAAGAAAAACACTGGGTATATATATATATATATATATATACGCTATATATTTCTGCTTATTTCCCCCATTTCCAAGATGCCTGCTCTGTTTAGGAAGCTCCGCGCTAACCGAGGGCATCGAGATATACAGTTTGGGCAATTTTCCATTTACTTCCTCAGCTACCTCCTCCTCTCTCCAAGAATGAAACATTAACTGGGCTTGACTTCATTTGTCAGAGCTTCTTTACGTCTCCTGCTAATGACCTTTCTGTTTAAATAAGAAAACATCTCGCTCCTTGCTCTGCCTCTCCCTTTGTAGAGCCGCCTGATATCCGCGGCACGGCCTCTCAAAAGCCTCAGACACGCCAGGGTGAGGTGTGGAGTGGCAGTCGGGGACGCCCCACCTTACTCAGCACATAATCCAATGGAAGCTGTGGTTGAAATTGTAGCGCTAGATGCCGCGGAGCCGCTCCAAGCATGAACTGGCAGGACGGGAGGCAATTACTGCCACTCAGGCAGCCATTTAGCAGAGGAAGTGCGGCTAAAGAATGGGCCAGCACTGCTCACTTTGGATTGAACTCATACGGGGCCTAAGTAGGAGCGACACCCTGTTGAGGGGACAAGGAGTCTTCATCTCTACACACACACATCAACACACACATCAACACACACTGTTTTCCTGCATATGTGTGAGTATGAATACAGCCCAAGTCTACACAGTCTGAAAGAAAAGGTCAGTGTATTAAACTTGAGCGATACTGAAGTTTAGAAACACACACACACACACACACACACACACACACACACACACACACACACACACACACACACACACACACACACACACACACACACACACACACACACACACACACACACACACACACACACACACACACACACACACACACACACACACACACGCACACTGTGCATCCACCCTCAGGTTTCGGGCTCAAACACACACCGAAAAATACTATTTGGAAGAAATCAATACCTATTGTACTCTGGCCCTTATCTCCAGAGTACATAACGACTCCTCCTCTCTCATATACAGTAGTCACGACTGCCCATCTGTTCTGGTTGCAGGTGTCACCCAGAGTAATCGGAGCCACTCGGAGCAATCAAAGCTTTCCACGAGACGGAATCGCGAAGGTGCGACGAAACAAAGGCGCCGCAGTTTCCTAATTCGCTGCAACAATCACCACGAAACCACTGATGAGGTCAATTTAAAGCAATTACGACGGCCGCTGTTCAATCGGAGCAGATTTCAACGTCGACATATGATCTGTATTTCAAGGTATTCGGGACTTTAATCATTTCCCACAATGCACGCTGATGGATTTCACCGTCTTGCAACGAGTACTTTTTAAATGGCTGGACGAGCTACACGCCTAACTGTGCCTTTAAGTCCTGAATTGGCTTGAGGGGGTCAGGAAATCATTTCCGCTCCACTCTCTGTGGGCCAACATCAGAAACTACTGCCGAGGCTGTTGTTTTGTATTTTACAATTAGAAGTCTGTTTCCATCCCCCAGCAGTGATCTATTTAACGGACGTGCCCTCTAAGTGTCCAGTCCACTCGGTAAATGCTGCCTGACACCACTGTGTTTATGCACTCTTTAGGCAAAGGGGTCCACAGCAATAGAGAGGAGTTGATTAAAGCGTTTACGTTGGGAGTTAACAGTGCATTCTGCCGGTGCAGTTACACACGAGAGGAATGGGAGCGACCAAGCAAACATTCCATTACAGCTGATGCTGAAAACAAGTTGCCAGTGTAAAAAAAGCCTGCGGCAACTTTCATAAAAATAAAGTGATATTTTATTGATCGGGCAGAGAAAGTCTCTTTGTACTTCCTCCCTTCTCTGGGATTCTGGAGGCCGGCTTCAGTTGAACACGATCCAGTGTCTTGCTCTAAGACACGAACCTGGCATCTCCACGGAGCGCTGCAGGAATCGGATCAGAACCTCTGAGTTTATTTTTGATTTCCGAAGGGGCGCCATCGATGATCGCAGACAAAAAATAACTCTCGACCCACCTGGACGGAGCAACAGCCAATCGGAGCAGCGGCAGCAGCAGCACATGTGATGAAGGGACCACCAGGCCCAGTTACTGTGTGGAAGCACTGCAAACACTTCTTTCTTATCAACACACACACAGACTGCAGGATGTTTGTGTCAGATTCTGCTTGTGAAGATGCAGAGTCTGTAGCTGAGGGACAAGGTTTTGGAGGTGGAAGTTTTCTGGCTTCAGTTTCTAGTTTGACCACCGATGTTTGTCAGCTATCAGCTTTTTTACATTCATATGCATAAAGCTGTTAAAAGAGATTAGCCAAAATACTGTCTGGACCTAAAACACATACACCAAGTATCACTGATCATTGATTTTTTAAATTCTGTGTTCAACTCTTTCAATTTCTTTTTAAATTCATGTTTTTTTATATTAGCTGATGTTGCTTTTACAGTTTGTCATGACGCCTTTGTATTTTATACAAAGCACTTTAAATTACCTTGTTGTTCAAATGTGCCGTACAAAATAAACTTGTTTGGAGAAACGTTTGACTGCCTGATAAAAAAAAAAAAAAGAGAAATCACTTAACAGTATACAGCAAAATGAAAGATGGAGTCTTGGCTCGGAAACACAATATCTACACCAGAGGCCCCGAAATGTTGCCTGTTGCCCCCGGAGACTAATCCGTCGTCAGATGATCGCCGACGGGCTCGGGGAGTCTGCCTCCGTGTGCACGCGCTCCCTCGTGTTTTCCCTCGCGTCGTCTCATCGTGTATGAACCTTGTTTTGTCTTTGATTCTCGTCTGCTCCTTGTCTGGTTTTTTAGATTTCACCGATTGAGACTGAATCTTGTGTCATTAGAGTTTGTCTGATTGGACGAGACCCTCGCTGGCTTCAGACTTTGTGCCTGCATCGAACTCCCTGTTCTTTTACTATTAGTATTAGTTTGTAACATCTGCTGTTGTCCCCAGTTTATGAGAGAAAATATACCGACCACTTTCATTCAATACCGTTGCTCCGGTGGATTAAATAGATTCAAATGCTTCAAAAGGTCTGTCTCACAATGAGCAGAGCATATAAACATGAGGTGGCTGATTCCAAGCTACAAAGACAAATAGATTCAACCCTGAAACACTCCTGCCTCAGTAATTAAAATTATATAATTCAGTAGTGTGGGGGCCACAATACCATTATTTTCGAGCAACGTTTGAATTTTCCCCTTTTGCTACTTAATTACACGGACTTCAATTAAATGCGTGAACGCCATCCATCTACTTTGTGCCACACTGAGGCACAAAGTAGTGGAGGCACTGAGCAGTTATTAAACATTCAGGGAACAATGCAGATCCATCACAAATGTCAAGAGGACCTCATATTGTCAGGCTGAATACCAGTCCTCGCACGCCGCTCTGACAGGGGCCCTGACCCGTCCACTCCATGCATGAAAAACATCTCTTTTGTAATCGCGCGGCATCACTCTGTTGTTCTACTTCCCAGTTTTTTAATTTTTTTTTAAGGCTTCATCTTCTTTGTCCGTGTCGGGAACGATTAGGTTAGGTGAAAGAATCCTTACTCTCTCCAGCCCTGTGATTATCCTCCAAATGTGGCCAACTCCGAAAAATACAGTAATTAGTCCAGTTTTAGTTCTGAAACTTCTTCAGCTCAGACACATTCGAACGTGCTCGTCTGAGACGTATTCACATTCTACTCTGCTGTGACACTGAGTGATCTTTATGTGCATTTGATTGTAACATATATCAGTGCAGGTATTCTGCATTTTGAGATGGAGAAAGTCTGTTTTCAGCTTTGTTCAAAAACTAATCAGACAGATTAAAAGCAAAATCTCTGTAACAGCTAAATTATTTTGTTGTGATTTCATCATTAACCCGGAGGACAAAGAAAACTCTTTCCTGTTGTTGTATTTATTACATTTGATGTGTTTGTGTCCCTCATAATTGGAAAACATGATCCCGGTACAAAACAGGTGCTTTCCGCTCCGTAGTCTATCTTATCGGGAAGTGGGGGGTGTTTACGGTGGTGGTGCAGGGGTGGGGTGGGGGTTAATTAAGATGTGTAACTAAGAGATTGCAACTAATACCCCAGCACAGGTCTTTTAGCTGTTCGTTAGAGCACGCGGCGCAGCACTTGCTTGGATTAGAATGAACACGCTAAAATCTGCCTAATTAGAAAATCTGATCTCTCTCTCTCTCTTCCTGCTTCCACGAGATGCCACAGGGACCGGTGGGTATATGGAGGGATAAACGGGATGAAGAGTGGGACCGGCTGGGGCTCCTCTCACCAGGGGGCGCACGAATCAAATGCACCCCCCTTGTGAGTTGTCCTTCACGTTAGGCAGATGGAGTTGCGTCTGTTGCCGTCTGTGTTGCCGGCCGCCGAATGATCGTGAGCAAGAACGAGGGAAAAAGCAAAGCACGCTGCGGGGGGGGGGACTACAAAGTCCCCGGTGTCATTTTGTACGTCTGACAGAGAAATCGTCTCTCTTTGAAAACTCAAAACTAGTTTTTGAGTGATTAGGTTTCCAGGTATTCCACGACAGAACGTTTTTAAGCATCAGGATACAAAACTAGCTGATGAGCTAAAAAAGTTGGATTTATCATTTAAAGTGATGAAGATCAAACATTCTGGGGATTCAGCTTTTTTTCCGATGTGAAGATATTATCTGACGTTTATAAAAATGGACGGAGTCTCCTGGTCAGGAAAGTGAAGCCAATGAGGAAGTGGCTAAACAATTGTGTTTAATTTGACAGAAGAATTGAATAAGCTGATAAATCCTGAACGCAGAGTCCCGTTGTGAAACCACCTTGAACCACACTCACCTCTCTGTCATCAGGCCTCTGCCACGCAGACACATGCAGCTGCTTTCTCTCTACACACGATCTTCAATGTAATTTCATTTCAACATGTCCTGGCAGGAATCCACACGGCCTCGCAGTTCCCTCTCATTTTACCTCGAGACACTTTTTCGAGTGGTGGGAAACGGACCTATTAGCGCCCGTCCCCAAGAGGAATCAACCTAATGATATTCCAGTGTGATTTAATGTCCCAGGTGTGGTCATGGTGTCTTGCTTTTTTTTTTTTTCTCTCGCCGGAACTTGTCTGCTGGGCGAAACCAATCTATCAGCTTCCTGCTGTCAACTAGCGGGCGGCACAGCTCTGTGGTCCTCCAAGGTCTTCTTAGACATGACTGACTGACCACATCCCCGTTCTTTCCATCTCACTCGCATGGAGAGAGGCGCTGAGTGAGAAGGACGTGGCGGCTGAATAATATCTCCATAAAAAGACACAAAAACACGCCGTTTGAAGGAGTGACACTGGACTCATTATGCCGCTTTCTTTCCCCTCGCCATTTGCCCGTACTTGGAAGAATCTATTTTAAGTGTGTGACCTTTACAAGCCACCTCGTCTCTGGAGGAATGAGAGGAATCCAGGGTTATTAAGCAAAACAGAAGCAACTTGTACGCTTGTTCCCGTTGTGAGGATCGCGTTCTCCCGCACATGCAATGACACACACACACACACACACACACACACCACACACACACACACACACACTTTTAATGTAAATAATCTCATGTTAAAGAGGGGAATCTGCGTAAATGAAAATCCTTTGCAGAAAAAAAGGGAAGCGTTGAGCCAGAACCATTTCTCTTCACCCTCCGTGATACTATTTTCATTAACATGCAATTTTGAAAAGCCTTAAAAGGGCTGACACAGCTCAGCTATTTGTCTTAGACTATAACAGCGGGAAAAAAAAGAAAAGAAAGTAGAGTAAACCATGCCTGGTACTGTTACTATGACAACAAGCTTATAGAAACTGTACATAATCACTCTCCACTCCCCCCCCCCCCCCCCCCCACACAAGAAACCACATGCACATGCATTATCTTGTACACAGAAATACAGCTGCACAGGCTTTTCCAGCTGAAGCAGGATCATGCTGGGCTGAGACGCACAGCTGTTGACGAGGAAGCTTGCCAAAAGTGCCCCAGCGCCTCTTTCCCTGGACCCAAATCAAATCCCCAATTTGTTTATGTTATTATGTTAATAAAGGGTAGCATTTCCATATGAATATCAATATTTCAGTAGGAAGCGAGGCGATACCGTGAACACGGTGGATCGCTGGCAAGCAGGGCAGCGTTATGTGAATGGGGCTCCATTGGCGGCGTAATTTCACTCATCTGGTTTTCTCTTCCTCTGATGATCTCAAAAGGAAGGTATTTTTAGAGCCCAGGTGCTTATCCTCTTTGTGGTGCCGGAGGCTAATGTTAAATGAACACATCAATCTTCCGCGTTTCAGAGCGAGAGAGCGGAGCAGCGGTGGCACAGTCTCGGCGGCGGCGGGTGCCCTGCCAACTCTGTGATTCTAAAGCTTTCTGTTTTCTATTGCAATGGGCTGGGGCAGCCACGGGGCAGTGTCGGCTTCTCAGTGTGAGTCGTTCAAGTCACTTGACTGATGGCAAAATCTGGGTCTATAAATAAAACATCTGTGATAAACGGCCAATCAATGTCGGTATCATTCCATAGACGTTGTTGTGCCCATATGGAAACCCACCATGACATCACCCATTGGTTTGGTAACGTTGTTTTGAAGTCTCGGGTAATTTAAGACAAAAGTAACCGTATCTGGAGGGTGGTGATCTCAAGGACACGCCCACCTTCACTAGTGACCTGCACCCATTGGACAGTACTGGTTGTCAATCACACAGGATCCATTTTAAAGTCTATTTCACTCTGTTTGGGACCACAATTTACAAAATGACGTGTTGAATAAGGAATTGAAACTAGAGTCAAGTGAGAAGCAGTCACCTTCTCATAGACTTCTATAGAAACTGACCAGTGGAGTCGCCCTCTGCTGGTCATTTGAGAAAATACAGGTTTTACAGCATTGGCTTCACTTTCTGGACGAAGCAAAGCAGAACCACTGATTGATTGCTGGGTTTGTATCCTGGTGCATAAAGTCCTGTCATGTAATACCCGGAGTCTACCTCTATTTGTATACACAGTACTACGGTTTCTACTCTTTCTACCACATGCGGATGCTTCTTACTGCCAGCGAACCATTTGCAACAAATCTCTCCCGGGTAATTACCAAGCATTTAAATATATCAACACAAGGTGTGTCTACACTAAGTGCTTAATAATGCACCGATCCAAACGCAACCAGTAAATCAATCACACTCGCGGAACGATGAGTCATCACTCTAGCAGCGTCTAAATCACCAGGCCGGTGGGCCGGTGATCATTAATAGTTGTCTAATGCATCACGGGTATGAAATATCCACTATTTGGGCAGCGTGTACGAGATGTTTGAGTTATGTGCTGTTGTTAAAGCCTGACGGGGAGACGTGAAGTCCAATCAGTCAACTCCGTGCTGGGGTAGGTTATTATATTATGTCTCTCTGTGAGTGCACGTGATTGAAGGGTCCCACGAGGATCTCTCTCTCCACCGAACTACCGTGCACCTGTGCGGTAATTCCAAATTCATTTTGTTGTGTTTACATGACATATGTGATGATTTAGCTGCTTCACTTGACCCCTTGTTTACCCGGTGTCTGCTTCAATCCGCTGACACACTCTTACAGCGAAGGCCTGAAACCAATTAATGAAATGAAACACTTAATATTGTAAGTGGCTTTCGATGAGCAAGTTTCCAGATGAGCTCGATTTTGGGACAAGCGACGAAAAGTAGACGAAACTTCATCAACGGATGTGAAGTATCTCAAAAAATAGAACAGCCGTATTACAGTCGCTGGGGAAAGTGTGAGTGGCATTCAGGAGGAGGAGGTTGGAGAATCTGTCAGCGTGATTATGCTTTAGAGTAAATATAACAAGAGGGGGTGCTTCAGTCTGAAGGAAACTTCATTATTTATCCACTGCTCCATTATCTTGAGCCGCAGCTCGCTGGGAATTACACTGTTTAATGCAGACTAGGATCCGAGTGATCCCGGGCTGTCATCGCTAGGTATTCACATTTAACAACCTGCAGCACATGAAAACAGGTCGATGCGGCAGCACAGACCTGTGCGCTGCTGGATGGTGTGAAATCGTCACCTCTGGCCTCGTTGTCAGCTGTGCGTCGATAGTCTGAAATAATGCATTTTCAGCCCCTCAACTCAATTTCTTGTTGGGACAACAAATGCCAGCGTCTCGATGGTCATTGCTTCCATCTGCAGGAACCTGATTGATCAGCCGGCGCACTGAAAGTTGGGCCGGGAACTGTCACGGAGTGGAAGCTCCCCGCGGTGGCCTTTTGTAGGCCATCGATTGATTTATAAGTGGGACAGCGTTTTGATGACTTCAACTGGCGATTGATTCGTCCATATCTGTTGACGCTGTTGTAGATGCCGCAGTGCGACCGCAGTGATGTTTGCTTCGCGGTAAAAGCCGAGATCATTTTTGTCTTTTCAGTTGGAATTGATGGTTATTCAAATTATCTGTTTATCTCTGTCTGGATCCGTGGACTGCTTGTTTTTTTTTTTTATAGATGCAGCACATAATGTTCAGAAAGGCTCCTCTCATGTCAATTACAGGCAAATATGCACAGAAAGGCAATATGGACTGGATTTTTGCAGCAACACTAACATGGCAGTGTTGCGAAGGGAGAACAGCAGCAGGCTTGTCTCACAGCTCGCAGACACCTGCCCGGAGAACTAATTTACTGACCTGAAAGGCTGCGCATGTTCGAGTGTCTCCTAACGATTGCATAAAGCAGAATGAGCATAAATCAAGTTCAGGAATCAATATGTACAGCAAATGGTACAGTGCGTTCTGCAACACCTTATTATTTTAGTCGCAGCCAATCGGGGCGACCTGGGCTCTGGCTGCACTGGGCAGAGAAAAACACTTCAATCATCCGCACAGCGGCGGGATGAAAACCCCACTCTGGGCCTCACGCGCCACGAATATGGACAATTCCTCTTAAAAAAAATTGATAATGACACTAAATGATGTATAGGTGTCTGGGAAAGCAATATTCGTTGAGCCTATTTGTCGGGTTAACTGCTCCCATAACATGTTGTCGCCATAGTGAATGATTAAAAGAGCAGTAATGGGGGTTGTATTGTTTGGATATGCACCCTCTTGTCATAATAGGACTCTTTGAAAATCCCATTTATTCTGCTCCAGGTTCACAAATAAAGCCTTAATTGGGGAAAATCTGAATTTCAAAGGAAACTAATTGAAGCTGATGTTTTTTTTTGTTTTTTCCACATTGTGTGATCTTTGAGTTAATCCATCCGCTGCTTAATTTGGGGAAAACAATTAACAAAAGACATTTAAAGGGCAAACTCACAAGGAGTAGATACCCCTCCTCTCCCCCTCCTCCTCCTCCTCCTCCTCCTATCTCTGCACGTTGTTGTTTCAAGGCTTAAAAGCGGGACCATATGCCCGGTGAATCCACGCCGGGAGGTCACCTTGAAAGTATTAGGATTTAATATGATTGACCGTGCGGTCTTAGCAAAGGATTAACGTGATGTTGTCCGTATGCTCCCGCAAAAACGAGGGAAGTCAACATTACGCTCATAGGTATGAAGCGGAGGGGAAATAGCAGCCGCTGGGGGGGGGGGGGGAGGATGGTCGGGTACCTGCTCAACTTCAGAGCCGGATCGGTTAGGAAATGTGGCTGTAATGAGTTAACGTGGACGTGTGGGTCATTCTGTCAAACCGGAGGATGAAGATCCCATTAACTTGAAAAAGTCTGAGGTGAACGTGATGAGCTGCAAGACTCAATAATGCCCCCCCCCCCCCACCTCCACCTCCACCTCCCCTCCTCCTAACTCTCCCGCCCTCTCCCGCCCTCTCCCTTCATCCGCGCCACGTTCAGGGTCAAGCATGGCTTTATAAATGTTATCTGATTGCCGGGAGCTTTTCCCGTTTGCCGAGATTCAGCGGTGAAATTAATCTCTGACTAAAATATTGACAGTCCATAGAACCTATCGAGTGAGGTGGAGCAATCGGGCAGTGAGGGGGAGGAAGGTGCGGGAGGGAGAGGCAGAGGGAGAGAAAGCGGTGTAGATAAGCACAATCAATCGGACGGCGTCACCCCCCCCCCCCGGGGTTCGGCCGTGTTGGACGAGAGCTGAGTTTGATCAACTTCATAACGAGTGAAACACTGGAAATCAAGTGGAATTAATCTAAAATGGTTTGACCTTGAAGTTTGACCCTTTCATTAAGGTAATCCTGGAAATCTGCGTGTAGGTATTAAGTTATTACACGGCATGATTATAGAACAAGTCTAACTCTACTATTTAATGGGGTTTAATTCATTTTATCAATTTTATTTAATGATATTTGTTTTTATAAGTCTACTATCTTTCTGTATAAATATATGAGCTTCTACTTATTTCAATTTCCTTTACTCTGTATTCACTTTATATTTCTAGTTTTACTTAAACTTAATACTTTATTTTCACGTTTTTTTTTTGGGGGACTTAACACTATTATATATAATATAATTTAACCACACTTTTAAATTTTATTTCTAAGAACATTATACTTTTACATCAACTTATGGATGTATGGGCGGTGTTTAGTGTGTGTGTGTGTGTGTGTGTGTGTTTAGTGTGTGTGTGTGTGTAGGGGGGGGGGGCTTCATGGCTTTGACTCTTTTCTTTGTGCTTAAGCTTGAAAACTGCTCATTCGACAAAACGTATTAAAACTAATTTGTATAATTTCCATGATTGAAATGTCCAAAAGTCACTTAAACTCTGAGACGAAGCTTTAATCATTTTCACTAAATGAAAAGTAGTTTGACCGACAGTGTTGACTTACATATCACAGCTCACCATTACCTCACCACTGCCGTCCCTGTATTCTGGACTTTCCAAATCACTCCCAGTATGTCGTACATAGCAGCTATTATAATTCCAGTGGGCAGACCTTAATCCTGGCCAATGGCAGGCGTGGTGGTTATTATACAGTATACAATGCTGACCTTCCACATTCACCTTCCAAGGTTTAGAGGAATAATACAAAACATGCAAGCGTTAATCTTTTCTGCTACGCCTCAGTTCTCTGTAGAACCCCCCCGGGGGAATGTCACAAAGGCACAGTGGAAATGCTTCCTGCGTACACCTCCTGGCAAGTATGGAAACAGGGAAATAATATAATAAAACATTCATCGTTCATTTTGTAATGCTGAGGTTGAAGAAAAAGGGAAAGCAGGAGGTGGGGCGGGGGGTGGGGGGGGAAGGAGAGCAAGAAAATCAGGTGCACACGTGTAACAGAGACTGACAGGGCCCTTTCATGTGGAAAAATAGCACTAATTCATTTCCCACACAGTAAGTCCTCTTGTTTGCAATATTCATGTCACCTAGCACAATGAAAGGAGGACAACCCCTGTTACTGGTGTGGCACCAAGAATAGATGTACCCCCGCTTTTGTTTTGAGGGAGAGGCAGCAAATAAATAAAGCAAAGAGCTGAAGAGAAAACTCCACATCGCAAACTGACCCAGATAATAACAACAGAGAGCCGGAGTCTGGAGGGGCGAGCGAAAACCAGTCCGCACAGTGGAGAGCGAAAAGACGGAGAGAGGAGAAGAGTCTAAAAATTGTTCTCCTGACAAAAAGTTAGTTGAGAAGTAAGGAGGGAGGGGGGGGGGGGGGGGGAGAAAGGAGGATGAATATTTTAAGAAGCGAGGTCTCTCTCTCAACGAGCAGGGAGACGAGTGAGAATAAAAACAAGCGGCTGAGCGACGGTTCAAATTGTCGACTTGCAAAACGGGGAGTTTTTCCGCGGGTACACGAGCGTGAGCGGCGCCGGTTGAAGCCTGCCTGTGTGCACAGTTCCTCGCTGCCTGGTGGAGTGCACCATCAGCTTATTGGGGGGGGGTAATCATCTGAAGATGAGAAAACACAAATATGGCAACCGGGGGGGCCGGCTCCTCGACGTTGTAAGAACATCTGCAGTTGTCGCAGTTCTATTTCAAGAACGCTTTTCTTGTTTGTGTTTTTTTTTGCGCTGAGCTAACTGCTGGAGTAAGCTTCAGTGTAAGCTGTGTAACAGGAGCCTATTCAAAGCAACCCTGAGCAGAGCGCTGGTTTAACAATGGACCCACCTAAGACTCTGCAGAGAGCAGAAATTTGCAGATTCGTTCTGATGCTTGGAAGAAGTGTCAGTTTGCTTCGGGGTCAGCCGACGTGGCCTCGGAGAAAATCCACCCAAACTAATGCAGCCGCACCGATCGGACACATGAGGCACGTTTGCATTGTTTTCCCGCTCCAGCACTAAATGCTACGCCAAACTCCGAATGCTAATATGTGCTGCAATATGTCGTTTGTCCTTGTGCCTCGCTGGCCCCGCAGCTCCACTCAAGCATGGCCCACGGTGTCCAGACTGTCAGCTCCACTCTCCGCTCTCCTTCTCCCTCCGTGCCGGCGAGAGGAGACTCTGACCCCGCCATGATGACACTGCTCCAGAAGAGATTATAGACCCTGATACTCCGCCGCGCCAGCATTATGCACACGCTGCCCTTTAACTAAGATACACGGGCTGGCTGCCAGCTCTGTCCGGCCCAATCAGATCTGCCGACTCACGTTTGTGCGGGGGGGGGGGGAATCACAAAAACTGCTACAAGACGGCGTATGGCGAATACATGGGACGTGTGGAGATGGACAAACTTCACGATGCACGTAGAGAGAAAACACGCAATAATTCCTCAGCACTCGCACGTAAAAAAATAAAGAAGAAAAGACGGAGGTGGTGGAGTAATAAAAGGATGAAAAAGAAATCAATAAAGAGTAGCGTTAAACCCATGTGGCTTTGAGGGGGCTTTGAAATCAATACCAATAATTTTTACACTGAAGTTTCCAATAATCAGTGTTTCATACAGGAGGGGGGTGTCCAATAATTCACATCAAAGGAAATATGAGTAGAAAAACAATAAAGCGTTGATGCTTATGATGTTGTGCAAGGGAAAACAATCTTTATTTTTCGGATAACTGCCGATTCGCTGCCCTCTCAGCATTCAAAATTTGAAGTATTTCCCACGAGGCCTCGGGACACACCCCCAAATCTGTGATGTCGCAGCAGGCCTTTACGTGTCAAATCAAAACAAACACCACAGCATCACTCGGGGGGGGGGGGGGGGGGGGGGGGGGGGGGGGGTGCGGCGGCGGCCACAAATGCCACATGCTTGAAAGCTCAAACTCCCAGCGTGGCAGCGGTTTACTGCCCCGTGATTTAGCCTTAAATTACCCTTTACAGGAAAAGCACGAGGGTTTTTTTTCCCGCTTTAGCTGCGCTGCCGCAACGACGTGAGCGGGGGAGGGCAGATGCATCCCGAACAAAACATGTCAACATTTCATTAATTTCTTCTGTGGTGCGCGAGCTTTCATGTACTCGGATCAAGCTGCCTTCGGTGGAGGCTTTCATGAAGGTGCAGCGAAAAAAACAGACTCCGTTTCAAAAAGCTGTCACTTTCAGATGTGTGGAGCATTAAAACTAAAAAAAATGAAGGTGCAGAGCACTCAAATCTGCTCTTTACTCCAAAAAGACGAGTAGGTGATGAAGGAAAACATGAAATTGAGGAAAAATAACGATTTGAAGTAAAAGGGTCATTGTGAAGTTGTTTCTATGTAAAGTCAATGTCTGAGCGAAGTCAAGTTCAGCACGTTATCAGACTGAATTAACATTTTCCTTTCACTGACATTTTCTATTTATGTAAGAAGACCGACAACAACCTTTACGGCTGAATGGAACTCATTCACACGTTTGTTCATTTTTCCGTTTTTCATAGATGTAGCAAACTTTGCTAGAAGATAATTTAACTTTTTCTCAAATTGGGGGAAATAAAAAAATCGGACTTAGTATTGAGCAAGACACAAGTTCACCCTGTGCAAGTCACCAGCACATCGCAGGGCCGACATATAAAGAGAATCATTAATGCTCACATTCACCCACTACAGACTAAAGACCCCACTTGACCTCGCCCTAACCCCCTCGTCTGCTTTTCAATTACCAAGTTTATAGTTGTGTGTGTGTGTGTGTGAGCCTGAGCGCTACACTTGTAACGTCCTCATCCAAATAAGCTGGTTAAGTAACATACAATACATAACATGATTGTTTTTGCCCAATTGAGCTCATTAAAGCTGGAGGGGCTGTGGGAGAAATGCTACTGAACCGTTCTATTCTGGGCACTTTTCTCTGTGCGTCATTGCAGAAAAGAGCTGAGTGAGACATGGGGAAGAGTGTGTGTCTTTGTGTGTGTGTGTGTGGTGTGTGTGTGTGTGTGTGTGTGTGTGTGTGTGTGTGTGTGTGTGTGAATGACTGTGTGTATTTTCATCCTAAGAGCCTCCAGCCCCGAAGGCAACAACTCAAACCTGCTGCTGTCACATATAAACAATGAGACCTGGTTTGACGAGGTGACAATCTCACAGAGCTCGCGGTTCAGAATACAGGAGACTATTTCCATCCCTGTTCCGTTGGGCCGAGGGAGGAACAAGGGGGTTGAGACACATACAAGGAAGGAAAATAAAGGATCTGAATTGAAAGCTTGGGTCTGGTGTGATTTTGTAATTATACACAATGGCTCCAAAATTGGGCACAAACACATGTGCACAGCGGCAACTTGTGCCGGCTGTGGTGTTCTTTTGCCAAAGTCCTTGGCCCCTTCCTGCAAGGCAGCGGTCTCACGAGAAAGACAATGATCACGAATGGAACAACACGCGAAACCGGTCCCCACCATCTCGACAGCCCGGTAATTAAGTATCAGCTCTTGGCACCAAAGTATGTAAACGCTGCTTCCCTGCCCGTGCTAACGCCGGCTTCACCCGCCCCAACCCCCGCCCTCTTCCCCCCCCTCCGCAACACAGATCAGCGGAGAAGGTCCTGCCAGGTCCCCTGTTCGAGCACAGATATCATTAACCTCCTCTCCAAATCAGATCCAGATCAGAGGGCCCCCCCTACTCTGAGGCCCCTCGGCTTAACTGGCTAAATGGCCGATGCTCGTGTTTGCTACTGGGAAAGGGAGGAGAGGAGGAAGAGGGAAAGAAAGGGAGGAGGTGGGGACAGATGCAATGTGTCAGGATGTGGGTTGGAGTAGGATGCGGGGTACAGACGAGGGCTCGTAAATAACGAGGGGCTCATAATTCTGAAGATGTCAGAGGCCAAATAGGATATTTTTCTGTTGGCAGTGATAAGGCATGTGGGCAACACACGGATAGGGGCTTATTAAATTCCCCATAAAGTCTATCATTGTGTGGCAGAGCAGAAGTCATTCTGTTAACATGCCAGTTCATGGATGCGTGACAATTGTTCTGGTGCAGGCTCGCTCGCTCGCTCGCGGAGAGGCTCCTTTGTGAGGCTGCAGATTTATTAATGATGCCCCATCAAACACATTACACTGTGATTACGTTCTTATCAACTTTCAACAAGTCAACCCGCACAGTTAAGAGGTGTCTGTGTGTCCCCTGTGTGAGCAGATGTCCAACTGGAGGGACGCTATGAGGAAGCACACACCTCCGGCAAGGCTGACATGTTATCTTGTTAAAGATCTGCTTATTTATCTGGAGCCACACATAAAGTTTAATGGATTCTTCTCCGGTTCATGCTCCAGCCCTGCGTCAAATTTCATGGAAATCGGTTGAGTAGTTTTTGTGTAGAGAAAAAACAAACACAGATAAAAAAACACAACTCTCCTCGGCAGGGATAGAAATAGAGAATTTAATATTTCTCGTTTTCAGACCAATCACCCGGAAAAATGTACTTAACAAACCTTTTCTTCAATTTAAAACCTCTAACCATTCAGCTTCTGTTTGAAAGGATTTTTATTTGAATATCTATTTATTTCTTCTATTATTTTATTTTGTATCTTTCAATATTTTGTGTAGAATGTCTCGCCTTTCTCTGAACTGCCACGCGATTGGTCAAGGGCCAGATTTCACCGAGGTGTAAAGAGACGAGAACAGTTATTATTGAATATGTTCCCTCCCCCCAGCTTTAAACACAGACTATACGACAATTAAAAACCAGTTTCCCATGTTTCTATTCATTCATAAGCTCAAACAGTCTTGAGATTGTCGGGCAGCAAACAAACTGTGGCTGTGCATAAACACCAGCAGGCGTTTTCAGCCGAATTTGTCCTGTGACTTGAGCTGAGGAGGCCCCTGTCACTGGCGAGCCGGGATTTATCAATCACACAGTTGCTGCAGCTTGTGCTCACTTAGACCTGCCTGGGCTTTTCTAAAAATGGAGAAAGATGTGATGAAGAAAACAGGAGAGTAAATGGGGATGTAAGAGAATATCTGGAAAAAATATCTGGAGATGGAAAGGAAGAAGGATGATGAAAGCAAGGTGCGAGGGGGGAGGGGGGGGGGGGAGCACAGGAGCTGCAGCAGGAGGGGAAGAAGAATGAAAACAGAAAAAAAAAATGAAACGGTGAACAGAACAGAAGACGGAGATAGCCCGAGAGGAGAATCATTAAAGAAGCAATTTGTGAGTGTGCGTTTAATACAACGCGGCGCTCCAGATGCTGTCATTTTCAGAAGTAAGCCAATTAATGTGGGGCTAGATGTAGTCAACATGCAATAACGCATGCATGATCCTGCTACAGATGTAAAACATCACGCCATTAATGCTGAGTGCTACTCTATGTCAATGTCAACTACAAGTGAGATCTAATTAATTATGTCTGTGTCTTCCCCTCTGTCTGGCGTCGACGTACGCAAGCTGATTAATTCAGAGGAGCATTCAACACATATGGAGCAGAAATGGCGCGGAGCCTGTGTACGACACGGAAGAAAAAAGGGAGGTTATGGGGGGGGGGGGGGGGGGGGTGTGCTACAAATCAATTGTCTGCCTCAAAAGCACCGTTTGGGAAATCTGATGGCACATGAACAAAAAAAGATTTCATCCTCTGCTGAAAAGAGACACGAGGAGCCTCGGTTATTTCCACTCCTAATTAAATAATCTTTGATTCACAACACTTCTCCACTGACTTCCTCTATCTCAACCTGCTCGATGGCTGTAAAGCGACGAGCGCAGAAGATAATACGTTTTGATCACACACAAAAAAAGAGGGCATTAAAGTATCATTCAGCCAGGCTCCACTCACCGAACGGCTTCGCTGATAGGCCTGTTCAAAAGATAAAGAGGATATGTTCAACCACAGTAATGATTATTTGCTAATGACTGATCAAACAAAACACCGTGCCACTCGTAAGTGCTGCGCTAATGAACTCCGCTGAACCCTGAGAGATCAATCCGCCGAGGCCCAATAAGTCTGATGCAAGTTAAAAACAGGAAAGTAGTACAACACGTGCACCTGGAGGAAACATCATCAATTTGATAACACGTGTGCGGGGAATAGAAAACGTGCAGTGAATACTCAACACAAACTTATACGCAATACTAGCTGAATACTCACAACAAAGAAAAATACTCGCCACACAGCCAAATACTTGCAACTTAAACTAATACTTGCAACACAGCCGGATACTCGCAACACAACCAAATCCGACAACACAACCAAATCCGACAACACAACCAAATCCGACAACACAACCAAATATCCTTGCAACATATCCAAATCCCCAAAACACAACCAAATACTCACAACACAATCAAATACTCACAACCTAGCCAAATCCCCCAAACACAAATACTCACAACACAATCAAATACACACATTACTACCAAACACTCCTGACACAACCAATAACTCGCAACACTTCCTTGTCTCGGTTTGTGACTTGTGTTGTTGGAAAATGAGATAAATGCTTAATTTAACATTGCGATCGTCTGATTTGTATTCGCAGCGTATTTTCTATGTGTTTTCAAATTAATAAAGATGCTTTTCCGATGTGTTTCCTTGAATTGTCGTCTGTCGAGCTCTCAGAGCCACGGTAGCACCGAGATGAGTAGAGCGGTGATCCGCGCTCTTTTGAAACGCACACAGCCCAAACAACCCGAAGGTTCCTCCTGTCGTCCTGGTGAATGAATTGAAGTGCCCTTTTCGGAGACTAACACTTTTGACCAGAGCTACGCCGCGTAATGTCACAAACCAACTCATATAATGAATCAATGCCGCCTTCTCCGGGTTTTGTCTCTTCTGCCTGCTGCTTTCTCTCTAACCAACGCTGACATTTGGCTCAAAGTTTATTGATTCATGCCGCGGAAGTGGAGCACATATACGCCGCGTCCTGACGTGTGAGGTAGAGGCTGCGAGATGGGAACAAAAGCCAAGTCAGTGAATCTTTTTTAAGGTTGGGACTTATTTTTTTTTTGTAAAGCGCACTGCAGACTCATCAGTCACGAATAAAAGGATCATAACTGACCATATACGTTTACCTCCTCGGGAATATGTCACGACTATTCATCCGCGGAGCGTATTGTACCGAGCATTGTACGCAGCGGTGAATGTCCCCGCGAGGAGAGCGGTAGATAAACGCTTTCAAGGACAGAATTATGAAACGAGCTTCATGACTGAGGCTTTAACAGCTTTGAAAGGGGAGGAAAAAAAAACATTTCATGGCCGCTAGTTCAAGAGAAGCCAAACACGCACAGAAAAATCTAACTTCTTTTTTTTTGTTCTCACACAAACAGATTCTCATTGAATTTGATCTGCCTGCGTTGGGCTGGCGAGGAACATCTCTGCCATCGCACACAGGCTGGCAGCTCGGTTGACTCCGGGTTGGTGAATATGTATAGGAGCGAGCCTTGAATAATGTATTGGGATCTGATATCATTCAGTATGGCGTTAGCGGCTCCCTTTGTCACGCACTGTGAGGATCTTTGATGTGAATCCAAAGCCCCACATAGGGGGGACGCAGCTGTGGGGGAGTTCTGTAGGGTCACCTGACTGCATACATGTTTTAAAAAAGTAAAGTAATAGAGATAAGGAGACCCGGACGAACGTAACAAGGATTCACTTTACCTTCAAAATGTCGAAGAGGAGTAAGAAACAGGTTCAGTGAGTAGAAATGGCCTCCAGCCCCCCCCCGCCATCTAAAATGAGAACATAAAGAAAACGTACAGCTCGTTATTTACAATATAAATCAAAGGCTTTTATTGTTGCATATAGTTTTTTGACAGACATCTGAAATTAAATGCGTGATAAAGTTGTAATGTCGCCTCAACACGTTCACTGATGAGCCAGAACTTTTAATTAACTTGTATCCTGTCAAAGAAACACCGTGCACCCTGGATATGAAACTTTTGAAACCGGGAGAAATGAGAAAAAGGTAAACCTGCTGTCAGTCATTGTGTGTGTGTGTGTGTGTGTGTGTGTGTGTGTGTGTGTGTGTGTGTGTGTGAGAGATCATCGGGAAATATGCAAATGTGGATATGAATAGACATCAGGCTTCTCCTCGGCAGATGAATACATTTAACTCCTCATCCCTCACGCTGCTGAACGACAATAAGGTTCCCGGGACTATAACGCTTTAAAGAAGCTTTCGGGGTCAGCTGTTTGAATTAAAACAACTTTAATGGAAAACAAATAGATGGAAGGCAAAATCAATTTACATTTCGTCCATTCAAATACAAATTACAGGATTTATCTTCCGTGTGTAAAACTTCAAAAACAGGAAGAGCAGATGACAGGAGAAGTCGTCAAAGTGGCGGTGGACTTGAATCCATCTGCAAGGCCAGGTTGCTGCAGGAGAGGAGGAATCACTTCTGGGTAATGTCCGGACTTCAGTGCACGTCTGGAAACATGTACTGTAAACCACGGGTTTCACTCACACGTACACTATGTCTGCGTGTGTGTGGTTTCATCTTATTTCAATTGACTGGGTCTCTCTCCCCGGAGACCTGACTGATCACAAACACTTTCATTTCCTTTCCGGCGTTTTGCCAATGCTCTTCGGAAGGCAACAATAGTGGAAGCCTGGTACAGCCGTCTCCAGGCTACCTTCAAGTGTTGTCAAAGCGGCTACAGGGAAGAGCCGGGAGGTTTAAAGTGAAGCGAGCGCTCCCCTAGCCCCCGTGGCACCGACCTGTTATCTCATTATAATGAGACTCTCAGTGTTACAGGCCTCCAGGCCAGTAGCTGCGAGGGATGAAGTTTTCCCCGAGACCAGCGGATGTGCACGGGCGGCTTTGGAAGATGCAGTGACACAAGCCACCAGGTATCAACCTTTAAACCAATAACCCATATTTCATTTATATTCATTTCATCCTGGCCAAGGTGTGGTGAGTCCATATTGCACTTATCCCCCACTTGCTCCAGGGATTTCCTGCAATACGCAGCATACATTACATCTACGTGTGGCACAGCGGCCTCTACCCGGCAATGTAAACACTTCTTGCAAATCCTATTTTTATCTGTGACTCCGAGTCGCCACATAAGTAATTGAGGTGCAAGTTTTCCACAAGTCCTGAGCTTAGCCACAGCTTAAGGTCTAACCTCAATCTGTCAGGTTTGTGTCAATTCCATATTCATCTGTCTTTATCACATTGCACACATGTAGGTTAAACCCCAAGGTGCTGCTGCTCTTGTATATGTTATAGACCTAGTTAAGCACTGAGCGTATTCATTATTAACCAACTTTCATGTGGTGCTCTAAGGGTCGAGAGAACTGTATATGGCATTAGGCTAAAAAGGTCTCGTAAAGAAAGACTAAGGAACTTATTCATCTTAGAATTTGTTAAATTTATATACAATAAATTGCACAACGGCTTATATCACTGCACCCCAGGGTGTTGCTGCTTCAGTGTTATTCATTCTGGTATAATCAGAAGGTTATGGTGGCTAATGTCAGCTAAAGTAGATATTTCAGTGTACCTGATATTAACGGATCGTTCAGTTTTATTCATTACTCTTCTTTACTTATTACACTACATTTCAACTTTTATGATTGAAACATTACTGTTAGAAATTCAAGTTGTTTTACTTGAGAGGAACATTATGTTATATCTATCTGTCTGTCTGTCTGTCTGTCTGTCTGTCTGTCTGTCTGTCTATCTATCTATGTTTATAAAGATGGACGACATGACAGAGCATCTCAATCATCTTGTGGTTATAGCCAAGACTTACGTAATTGTTCAGATCAGTGCTGGAATATGTTTCATACACATATTCAACATTTAAGTCTGATGAGCATCGGATTGGAATCTGTATAAAGTACTCAAAGTGGAATCAGGGCCAAAAAGCCTTGAGTCTTCATCACTTGTGCCTTGTTAGTGCAGAACAAGTTGCAGAACATTATTGTATATTGGACCTAATTACATCTTGAAGTGTCACCAAAAAAAAAAAAAGAAAAGAAAAGAAAATGCTGGAAGGTGGATGCTAATGATTTGTCTGCAGAACAAGCTTGTTTTCTCTGGTCTGTGAGCTGGAAGAAGACGTCTCACCGGCGGCTATGAAATAATTATCAAGCTAATCACCACCCCCCCCCCCCCCCCCAAAAAAGAAAACACGCAGTCACACATCAGAATCCACAAACCTGAGCACTTCTACCATCTTCTGGGGCTTCGAAAACAAAAAACACAAACAACACAAACTTTTGATACGTAATCATCCGGTTTTTAAAAGGTGAGCTGTAATGGAGCAGGAATTACAGGCAAAGTGGAGGAAATGACTTCCGCAGCACTCTGTTTGAAGGCCGCGCGACAAGGGTCCGTTCGTTAAGAGCCGATCCTGTGTTTGATTTGTTTGACAGCTTTTGGGAGAGTGCTACGCCAAAGCAGCTGGGAGAGAGGAAGCACATCAGTCCTGAGAAAAAAGATGGCTGTTGCTGGGGGTCGGCCCATATGCCTTGCTCAGCATCTGCGGGTGAGGACGAATCCCTCGGCGCATGATAAAATAATGCGCGATGACCAAATTCTCTTTTTTGCAAACACTTAAGAAATTGGCTTTAAAAGCGCAGCGTGTTTTATGTATTAGTTTAGATCCTTTTGATGACATTATATATTGGTTCTCAACTGAATTATTTCGTGCTGCTGGGGAAAAAAGAAAACATACATCTAAAAGTTTCACGGCTTAATTTTTATGTTTTGATATAAATATGACAGCGGCCGGACGGGATGGGTTGTGTAAATTTCAGGTATATGCCAAGATCCACGTTTAATACTGCAGCCAGAGTTTGGTCCGGAGAGTTAATTTAAAAGCTGCCCTGCCGTGCTCCCCTTTGGCTTTTCCAACGAGTCGTCACTTGCATTTATAGCATGTTCCGAGGCTTACAGTGATCCAAGCGGAGAATTGTGGTGTTTTTTTAAATCTGTGCGGCGCTGTTATAAATTCAGAAAACTAAAGTAAAAAAAATACAAAAAAACAAGTAATGAATTTAATTAAAGAAAAACTTCAACTTTCACTCACCGATTGCTAAATTGGTTGGTTTTCTGTTTGGGGGCCTGGTAGGTAGCACACAGTGGGGGGTCTTTATGGGCTCTCGGTGGGAAGCTGGTCCCTGCTGTGGCCGAACACGAACCAGAACAATGTACAGTTAAAAGTCGGGTAAAACCAAAACAATTAGCTGAAAGAGACTGAAAAAGATCTGCAGAGCTAAAAAGAAAGCAACAGCAGGCGGGTGGTTCATTCTGTGTCACAAGCAGTGTTGCATCAGTAATGTTATAAAAGTATTGATTTTTTTCGAAAATTTTAGGAGTTTGTTAGATTTATTGTTCGGGAAATTCGGTTTCACAGCACTTTCACTTTCACCCCAACAAACCACACCTAGAAAACTACATACACAGAATTAGACAATAACAGCGACACAAACAATCAAGGACGTCAAGGAGGAGGAATTCAAGTGAATATAAAACTTACAAAAACACTTTTTACTTTCATCTCTTACTCTATCAGGATTATTAATTAATTAACTGATTCATTTATTGAAGGAATGAGTGTGGATGATGAATGTTATTTATTTGATGTTTAAAGACTTAATGTTGCTCCTTTGGTTTTAGATTCTTCTTCCCTGGCAGAAAATGACAAACACTTGATAAACACCAAAGGTAAATCGTGTGTTATTCGTCCTCACTCTGCTTAAACAGAGCATCATATCGATAAATATATTGTACCTTTGCTATAATGCTATCACACCTACACCTGCTGATACAGAACCTATGTAAACTCCTGCTCCTGGTTAGGATGAGGTCACGTTCTCGCTCTGTACAGTCTAGTTGGTGCAGAATGAGGCGCAACAGGCCGACAAAGACAGTCTGCTTTGAATATTTGTTGGCCGGAGATCCGATGGGGCCAAAAACAACAAATAGGATTACACGGTCTGGAGCCGGCGCAAACACGCCGGTGCAAGACGGCGTTTGCGGTTCCGCACACGATCACAGGAGGTGATTATGAATCACTGAGTAGCAGGGGCGAGAGATGCTGAAGTGATTGTCAATGACAACTCGTCATCCGAGACCTCGTGAAGATGCAGAGATAAAACGGGACCTGATCCCAGAGTGGGAACCGCTTCTATTAAAACTGGAATCAAGAAAAAAATCAAATAAATGTAATATACTTTTCAAATTAAAGGGATTTATATTAATACATCTACATAATAATACAAAAAGAAGATGGAGGCATTCGTTATGAGCTGAGTGAACGTGATAAAGAAGATTTATAGGACAAGGCATTCATAAAGGAGAAGAAGTCTTTTCTATCTTCGCTATTATTCCAATTTTTTTCCCCTTTCAAAAAATATTCATGGTAACTTTATCTTTTCTTTTGAATTCTATGACACCAAATTTCCCCGTTCCATATGCTCCGTTGAAGGGGAAAAGCCGGGAGAAGGCCAGCATCTGCAGAAGAAATAGGGTACACTCTTGGCACACTGTATCAAATTATGAATAAATAACCCACCATGCTGTTAGCCCGCGGATAAAACACACACTATTAGCTTCCTCCTGGAAAAAAATAAGGAATGAAGGAGCAAGGAAAGAAAGAAGGAAGGAAGGAAGGAAGGAAGGAAGGAAGGAAGGAAGGAAGGAAGGAGGGAGGAAAGAATTGAATAAAAAACAGTCGCCTGAAACAGATGGCTGAATTGTCCTCTGTGTGTCAGGTCCGTCCAGCTCTCACAACCTTTGGCTGCGGCCTGAACCTTTCACAATTGCCAGCACATACAACACACACACAAACACACACAGACACACACACACACTGAGTCTCCTCTCTCTCTCTCCAGCACACAGCCATGCATCTTCTTTCTCTATATTTCCCCTCTTTCAGTGTCCCTCCATACTCTCTTTTCCGTCTGTACTTACTTCCTCCTCCGCCGCTCTAATAAATATTAATGTCGACACCCGTGTGGCGGGGCCGGGCTTACTCACAGCCAAATGATCCTCACAAAGAATAATGAAGCCGCTGGGATCCAGGTGAGAGGACGGAGGGAGGCTTATGTAACTCGGTGCCTTGTCAGGTAGGTTTCATCCATAATTTAACACCCGGGGAAGGAGATTGGCGATATAGGAGGAGACGTGAGGAATTAGCCCCATAACCTGGGAAAGTCGTGGAAATGGGGGAAGCAAATGTAATGAGAAAGTAAGCCCAGAGAGATTTAGTGCGCCAACAGCTCCGCGGCCAAGTTTTGGATATGTGATAGATGTGATTAAGTTGCAAAATACATCATGCATATACCGACTGAGAGCGTCGTGCCTTTCCTGCCAGCAAACCACAGGGTTTCTGTTTATTCATCGCTTCAGTAATAACACTACCTGGCAAAGGGCTGATCGATGCAGAGACACCGGCCTTTACCACAGGGCATCATGAAACAATTCAGAGACCGGGGCTTCGTCTCGTTCATACGTGTCAGTGGTTGACACGTATGAACAAGACGAATGGCTCTGACAGGCCACTTGACGGACACGGCCGTTTGATGAGGTCACTTTTTTTCCTGGAGATCAATGTGTTGCACACAGAGTGGACAGGAAACCGGTTATTGATCCAGACCGACCTCTGAACTCTACTTGTTGACCTTGGCGTAATCACACGCCGCAGCCTGACAAGTACAAGGTCACAACCAACCGCTGGATCATCTCCTATCGCTTTCTCCTCCTGTTAGTTTTGATCGGATCTTTTACATCGAACGAGAAGATCAAGACTCAAAGGTCTTATGGTGGAGGTTGGGTACATTCATTCAGGTATTTAGATACTTGTACTTCACTTGAGCATTTCCATTTCAAGCCATTTTATACACCTAAGAAAATATAGTTGAATTCATGAATTCAGGTTTAGTCGCATTGATATTTGTTCAAGTGTTAATTTTGACGGTAAGTTTGATTCTAATTAGTTATTTGATGCTATAAAAACTGGGATAAAAATCACAATTGACAGATTAGACTTATTTCCATCCGCTGATCACTACTGTGCATACTCCTGCTCCAAATGATGTCATCAGCACCAGATGACACCGGCACTTTAGTCTTTGGGTTTACATAAATGCAGTAAATCGAATCGAGTCGTATATACCATTGATGGGTTGATGGATGGATAGTAATTCCAACTACAAAACCATTGTTTGGGAGTTAATCCCATGTGAGTTCTCTTCTACAACAGCTCCATACATGAATAATCTACAATGTAAATGATTCATATACATTTAATTTGTGGATGGCCCATACTGATAGATGTAATGTGTGTGTGTGTGTGTGTTCATCCAGCTGGGAATGCTGTGTTTTATCTGCTCGTCACTCGAAGGTTTCCTATTTGCACATGATAATTATCATGGAAATCTATACGTGCATATTCATCAACACCTATTTTGTTTGCTTGTATATACGCACCGCCATTATATGTGCATATGCATAATACATCTGTATCCCTGTGCCTGTGTACGTTTGCCCTTGTATCCCGAACACTTGCCAATACAGCTCATGGGCACAACAACTGTGAGTCAGGCGGGCCACAGGCACAGCAAGGCCGAGGGGCCAAGCAGGGGCCAGATTGATCAGAAGCCCCTACACATCCCCAGGAGGGCCACTAGCTGTCACCACGGCACGTCCTTGCTGTCCAACTGCCTCCTCTGCTGTCACCCACACACACACACACACACACACACACACACAGTGCATTTACTGGGTCTCGACAACTCAGCAGTTTCTCCCCAGCTGAAGTTAGCAACAAAGGCACAACTGTGTCAGACACGGTCCTCCCAGCAGGACGCGCTGATACCGGAGCGTTCAAAGCCAAATACAGCTGTTTAGATTTGACTCCGTGTGTTCAACGCTTTGACCTCGGGAATCGGGAAAGGTCGGGAAAAGTCAGAGAGTGTCTTTACGCCACAGAACGCTTTCAAGAGATGAGACACCTCTGAGACCGACTCGTAGGAGGAACATTTGAATAGCTCTCGTGTGTCAGCCGGTTGTTTCCACAGGAAGAGAAGGTTAGGAGACCGAGTGCAGGGGGGCTTTCTATCCGTCTGTGTTCCATCTAAAGGTAATAGCGAGAAGAATGGTTTAAATCCTCCTCTTATTTAACTCTCCGTTTTTTTCTCGGGTGGAGGGGATCCAGAATCAAAAGAGAAGCTTGTACGGTTTAACCTACAGCCTTGGTGCTGCACAGTAAATCCCTGCATCCTCTCAATACCAGGTCAAAGCCCGGGGATTTGATATTAGGTGGTTTTCACCAGTTCAGCAGCTTGTTTTCTGTTTCGTCCTTGGAAAGAATGAGCTTCTGTGTGTGTGTGTGTGTGTGTGTGTGTGTGTGCAGCTCTGGGTGTGTGTGTCCATTTAGACATTTTGATGTTCTGGAATCAAATTTGAGACGTTTTTTAATTCCCAAAAAGACGTTTAGTCTCTGTGTTCTTTCCCCCGTCTCGCTCAATCCATTCCAGTTGACACATGATTTTTATTAAAACATAAATGAGGTGGAGATCAGCGCCATCATATTACATAAATCACAGAGTTCAATAGCAGCTACGGAGAAGAAGCAGCGGGGATAACAGGGGGAAACCAGTTCTCTAATCTCGTCCTTCTCCAAAACTGAAACTGATTCCAGACACAATCTGGGAGAATTAGCATTAGCCTATCCCGAGGAGGGGATCTGCTGTTTGTCAATTAGCCTGTCTCTCTCTTAGGCTCCTTCCTCTAGGTGTCGTCAGCCCGGATCAAGAGTGTCACTGACGCTAATCTTAGTTTAGGAGAGGAGCATTTAGCGGGGGGGGGGGGGGTGCTCGGGCTGGAAGGGAGTTGATGAAACGTCGGGTGACATTTTACAGTGACTATGCAAATAAAGGATGAACGTCTGAGAATAGCCGCAGTAAGCATTAAACCGACCATCATTTAGCCGTGGAGAGAATCATCTGAACATTTGCGAGTTTCCTTTTCAGGCTCGTCAGTGACAGCGAGTCTTAGTTTGACTTCTGAAGGAGCCAGAAGTACAACACTGGTATTTAGTGTATACTCCCACCTTCAGATGCAGCATATTCAGACATGTTGTGTACAATGTTTGACTTTCAAAATGCGAATGCGTCATTTCACCAACGAGCAACTGAGGCTCAAACGGGTGGATCCATTTCTGCACAGGGAATCTAATGGTTGCATACACGTGACAGGCGGTCTAAAAACATATTGAACACTGATCTAGGGTTTTCGATTCTTCAAAAGAAGCAGTAAGTGGTCACTGCTGTGTTCAACCTACCTACTTGCTGAATGGCTCATGCTAGAAGCGAGATGCTGCGGTCTATAGAACAGAGTGAGGATTTCTCCATCAGTCCAAAAATTGATTATTAAAGTGGATGTCTGTGCTGTACTCTGTTGAAGCAGCTGTTACTGAGAGTACATAGATATATGTGGTAACCCGTATTTTAATTTTTGAATAAAGACAAAACTATCAGATCAGCGTTTTAGAATAAAAAGAAAAGCAGATTGTTAAGCAGTACTGCACCGTCCACGACATATGTTCTACCTATGACCCGAGGACGAGCGTGAACCGAACGAGTCTCTACTCAAAAGAAAACACGGTGCCGGTAAAATAGCCGTGAGCGCATTCAAACTGCATAACAAAGTGACTCAGCCCAGTGTTGAATGGGAGGAAGGGAGCAAAAAAGATTGGTATCCTGCAGATACACTCCAAATGTCAGGTCTGGTAAGAAGAAGTCAAGGCTGCCTTGACAGAGCAATATCATTTGAACCCAATTTTGTGACTCAACTAGATATATCTGCTCTTTCTCCTTCCGAGTGAGTGGAAGTATCTGCCACTGTCATTTTTAGAGGGAGCGGAGGGAGGAAATGAGCCATGGAAAAGACGGATTTGGAAGATTGGGATGGTGTTTGTGTGTGTGAGAGAGAGAGAGAGAGAGAGAGAGAGAGAGAGAGAGAGAGAGAGAGAGAGAGAGAGAGAGAGAGAGAGAGAGAGACATGTGATAATCTATGATTATGAAAAGGAAAACTGGGTCTGCCGATGTGTGGGTTGAGTACAACATGATCTACACATGATACGTCCTCTGTAAAATTGTACATTTGTGCGTGTGTCATGGCGTGCGGAGGAGGTCTAAGTGTGTGTTGTCATCCACGAGGCTCCGTCAGCGGTAGCGTGAGACTCGGGTGTCACCCGTCATCCGTCTTGTCATGTCAGCCATGATACCGCCAGCGCGTCAATCACCGATCTCCGGGCTGCGTCTGGGTGCCACGGCAACGGGGAGAGTTGACGCTGGTGGCAGTGCGCCTTCTTATCGAGGGTGCTGGGAGTTTGTCGAGCTTTTTTTTTTAAGAGGCTGACAAATAGGAAAGATGAATGACTGTAGAAGTTGAAGTGTGTGTACAGACGAGGGGAAGGTGTGTTTCTGTGTCAGGCGGCGGCGGCGGGGAACAAGGAGGAGATGTGAAGGCGAGGAAAGTGAGTGGGCATGTATTGACACTTGACTGACAGCGGACTCGAGGGAATCATCAACTGTTCACATGGATGCGGTTGCAAGCGAAGGTTTAGATTCCAGGAGAGGGGGTGGGGGGGGGGGGGGGGGGGGGGGGTCAGACTCTGAAGGAGCTCAGAGCTGTGACACCTCCCGCAGGCGCTCCGGGACGCCCCCAACTCTCCGCATGAATCAAAACAACCGCCGAGCGATTGTCTGCCTTGTTTGCCGTTTTTCCTCTATTACGCAGCGATGGCGAGGCTGCAGTAGACACAAGCTATTGATCACAGGCCCACCTCCACAAAGCAGCATCTGTGTGTTTGGGGAAAAAAGAGGGGAGAGTGAGAGGGGGAAGAGGAAGATGAGGAGGGAAGGCTGAAGGAGAGGTGGGGGGGGGGGGGGGGGGGGGGGGGAGGGGAGGAAGCAAGAATGGAAGGCAAACATTGAAACAGGATGACAGAGAGGAAGGGAGGAAGGGAGGAAGGGAAGGACCAAACGAGGAGACAGGGGACTGCAAGATTGGAAAATCTGACAAATGCAGCCGGTGCTCTCCTCCCACCAGGCCTCGGAAAAAAGATCCACAGCCTCCCACCTGTCTCCCATCGACCGGCCAATGGGGAATCCCTATTACAGTTGCTGCCTTGCTGGCTGCGGACATAGACTTGACACAACAGACCCATGGGGGGGGGGGGGGGTTATTGGCTGCACTCTCCTCCAATAACCGCTACCCATCTCCCTCTAGCTCGTCCACATCAATCCTCTCTGTCAGCCGACTTTGTGTCCCCCCCCCCCCCCGTTTGTTTATTTAGGCCTTTGCTTCCTGTATTCTCTCTTTCCCCCCCCCCCCCGTTCCCTCTCTCTCTCTTTCGCCTGCTCTCTCCATCTTGTGCAGCACATTTCAGACGGCCCGCGCCTGATTGTTGATGGCGTCTCCTGCTTCAGAGGCTTCTTTTCATCTCCCCCTCGCAGCCTATAGCTTTCACACCCTTATTCAATCTCTCCCTCTTCCGCTCGCCCCCCCCTCCTACAACTTTTCATCTTTTCGCCGCCGCATCTGCTGGTTCCCTCTGCGGCAAAACACTCTTCAGAGCTCAGAATTTGTTTCCAGAGAGACAGGGGACGCGGGCAAAAGCGACCTGTTCATTCATTCCTTATTTCCTGCCATTCAAATAGAGAGTGAGGAGAACATCGCATTGTGCCGAGTAAATTCAATAACTCTAACGCACGCACGCTAAGTGGGCACGAGCTTCCGGCTTCACTCAGTCAAGGTGTTCCTTTTCTGACTTCACAGCAGGACTGAAGGATAAAAGCTCATTCTCAAAAGGTTTGGCCACGTCATTGGTTTTGTTTAGAGGATAAAAGAAGTGCTGTGTGTGCCGCGGCGAGGGAAGCAAAGCCACACATATTTACACTTGTTCTTGCACGTTGGATGTCAGGGTCATCTCTGCTGAAAGCAGCAAGAAACGTCATATAACTGTACAAATATTTGTATCATAGAGAGACACTCAACAGTTGTAACCGTTAGCAAATCCTTGGCGACAAAGGAGGAGAGATCACGGATCTGTCTCTGATGACTTTCTTACGTGTTCTCACCTGGAAGTTCAGACCACGGTCGGTAACCGGGTTCATGTTTGTTTCAGTAAGTTTAGTTTCCGATTGTAAGTTAAGGAGCACATTGAAGAACTTTGTATGACGTACGTCCGTCCTGTCGTCAAAATGCAAAAGGCTTTGTTGAGATATTCCTTTGCAAACATCTGCTGATGGATGTTGTTGGCTGACGCAGGAGAGGTTTTCATCCGATGACTCGAGTGAAGGTCGTATTTGTGCAGAGGTGGTTGTTGATTTACCGTTACAGCGATATGACCAGTCTACATCCAGGACGTGGTCAAACGTTACACCCCAGCCCGTTCACTCCACTCTGCCTCGGCCAATCGGCTTGTTGCTCCCTCACTGCGAGATAAACACTCATCAGAATCACGACTGTTTGCCGTCCTGGCTCCTAAACGGTGGAACGAGCTCCCCAGTGACATCCGGACATCAGAAAGTTTGCACATCTTCCGCCGCAAACTAAAAACACACCTCTTCCGACTATACCTTGAATAACATTTTCAAAACTAACAATTTAGTAGCACTTAAAATGGCACTTACTTATAGCACTTTGTAGTTTTGCTTTTTTTTAAAGAAATTGTACTTTCTCGATTCTTGTTGTTCTGGGTTTGTACCCTCATGGTTGAATGCACCTATTGTAAGTCGCTTTGGATAAAAGCGTCAGCTAAATGAAATGTAATAATAATAATGTAATAGCAGATCTCAACGTGACCTTTACTGCTCCTGTAAACGTCAGGAACAGTAAAGTGTCCTCTTCTGTTTGTGAACATCTTTTATTTGCATTTTCATTTATAAAGCTTTGAGATTTTCAAGGATGAAAGTGAATAAGCCATATATATATTTTATATTTTATATTTGTAAATTATAATTCACTTTTTGGCGTGTTGTCAATTTGGCTCCTGTTGTCGTTAAATCTTTTTGAATAAAGTGCAGATTAAAAAAGTCGTCCTTCCATTTGAGTGGAGAAAATGTATAGGCCGATTCGTTTTGTTAAATTAGTTGTCACTGTAATATCATTATGCTTTTGCAACCTGCACAATGAACGTCCTAGTCGCTCAAACATTATATCATCGGAGGTGAAGACTACAAGAACTCCTGGGAGCCGCTTCCAAACTATGGTTCTGTTTGATCCGGGCCGAGAGCATCTGGCTTTTGAACCGCAAACCCCTGAGTCGGCTGGAAAATAATCAATATGAATATGAAGAATGAAATCATTACGTTTATCAATAATAAGAATCATTATTTGTTGCTCTATTACAATTTTAAAGCGGCCTGTGTTCATCCTTTATCCTGTTTCAAGTCACACATAGAACGTGAACGTATAATCACAGGTTGGTGACTGAGATATTTTTCCAGTGTTTCCCTCCGTACAGAGCGAACAGGAACATTTCTCTCTCGGTGACCCGGCCATCGCAGTCGACCACAATCTGTCGCTGGCTGACCTGGTGTTATTAGACGTTCTGAGGCCGTCACACCCAAAACAAATCCCACATCAACACACCTCACTGGGTTGTCAAAAAACCACAGGGGCTGCATTACATAACCCGAAGTCTTCTTCCTTTTCCTCGACAGCGTGAAGAGAAGCCTCCCTTCTTCCATCGCCACCTACCAAACAAGCCTCAGGCCGTCAATATCAATACTCGGCATTCAGAGAAAAGAAGAAGAAAAAAAAACAACAAGTAAATAAAACAGCACGCGTGACCAAATCATGCTTATTCGATGAGGAGAAACTAGGACAGATAGATCACTCCCTTCATATATTTATTTATTTATTTTACCTCCCCCTGCAGTTTAATATATTCTACTGCGCCTGGCATAAAACCGCCGAGCTCCTCTCCATCACTCGCAAATACAAGATTGAATTTTGGGGGAGAGAGAGAGAGAGAGAGAGAGAGGGGACGGGGTAGAGAGAGATAGATAGAAAGATTGAGGAAGACAGAGAGAGCAAGCAGTTGGTTGTTCAGGGTGTGTGTGTGTGTGTGTGGGGGGGGGGGGGGGGGGGGGGGGGCGGGGCGGGTCACGAAACCAGTAAATCTGCGCACGCAAGCGAACTGGCACTGGGGATGTTTGATTTCTTTTCATATGCCCCACTTCTTGGGGGAACTGATACGTGAGGACAGGAAGACGGAGGGGGAGAGGAAAAAAACCGACGGGAGATGAAATAACGAGGAAACATTTGTGACAATAACAAGCCCAAACTGCTGATACGCGATATTTCTTTAATGCTTTTAAAAGTATTATTATCTTTTCCCCCCCATTTCAAAAGGGGCTGTCACGGAGACACAGAGGGGCTGCTTCTCCTCAGTCATATCTCCTCCCTCCCTCCCTCCCTCCCTCCCCCCGTGCTCCTCTCGCCTCCCCCTCCCTCTCGGATCACACAGGGCCGCCGTGTGATGTAATGAATCAGTGGTTACAGTGAATATGGGATTGGGAGTGTGCTTGGCGACCTGACAAACACCCCTGCAACGTCCCCACACCGCTCGCTCCGCTCAATCTCCACCGATGCTCTGCCAAGAAATATAAATGAGATCTTATCAACCCTATCCCATCATGCACTGCTGAACACACACACACGGTCACACACACACACACTTTTGTATCACATCATGGCACAGCTTCTTCCATTATGGCTCCCTGTCTTTGTTGCACTGTATGTGGTGTTTCCGACTAGAATCACACAAACACAGAACCAGATCTGACCACATGCTTACAGTTATACACTAGTGACCTGTTTATTAGATCTATAGTGACGACGGCATAGACTAAAGAATGGGAACAGAAAATCGGGCAACGCGTCTCTTTTAGAGAAAACTCCTTAGGTTTCAGAACAGTCAAAAGAAACACATTAAATGATTGATTTATTTAGGTCACACTTATACAAATATCAATTCTACATCTAGCTGAATCAAATTGTAAATTGAAGCAAGTGTCATGCAGCCCCAGAAGGGAACATAGAACAAGATGGCGAATATCACGTTGTACTGTACGTTTAAAAGTCAATGTGGTGGCCTCGTTTTTAAAACTTTATAAGTTTCGCTGTCACACGACCAGACTCTAAATAAACTGTCCCTCTCAACTTCTGTCCTACTTTCACTTCCAGGGTAAACAGAGAGTGTACGTCCTTTACAGATTTGGCATATCGTAAAGAGTACGTATACATTGAAGAGTCCCGACCCTTGGTCTTGGTATCAACTGCACAGTGCTCAGCTATTGTTTAAATGAATGTTGCACACACAAGTTTGACTTTGACTATTTAGTGATGCTCAGCACTTCAACTGTTGTTAAATGAACCTCTGCATACTGAGCGGCGCCTTCATTTACCTCAGTCAATATTCTTTTCATGGCTACTGCAGAGTTCTCTAAACAGCTTCGCTTTCGGAATGTGAAGCCGCTGTGGTCAAGCAGCAAACACAGACACACGGGTGCATCTTTAACGTTTTAGAAAAAGAGGCCAGAGATTTATTGTAGTTTCTGTAAAATTCAGGATGCATCACAACTACTATTTATTCATCTTCTCTGAAACACTACATTTAGTGTCAGGAAACATTTCCAGGAAGTGAGAAATCTAGTGAAAATAGCTTCTATTGGCTTGTAAAATATTTCGACCGGTGAAGCGGTGAGAAGCTGACGGTGAACAGGGGAACTGTCTTCTTCTCTGCTGTCTCCGTGAGACTACAACTCCAGGCAGCCTGAGTGTAGTCGGCACTCATTTGACACAATGGACTTCGTGTCAAAGTGTGTTAGTGATAAATGCAAGAGAGAGCAAGTCATGACGGAGATCACAAAGGTGGAGGTTGTGTATAATGTGCGCATGTGTGTGAGCGAGTATGTGTCTGACTCTCGCACGAGAGGAATCCGCACTGCTCATCAGTATTCTGAAGGAGTGTGTCCTGTTTCCACGACGCCTCGTGCCCACCCCTCGCTCCCGTCTCCACGATGCAAAGCACGTGTGTGTGTGTGCGCACAGCTCTGAGCGTGTGCACGAATCACCTTTGAGACGAGTGGAAATACTGCAATACGATTGAGACAATAACGAAGCCAGGGAAGAACAGACTACAGCTGTAACACGGCTGTAGCTGGAAATGCAATCTAAATAAAGGCATTCGGGAAAGTGGACATTTAGCGTGTGTTTGCTGCAATCAAAGAACAAAAGAAGAAAAGTTTACTGTGCTGGAGAAACCGGCCGATGATTGCATTCAAATCTCCCGTTTTCAGATTCAGCCTGAGGATTATATAACACAAACCCAGGTAGAGTTCCCGGCAGTCTGTTGGGGGAACTTTTTGAAAGGCGTCGCATGCAAATAGGTTTTATACATATGCTAATAAGCTATGCAGAGTAGACGCAGCTGAGCTCAGCTGCAGAAGTGATGCTCAAACTAGCAGCGATAACTTGAATATTTTAAACCGGGAGGAAGTATTGGGAAAGTATCGCTGCAACACCGTTTAGTCACTGTTAACAAAGCCACTGACAATTTGAGGCCCGCTCCTGCAAGTTAACCTTAAAAACCACGGAGCCTGATGAAACTTAAACACTAACGAAACGATCGATGATTACAACGCCAGTCGCCTAACAGCCCCAATCGGCGCAAGGTGTTGACGCCGTCGCCTTTTCCCATAAACAGGGTCAACAATGGCAGAACCAAAAGAGGCCCGTCACACCGAGAGCAGAGAATCACAGGCCTGTGTAATTAGAATCGATAATTCATTTTCCCCTATTCTGCCACCGTTCCATTCAAACGACCCCTCACCCGCTATTCACACCGCTTCCAAATCTCTTCAGGGTCACGGTAATTGGACTGGGAGTTTTTTTCTTCTTCTTCTTCATCTTCTTCTTTCCCCTTCACTTCTTCCCCGCGCACTTCACCCAAATCTCATCAGCTGAATGCAGAGCGGAGCATTCTTCTTGGGGTAATTGTCTTCGACTGCCCACGTGAAGTATTCGCTGGCCTTTCTTCTAGGTGCTGGCCTTGTTCTTCAGGGCCGGTTAATTTGGGGCGGTAATGGCAGCGTTTGGTCACCGAGCGTGTCGCTGCCAGGCAATGAGGGTGTCATGCTATTTATCCCCCCCGCGGCTATAATGGACCCTATTAAAGCTCTGAAACCCAATACTGGCAGTCAGTCAGTGGACGAGCAGTAGGACTCGGGTTTCCATGTGTAGCTGGCTGAAATAATTATGGGAGCTCTTCAGTTTTCTCACTTGGGTGGTGGATTTAATCACCGTCGAACAAGGAGCCGCCCATTGTGCCCATTGAGGAAAGGTTACCGCACCCTGCTGTTCGTGTGGTGGACTTCAATTGCAAATGTCCGAATTAATTTCCACCTCTCCGTTCATCTCGTTTTGACGTTAACCGTTCCATCACCAATAACTAACATCCATGATCGTCATTCCCGAACATGTAATTGCAATCATCGCAACGATGGTGGCTGTAATCATCATCACCATTGATCAGTATCGGTGCGGCCATTGTCACCCCCGCTGTCACCATGGCTGCTGCTGTGGGACTCGCATCACTTTAAACTTGTGGATCGGATCATAGTCGGTGTCAAGCAGGAGATTGCTTTGGGACATTGTAAAGATCATGGCTACCTAAACCTGTCTTAGCTTCCACACGGGCCCACTGCAGCTGCACATTTCTATCTGTGGGTGTCGCCCACCGAGACATAGATAATGGCGGTTGTGAATAGCTTCTCTGTCACTCTGCCATTCCCGTCTCCCCGGCCGGGATTTAATGTGACACTTATAGCTATTGCATGGCTTTGCCCCCAGACAGCGGGGAACCACGGCTGAATGGAAATGAGATTGTCATCTGTCAGCTAGACCCATCAAACCACTGGGAGACTGACGAAGTGAGCTGGAGAAAGATTAAGAGAGATGCTGGGCGATGGGGAGGAAGAGGAGGAACCCTTTAGATGCTTCTTATATTGGTCACCCCATCAATGATGCCTTTATCTGGAAGCGGCGACGCTAGCTAGCGTGGCTCAGATGGCACAGAATACAAATGTGAATTCAACCAGTGGGATTTTCCATTTTCGTTACTTGATGTAACATCATACTCGACGGTTCACTTCAAACGAACCAATGGCGATGAGGTTAAAATGCTGCTCACATCCATATAAGACGAAGGGTTCACGGGTGTGTCTCCACCGCAATCTCCAAATCTCCAATGTCAAGAGAAGCTAAGCCTCGTCAACAAGATGAACAGTCAATTATTCGGACGGGCAAAGTTATTCTCTTGACCCAACTCCCCCTGTGTGTCGCTAGTTAAAATCTAGAGTGAACACGTGAAGTGACAATAGTGACAGCGCTGGTCCGGCAGAGCATCACCAAGCAAGGAAACAATTATCTGCCGATGTCAAAGTGTCACAGATTCCCCGTCAGTCCTTGACGGCTCAGGACGGACATGTGCCAAAAAATATTGGACATGATGAGTTTGGTGGACTCCTGTCTGGATATGTAGCAATATCACTCTCTATCTACATGTTGTTCCCTGTCGTATCGACCACTCAAAGCACTTTACAGTAGAATTCATACATTCATGCACACATTCATACGGTGCTTATATTCAGCACTTTTTGTATCACATATTATTTATACACGGCGTCGGTGTCCTGCCTTCGAAATGCTGACTGGAGGAGCCAGGGATTGAACCGCCGACCCTCTGGCACCGCCTCCTCCTCCTGACCCCACAGCTTCCCATATGGATGAATAACTGCTCCTCAAACATAACATCACATCACGTTGATTCCCTCCCTGGTGCAGTATAGGTCATACACCCCCCCCCCACCTCCTCCATGTTAGCAGATGGGACAAGGACCAAACTAAAAAGCCAAAGTGCACGGTGCAGAAAATTGTTTCGGTCATTTAAGGTAGTTCTTATCAAACTGGGTTTTGTCCAAAATGTTTCTTTAAGTTATTTGATGCAATGAAATGAGGTGAGATATCATGACTGACAAAGTACACGCTGCATTAATCATTACGGCACAGACTCAGGCTGGGGCAGAGCCTTTATTCGGGATATAATAGTTTTATTTTTTACAAAGGGAGGAAGTGTATTTTTATCTACAGTATATATCTGTCCATTGAATACATTAAATGGCAAAAACTTATTTAACTTCATATTTATTTGTCAATTTATATTCCTCTCCCCTCAAACTGGGGCATGACTGTAATCTTAACACCCTCAGTACTCGAAGGTGGGAGTCTTTCTCATGTTTTTCAGAATGGAACCAAAATAACTTGTCAACTTTTTCAACAACTCTCAGGCTGCACCGGTATGAGGAGACTTCTCCAGGCCTCTTGGAGGTGATGGCCGAATAGAGCGGGACAGAGCCAGTGTGCTGAAATCAAATTAGCATCACAATAAATCACCAGTGGAGAGACAGCAGTCAGAGTAAAGGTGAGGGAAGAAGCCCATGGATTTTCTGCCACAGAGGCGACTCGCTGTCAATCAGCCGCCTGGGGGGAGTTCTGTATACGAAGAGCAAAACAAACGGACACACACAAATACAACACACACACCACACACACACACTTGCATGTCTCAAAGGCATACACACATTCCCACATGCACTCTTTCTTCCATGCATTGATTCCTTAAAAAATAAGAAATCATTGACTGGGCCCGAGCTGACGGGCTGTGTTGACGGGACAGTGATCCATACTGATGTCAGGAGCTCCAGTGAGAGCAGGACTCGCTTTTACAAAGTAGGTGCCTCGCATCGGACATTGCACCGCACGTGCACACATGTAGAGACGCACACACATGCACACACATGCATACCAGTTGGTAATTAGTCAGCCTGACACAAAATCCCATGGCAAGTGAGGACGGCTACAGCTGAATTAGACCAGGGAAGCTACTCCTGCTCCAAAGTTACACACAGTCATCGGGGAGGGTCTCTGCACAGTGCGAGGGCCTAATTAAGTCACAGACATAATTGGGAAATGGAGGGAGGGGGGCTATCAGTGTACGTGTGTGTGTGTGTGTGTGTGTGTTTATTTCAAAGAGATGTTCAATTCCCCGGGTTAACACATCGCGCGCACAAACACCAGCGCCAGATGGAGAAGGAGAAAGGTACAGTCAGGGGGAAAGGACAGCAGGGCCACACATACGTGGGGACACAAAGGCGTACACAAAGAGGATGTATGTCAAATCTGAAACGTAGAGTGGCGCGCTGAGAGGTCATGGCGAGAGAGCGGGGAGAACGAGGGGATGAAGAGCGAGCGGGAGAGGAGAGAACACCACATGAAAAATGAGGCCCGTCCTCGCAGATGGGCCTCAGACGACACCGCACACTCCCAATGCAGGGGAGCCTTGGGGATACACGGGGAATTTTTTGGGGTAATGCGGTCTGACGTGCCTCAGCTCGGTGGCCCCCCTCTGACTGGCTGCTCTGATTGGGCCTGCGAGCCCACGGGGGGGGGGGGGGAGAGGGGAGGGTCACGGCGTAGGCTCCCGATTGGCTGCTGTATTTCTGGAGGCAGACCTAGCGAGATCGCAAAGCCTAAGTAGGTTTGTCCTCGGACTAAGGTCGAAGCAGCTGAAACTACGGCATTTATCAGCAGCGGGGCGATCAGCACGGCTTCATCCCGGCGCTGAAAGTGGACATAATCCTGCCTCCTCCTGTTTCCACACAGACAAAACCACAGCTTTTATCTCACAGCTAAATCTTAACATTTCACTTCAGGCCATCGTATCATCCACAACATATTCTTGCCGGAGTGGATTGTCAAAGGAACCAGACGTTTACTCTGCAATAAAACAAACACTTTGGGGAATAAATTCATAACGACTTCCAAGTGTTATCTCCACGCAAAAACAACTTTCATGGAGCGGCATCATTACGTACAGGCATCAGCTGCTGTCATCATACATATTCACGCGACATAAGAAGCCTCTAAGTGATTGTGACAGTGTATAAACGCAGTTATGCACCTCCATCTCTGCAGGAATGGTCCCTGAGGATAAGCTTGAAAAACCTGGATGCCACTTCTAAGATCCTTTTTCTTATTATAAAAGAATTCAGTGAATACGCATGAACCTGGGTGTCCTTTCCCTCGCGTGTCCTTCCTCCTCACTAAATGATAATATCTTGCCAGCATGCAGTACATTCATAGCCTCGGGCTCCATGCAGATTTGGACAAGAAGCCCCAGAAATGCTTATGAGCACAACCATCAAGCACACGGAGTGATATTAGTTTAACGCAAGTCATGATTAATTGAGAAGCGGAGAGACTCCGCGGCCCCCGGTTCTCGGGTTGCATTTAGAAACAGACACACGTCTCCTCGGAGTGGACCGCCCGTCCTTGGTTGCAATGTCATGTATCATGCATTAGCAACATATTAATCACCATAAAGATGACTCAAATATGATTAGATTTCTTCCCCTGTGCCTGATTTGGTGTTCCTCAGTGTGAATTTGAGGTCACCTCTCTCTACCAATCCCCCGGCAGGAGAGTGCACTTGTTAGGGGGCTATCCCTCACTCTCCTTACATCGGGAATGTCTCCCTCTCTCTTTCCCCTCTCTGCCTCCGCTTCTCTCCACTCCACGATATGAATAGTGCTTTTAATGGACGAGCCATCTAATGAAGGATCCATCTTACGTGATTAACATTTTCCCAGACCCGCAAATGGTCTGTGGGTTCAATTATCACTCAGGAGCCCACCTATTGTTCGGGTGGCATGCGCCTGCTAAGTGAAGGTTTATACCTTCAACACTGTGCATTAGCGCACATCAATTATGCAGGTGGCGGCAATTACATATTTATGTATTCTGATAATTACATTTTTAATACAGCAGATGTCAGCCTCATTCAAAGCAGTTAATGAAAATGAATGACAGCCATTTTTACAGTGGGAAGTTCACGCGGGCGAAGAAAACGCGCGGCGGAGAGAGTCGGCGCCGCTCGGGCGGCTCTGGCTGCGTCGGGAATGGAAATTATGTCTCCTTTATTGATTAGGAGAACTTAAATAATACGAACTTGTAATTTCATTGTCGGGATCATGATGAATTTGCATAATAACACACTTAGCGTCGCGCTACCGAATGGCTGCTATATATACATGAACACCCCCCACCCTATCGCATGTGCTTTTCATTAATAGGGCGAGTGGAGCTGATTCGCGCTGTGTACACTTTTTCATTTCTCACTCCACTGTGTCAGGTTATGAAAGCTGCAGGACAAGCCAATCAACATGCTGCGTTTACTGTCCCGTCATTCAACGCAGAATTGATGATCAAATGCCTCCCCCCCCCGCAGAAGACTACACTCATCCACACACTCATATCTCTGTCTCGTCGCCCGCAGGAACAAAAATAAAGTCAGGGGAACAGGGGGCGAGCGTCATCACAGGTCGTAGCCTCTGTGCACTGTCCTCCTCTGACACCCTCCCCGCTTTAAACGCCGCTGCCGTGCGTCATCATCACGGGCAAATGTACTTATATACCAAGTACTTCCCGTACCCCAAGGTGTGTGAATTATTTGGTGGCCATTAGGAGCACTGCCGTGTTGTTGGGTTCTTGTCATCAGCGAGGACACTTCTGAGATCCACTCTAAATGCAGATTTCATGAAGCATTTGACAAGTGAAAGGAGACTCGCCAGTGGGAAACAACCTCAACTATAATCAAATAAAAAACACAAGAGGCCTTCAGTTCCACTTAGCCGCCTGACAGGTGAGCTGGGCACTGCTATGTGGACTCAATATCAATCCTCGGTCGACTCTTGGGAGACGCGACAGAGAGAATGTGTGCTTGATTACTGAGATTATCTTTTATGGTTTTAAAAAGGATTTTATTGTGTATTTTTCGGACTGCAAAGTACTTCAAATTAGAGAAAAGAAAAAACACTTGATTTAAACCAATCAGACGGACCCAGTATAAAAAAAATGAGGCATTTAGCCCTTGGATTCCAGCATGTTGTTTCTGTCTTGATCTCCCGTGCTTTTCTTATTAAAGCGTGTTACTTTTTGTACAAGTACAAAGTTGTTTCTTGACAGATGATCCGATGTTGTGAAAACCGCCGTATCTGTGAAGCTGATTGGCTGCGAAGTGCAAAAATTGGACGCGACTCCCCTGGGTGCCGGCCAACACTTCTGTTTCTGGAGCTCGTGCATCACATCGACTTGGCAGAGGCGGGTCCCGCACACAGACGGAGGAAACGGAGGAAATTAGTGTAATGGTAACGAGGCATGCGGGGGGGGGGGGGCCCCCGCCGTGACATCCACGGATTCTTTTGGCTTCTTTTCTCTCTCCGGTGTCAGTGCCCGTGTGGTCGACTTGTTTTGATTGCTGGCAAAGTTAAGGGCATATGTAAATGATTACTGTTCGATACCTGCCGGCGCTCGCAAAGGCAAACCGGGCCTCGGCGTGAGCTGCAGCGCATTCCTGTCCATCAACCACGGACTTCTGCCCTAAATTGAAAATCCAATACTCGTTTATGGAGCTCCAGATATTGCGATTAATTAAATTTTCGTCATGCCGTCCTTTCTCCGCTGGTGATTCATGGGGTGGAGAAAGCGGAGTCCATCTTCCTTACTCTCTCCCTCGTCGGCTCATCCTCCTCCCAGAGCTTTCCTCGCTGGAGGACAGGATTCCAGAAGGAAAGAGATGTCAGGGGAAAAGGGAAAGAAAAGAAAAGCTGAAAAATGACAGGCCGGTGTCAAAACAATTCACCCGCGGTAATATTTGTGCAAAAGAGCTTTAACGCGGTGACAGAAATGCACATGCACTATTCATGAGAGAGATCTCAGGAGCTTCTCGGATGGGTTTCAAGTGCGAGCTGGTGATTGACTGGCTTATAATTGTCTTGGTCATCAATTGAGCAACACTGACAAGGACAAAAAGGACATTCAACAAAAGGCGTGAAATGGGAGAGAATGCCAATCCTTGCGGTGAGCTGACGCGCCGCGGCCAGTTGTCCCGCTATCCGCGTTATTTGGCGAGTTGCGCTAATACTCCGGGATGAAGGATGCCGTGTACTCATTAAGCATGAAACTAATTTTGAATCACAAATTGAATCAAAAACCTGCAAATGATTGTGACTGATAATCCACAGACACGATGGCTTCTGAAAAAACCCCGTCTCCCTCGTGTCTCCGTCTCTCCGCGGAAACCTGTTTCCTTGGAGACACACGGGCTTCCAAAACTGTGGAATCCAGCGGCAGTGAGACAGCAGATGATGTTTCATCTGATCTCTGCCTAATTGAAAGACGCGCCAAAGCCGTGTTTGTTCCCCGACTCACGGAGACGTAATTGTTCGCCACCTGGACGCTTTGAGAAGTAAGAAGCTTATCCTGTCGTACAAACACGCACGCCGCTTCGCATGTCGTCGTCCGCAGCCGCGTGACAACCCGATTACTGGTCAAAAGCAGCGGCTTGGTCGTTATTTCAATTACAGTGAACTGGGAGACTGTGAACTTGAGTCAAATCCACTTAAGGAAGGTAGAGGAAGTCATTATCTACGCTACTGTTACCGCTAGAAATTAAGTAAAGCAAATCGCAACTGGTTATTATCTTCTAATTAAGTCAGTCTTACCTCCCCCTCTCCTCAAGCATCATCATCACAACCAGAAAAATAATTTGCTTCTGCCTCTGGACTGTGAAAAAAGATCTGGGATTGTAATTTAAGGCTCTGTTTCATTTAAGAATTATTTGTGTCTTACACAAATAACTACATATATTTAAATTGTGACTTTACTCTTTATTCTCGTAATGTTGCAACTTTCATCTCAATTACGACTTTATTCTCCTGAAATTTCAACTTTATTCTTGTAATATTACACCCTTTTTCTCACAATAATATGATGTCGTTCCTGTAAAGTGGTGACCTGATTCTTAATATATCTGATTTCCCCACTCTAAAATGACTCAAAGCCTAAAATGACGACTTTATTCTTGAAATTTCAGATTCCTTTTTCGGCCCAAATACTACATAATATTGTAACTTTCACATTTGACCTATTCCCTCTACTTCCTCCACAGCGTCATGATACAGAGTCTTCCCAGGAAGTGATGTGTTGGCTCTCTGTGGGGGGGGGGGAACAAGCAGGAAATTGATGGATGAGTGGGCTGGAGCTTGCCATTTCCCAAATCACGACCCGAGAATCTTAAAAGCAAAGGGGGAATGAAAACAGGACGGGTCTCTGCTGGTATCAATCTGCCGGCTGCCTGCCCCTGACGGATGGCCCGAACCACTATCCATAATTACCTGCTTGTTAACAGCAGAGAGAGCACAGCCGACCGAGGGAGGAAGTCCCCCCCCCCGCTCGCCTCAGACTCTGCCGTTCCCCTCGTCCTGCTGCAGATACAGTTGTGGGAAGTCCCTCGATTGTTTCAACTATCCTGTTCGGCAAGACGGGCATCAGTCATCGAACTTTGGCTTAGGGACAACCTTGTACACGATCAATGTAATGGAGTGGCGGCCCGGCAGCTCTGGACTGACCACAGATTGATGCCGGTGTGTTGATGAATGACAGGGCACACCCGCCCAGGTTAGTGGAGGCCTGACAGCTTCATTGATAAATTAAACACATGGCCACATGAAAAACATAAATCTCTCAACTCCTCTCCTCGCTCCCCCCCCCCCATCCCCCGCCCCCCCAGCCTTGAGTATTCCTCGGAGCTAATCTGAAGTGTAGGTTACTGTCACCTCGGAAACGATTCAGACTGTGTTTGTTTTATTGGCGTCTGCAAATATCGGTTTGGGATTAGAATTCGGAGCCAAGTCTGCGTCGTAAAAAAAAAAAAAGTCAGTAAATTAAACTTGTTGTTGAAGTGGGACGCTCAGTTCACTTCAGTTCAACGGAAACCAATGGAAACCAGTGGATCTGAGGGGAATCGGTGCTAAATAGTCGTGACAGACTCGATTCCGGTTCTTAAAAAAAAGTTTGAAATTATTTTGGGTTCAAGTCGGGTTTGGTCACGTTGGCTGGGCTATCTACTTGATTTGTTACACCCCACGTGGCCGTTATCGGGGAAAACATCACACTTGGGGTCGGGTTGGACACAAAAATACTGATCGGGACACAGAACCGCACACTAATGCAAAAGAATTCGTAAAACCCGGGTTTTGACGGCAAAACTGATCAGGTTTATAGCAGTAAATTAGTGGTGGAACTGCCGATGTAGGTTATTTGATCAGAGTTAACAAAGCTGATCAAATAATGAGCCAATTTCGAGCAGGAGGGGAAACAAAAATCTTAAATCAAGGGCCCAGACCCAATCCATCAGGGATCTGAGCAGGACGAGAGGAGGAGAGTCAAAGGAAAGGAAATCAAAGGGAACAACACGAGGACTCACAGAGAGATAATGTCCGCATGCCCCACACACACACACACACACACACACACACACACACACACACACACACACACACACACACACACACACACACACACACACACACACACACACACACACACACACACACACACACACACACACACACACACACACACACACACACACACACACACACACACAGCCCTTGTCACATTCCCCTCCGTCGTCTCTCCTACCCGACAGATGGATGCACTTTTGAAGTGGAGTCCGAGGAAACTTTTAATGAACAAGAAGCTGGCTGAGGGGCTTTTTGAATTATCTCATGGTCGATAAGCACCCCACAGCGCAAATGGCACCGCGAAGGGCTTTGGTCAGATAAACAGCATCTTTTCAGAAGGAGAACAGAGGAGGGAGCTGACACTCGAGGAGAGATTAGCCGAGTGCCTTTTCAGGGCTTGTCAGGCCCATTGGACAGGAATCGAAACTGTGAAAGAGAGCTCTGAGAAGAATAGCGGCAGCCATGACAAAAAAAATATCTCATTTCAAAGAATTTTTTTTTCTTTTTCTTTGCCTTCATCTTTTAAATATGTGAGATCTCGTGGTTTCTGGGTAATTAAAAAAATGTGTTATTGCAAATTGAATTAGAAAGAAAAAAAATCCGACTTGAAACTGAGTTCAAGGTAGATTTGTTTCAATCAGGGAAATTTTCTATCCCTTATATAAAGTGAAAAAAACCCCGTAGGATTCTTCTAACTACCCAGAAATGAAGCCAAAATATCTTGAATCTAAAATGACAGAAACCAGGTCTGGGAAAAAGTTATTTATCATTTACTTTGACCTTTTTAATTTGGTACATGTCTCATTCAATAACACGGAGGAGGCAGGGTTTGCTTCACTTTAGGGGAGTTGTCATGTCTTCCATCTTTATTTACAGTGTGTGGGTGGTTAACGTTACATGTTACCTGTTTAACAGCAGTAGCACACTGCGATTGTCTCGTGGAAATTATAGCGAACACACGTGAAATGGAAATCAGCCTGAGAACCGAGTCAACGCCGTACACGATCTGCATTTGGCTGATGATCAGAGCTCGTGGCCTTTGACCTTTGGAGGGCACTGTCACAATCTCTTTTTGATATCCTCAGATCAATTAAGGGCTCCCACGGGGGGAGCGCGGCAATCGCAACCAAGGTTAGACATCAGAGGTGGGGGGGGGGGGTGATTGATTAGACGCTGACCAGCCACGCAAAACAAACAAAGAGGAATGATGAATTCCCCGGTGTCACAACCTGGCGGGACCGAAACCCATTTACGCTCCCACAGGCCCGGGCGACGCACATCAGCAGGATGTGTGCACGGGCGGAGCAGAAGAAGGAAGAAAAGAATGAATGGAAAAATGAGGCTGTCAATGTACCTGCATCCATACCCGTTCTAATTTGACACTTTATCAGTGCACACAAAGATGTAGTCCTGCCAACATTGACAATTTTAATATCACATAGACAGAAGACTGGCGAAGCGGCTTATTAAGCTGGGATGTTTACAACTTGGCGTTTGAGAAATGCACGCCGCCATTTGCTGCTGAGGATAACCTGGTGCTGTAAATCATCCAAAAACATGTGTCATACATCCAATGATTTCCTCGCTGTCTTAAATATGTTCATGGGAGGCCATTCATCAGTGTTAGCGATTATTAAAAAATGCAGTAAAAATAAAAAAAATACATGGCGCCGCGCCGTTTGAGTGAATTATGGACGAGACGTTTGACGGCAGGGGAGCGCCGCGGCATCTCTCACGGTGTCAGTGCGAGGGGCGTCAATCTAAATTCCCCGCAGCCTGCGCCTTTAAATCAGACGTGCCATCGTTTACTGCAGTGCAGATGAGGAGTCAAGTCATTAAAGCCACCAATAGTACGCTTCATTGACCCCCGGCAGTCTTAATGAGATCAACCTGTATGCCTAATGGACAGCCTCCCAATGGGGACCAGACTAAGGTTGATCCCAGCAAGACCAGTATAATTGTCTCTGTGTGTGTTGGCTGGGTGTGTGTGTGTGTGTGTGTGTGTGCAACCCAAGGTGGATAAGTGTTGGGCCTGCAGAGACTCGCCTTCAGCATTCTTACAGGGCTTTAAAAATCTTTACTGACCTGTGAAGGTGAATGTTTTAATGACCTCTCATAAGCAGGGAGGTACATGATGTGGTTAATGTGGTAAATGGGATGCAGCCTTAATTGTGCTGAGCTCTGCACATTAAGTCAGGTGAGAGGATGTGCACTGATAATCCTGCAGGAGGAAGCACTTTTCACACCGAGGTGGAAGATTGGGACAATAAACATGTTATTGCGCGATTCCTCCAGGAACCTCAAGTGTCAATTTCAGGGCGGAATTGACGACGAATCCGGAGGCGTACGAATGTTTTTGCGAAGTCAAAAAATGATGTAAATGAGGGTCGGAAAATTACACCCTCCGTGATTTCTTCTTGTTTTCATTTCCCCAGAGGAATCCACTTGGCGCTTCCTCCTTGAGCAGCGGGCATAAACTGTCAGCGCGGATTTGCAATTTTACCAAACAAACTTCTATCGCCACGTAAAAGCCCGTTAGGCCCAATCAATGCCAACAAGCTGACACCCGCGGATGAATCTGTTAGAAAAATCCCCGAGCCCAGAGGATAGGCGAGCCGAGAGTGCCTTGGCATTTCTAAGGAGCTATCCGTCATTATGATCTGAGCACACGCCAGAAACAGATGATATACAAACATAATACCATTTGCCGGAGCTTATCATGCACGAAATATAATTTTTCAGGATGGCATGGGGGAGAGAAAAGAGCAAAGAATGCATCTCTCTGGATCCTTTCCAATTTTCTTTTTGTTGAAGTGATTTGTTTTGTTAATGGGAAGAGAGTAATGGCATGTGGTGGTTTAATCAAAAGGATGTAAGATGGAATCATGTAAATATGATCGACTGTTATGGTCGATGTCAAATGTTTTACCAGAACACACAGGAATCAATCAGGGGAACCTGGACTAACAACATGAAGTGAATCTGGGACGTTATTTACTAATGTAGATACTAGTCAAGTGTAAACATGTCCATCTGGAACGGGCTGTGTTCTTTGGCCTGTGGTGATGCTGGTTGCTGGTTTCTTTCTGAATCTGTAAAAGTGACCTGGAATTCAATATAGATACATTTTTGAATTGTCCAAATCCAAGTAATTCATTCCAAAAAAACGTATTTGCACAGAAACACACGAAGAAACTTGCCTGTGGCTGTTTTTGATTACAATCATTTTCTCCCAAACCCAAAGTGCAAAATCTATTCAGGTCAGAGCCAAATAGTGTGAAAGACATTCAAGAGTCCTTCAGATCTGTGTGTGCTGGCGCTGCCCCTGTGGATTTAGTGGGTCAAGGGGAGCCGGGCACAGCTGGATGGTATGAGCACTGTGGGAAAGAGTGCAGGGTTCCAGACAAGGTCTGAGCAAGGGCAGCTTTTGATTGAGACCTTTCTACTACACTGCTTATTTGGAATCTCCACCTGCAGTCTGCTGCGTGAATACAGCAAGGTTAGAAGTATTGGCAACCCTGTTAGGTTTGAGCTGCGGGTCAAGAGCAGGTGCGGATGAACTGCACCGCACTCGCTTGGTAGCTTCTATGAGAAATCAAGCTAATTGAGGCTTATCCGGATGGTTTGTTAGCGGATTTGCGGGGTGCATTTTTCACCTGGATGACAAGTTGTGTGTGTGTGTGTGTGTGTGTGTGTGTGTGTGTGTGTGTGTGTGTGTGTGTGTGTGTGTGTGTGGCATGGAGTGATTTATGGGGGAAATTGGGTCATCCCTGAAGCAAAAAATAGGAATCACGTCAAACACATGAAACAAATTATAAACAGTGTCGAAGTTTAGGCGTCCTAATCGGTTCGCTTCCCTTTCAGCGTACAAGTGTTGCATCACGTTATAAATTTCAAGAGCAAAGCAACCATGAAATATTCAAAGGCACGAGGGGGGGGGGGGGGAGCTCACATCCATTGGAGTTTTGAAGCTTCATTTGTTAAATGAAAAAAACATACATATATTAATAAGACAAATTAGCATTGCACAGCACATTAGCAAGAAAAACCTCATCACCAAAGTTTTACTATGAAGGTGTAAACACTGACGGTGCAGAAGCAGAACGACACTGTGTAGACTCAACACCACGGCTACGCAATATGCTGAAAGAATCTCACAATGTTAAAGAGAGTCAAATTAATTCCTAGATCCAGACCAGAATTCTTCTCGGACTAATACCCCACTAATCCACAGAAATGGGTTGGGTGGTTTCTGTGTAATCCTGCTGAATAACGCAGACAAAAAACATAGGTTCTTTGGCAGAGGTAATAATCATTTAATAAAAGCTCAAATTGAACTGGTACAATTAATCTTCCGTATTAACAATCATTTAAGACTTGATCTACATCTGTGGGATACCGAAGCGAGGTGGTGGTGGTGTGTGTGTGTGTGTGTGTGTGTGTGTGTGTGTGTGGGGGGGGGGGGGTTGTAGCAGATGATACCTGAACTCTACTGGAGACGAATGGAGGCGCTGATGCCCAGTCAGGGCTCAGCATCGCAGGCTGATGGACCACCGCATGGGGACACAGGCAGCCACCCAAGCATGGCTGACAAGGGGGTGGGGGGGGGGAGAGGAGGTGATGAGGAGGAGGAGGAGGTGAGGGAGTTTGGATAGAGGGGAGAAGAAAGAGAACGGGAAAACCAGAAGAGACAGGGGAGAGAGGAGGTGCTGTAGCGCGAGGGGGCCCACGTGTAAGACAAGTCATGGCCAGTTACCTCTCTGTGCTACAGTAACACGAGAAGGTGGAAGGGAAAAGACGGCGAGGGGCAGGAACAGAAGCACGGGCCGGGGAGGGAAAAGCCCAAGTACTCCAGATTCGATTGCCGCCGACATCAGGAGCCAGAGTCGGCACAGATCGTGGGATGGAGCCTCGGTAGCGACGGCCCCTTGAAACACATGCTCGACCAATCGCGACTCAGTTTCAGCAGCCAATCATGACACATCCATTTTTATAGAATCTAATAACTCGATAACACCGAACTTATCACAACAAATACCTTAAAAGGACAGCTTGATCCATGTCCCATCCACTGACATGGAGGATTTGTGACATTCAGCAACCAGCCAGACGGCAATGAAGACGCTTTAGTCATCTCCCTGAGCCTGAAGCTTGTTTTATACCAGAGAACAAAACCAATAAAATGAGCAGAACCTACTCAACCATATTAATCTTTGGCCGCAGATAAAACCACGGATATCTACAGTTAACCAGGAAATATCAGGAGGATATTTACCGCCGCACTGGCTCCGCTCCTCACATTCCCAATCACTTTGGCAGTTATGGGACCAGGACAGACACTTGGCACCGAACGGGTGGCATCTTAAAAAACGCGGTGTGCTTGGACTTCGGCCTGATCAGGCAACCGTGGAGTTTACGGCTGTAGCGTGGCGTGGCCTGGAGCTGAGAGCGCGAGCCCTTTGCCAACAAGGGCTGAGACGGAGACGTGTCAGGAAGCATTAAAGGGGCTTTACGAGATAGAGAATCTTGTTCAGGAAAATCCTGCAACAAATGGAAAGAGTCTTCAGCTGTTATTGTGTCGGAAAAGACGCCATTTGTGGCAGCGGCACTGCTTAGTCCTCAGCAGCAGTGTAAGTGGTTGGATTATGTGCTGATGAAACCAGAAATAGAGCCAAAACAACAGAAGTGTAGTAAAAAATAGTAAATGATGATATGTGTCAGTCCTGTATTCTTTTCCGCAGGCAGTACAAACTACATTTCCACCCATTGACAAACTTGGAAGTATTTCAGGTCTCTATCTGAACCGCCCCTCAGGAAATCTCTACACACAGCTCCAACTTTCACCGGAGAGAATCGGATACAAAAAGAAACAAGAACTTCTCCGGGTTTATTTCCACCGCGGATCTCCCCTGGAAATTACTCAAACAGGGCATCAGCACGGATTTCCACAGGTAGAAAAAAAACACAAAGGCAAAATATTGATTAAGATATCAAGGCGTCTACAAACAGACGGGTGAGTTCTAGCTTCAAGGTGCTGCTTTCTCCGTGAGTTTGGAAGCGGTGCTCCAATTCCCCAAATTTTGCTGGTCCTCCTTATAAACTTTGCTTGAGAACAATGCTAACAAAGGGTGGAGGCACGCTAGTCGTTTGTATTTCAACAGAAGCAGCTTCTGTCACAGGGGAACATGACGCAGGCAACAAAGTCCAAAAGCCCTGGTTATATATATATATTCTTTCCTCTTCAAGTATATGAATAAAAGCAGAAAAAGATTGTCCTCCGGCCGTTACATCATCTCAAGGTTTCTAGTGTAAGTCGGTTGTAGAACTATCATCTGACACACACGGCACACATCCGCCCTCGAGTGGTGCGTGTCTTCCACTCGTCTGTAACAGATAAACGAACCTACAGGCAGCTTCTGTGGCTCTGAAAGCCGCTTCCGTGTACAACTCTCAGGTGTGTGCGTCACTTACAAGCACGCCCACGAGTTTCATAACCGAGGCTGGAAGGACGGAGGGACAGACGGAGAGGGAACGGGGCTGACATTTTGATTAAGGTGCCGCCAAATTTTTTATTTGCGCTTTCAAAATGTCTCCTCCGTATTTCCCACCGGACGTCTGAGGTTGGACAGGACAGGTATTCTGTCCCAACTTCAGCTGTCAGGCATCGATCCGGCCTAGATTACACATCAGGTGCGGCCGCAGTTCGCAGCGAGACAAGTGTTATAAATTATGGAGCAGCCAACAGATGAAGAGCGCACCTCCGGGGCGGATCTGCCACGCACCTAATGGTAGAATTCAATGTACATTTTACACTCGCGCAAAGGTCAACGGCGTGCGAGGCGTGGAGCCGGGATACTATTGACCTTGTGTAAATATCAGCTTGAATTGGATTATTCAAAATATATTTGTCTGCTGCTGGTTCACTAAAGCAAAGTGGTCATTTCGCCGAAGCCACATTACCGGGTTCCACGTTGTCCCAGCTCCGTTAAACACTGTATTTTGTCATTTGAACATGATTCACAGCTAAATGAATATAAGTGTTTATATCCATTTTCTCTGGGCAAACAATTTACGCTCTATTAGGCCACTGAATAAGCCCCTGAGTGTGGATGCAGAGGTGGAAAATGGGAAGTGGGCCCCCTGCAAACATGCCAACTCTGCACTCTGTGGACCCACCATGCCTCAAATAGCCAATTATCTTTCGCCATATTTACTGACTGACCCATTGCCCGATCATTCTGATTTAATAGGAATATCTGTTGCCCCACGTTTCTGTTTCTCCCTTCTAACGACGCCCCGCCCCCCGTTCTTTTCCACAGGTGGCCACTCAAATTGAACAAATGTACAGTCAGTGAGACACGCGGCGTCGAATAACAATCTCATCAGATCAGAATCGCCTTTGCGCTGTATCTGACAGAAGAAAGAAAAATCGGGGGGCACAGACTTGATTCCTGCACATGCACACGAAACGCCGTCGCTGTGTGTGCTCCAGTTGGGCCACACATGAGTGAGTAACCATGTTTTGTTCGGAGTAAAGTGGAAAGTCATAAACCATAAATAATCAGTCCGATTTATTCACACGGGGACAAAGTCAGCGGTTTATCTGCAGTGAGATTTGCCACATCTTGGACTGGAGCGTGTCTTTGTGTGTGAATGTGTGCTACGCCTGGGTGCGGTTCTTTATAGGTTCAAGGTGGGTTAATTCTGTTTGCTTGCCAGCCAGGAAATGAAACTGTGCACCGGTTGCTTGGGCATAGGGCCACTTCCTGTTTACCCATAATCCTTTACCAAAGACTTAACCTGATGTGCTGGGTGTCTCTTTTATAATTCCATAACCGTGGGCTGCCTGCTCCTCTTAAGCTGTGCCCTCTAGTATGAGCCTGAGAGGATGAGAAAGCCCATCTCTTCACTGCTCAGTCTAAATCTGACAGTCTCTCTTTGCCTTGCAGGGTGAGGAGGGGACTTTTTTTTTCCTCCAATCTTCCCAGAGGGAGATGGGTGAGTGCCATGCTCACAGCATATAAGAGGATCACATGGCGATGCTGAGGAGTTGGCCATTTCATGGCAACTCTCTGTCGTGACAGATGGGCAGTGTGCTATTGCCATAGCCTAGAGTTTAAGAACCCAAGCTGCTTACTGAATAAGTGAGAGGAACGGGGTGAGTGATGGCGGGTGGCGCTACGGCAGGATGAAAAAATAAGAAGCGAGTGAAGAGAGACATAAAGAATGGACCAGACGCACAAAGTAAGACATGAATACCGCAGCTGACAAAGGGTGGAAAATAGTGTTGATACAGAAAGCACAGCATTGAAAGTACTTATTCTAAGCAAGACGAAGAGAAAAGCAACATCCCATGACGAGAAACACTCGAAAAAAGAAGACGCGGAGGAATGAAAAAGACGAAGTGGGGACCGCTGGAGCATGTGAAGAGAGAAGAGACAGAAAATACTGTACACCCAATCATAGAGACAGCCTGGTGGGAAGCCGGCTACATACAGTGTGAGCACCACATTTGTTTCCCACAGGGAGTTCATCTGCTGCTCGAGAGAAATCACAGAAAACCTTCTGGCCACAATGAAGACAAGTTATTTTCTCATTGACAAACAGTTTGATGGGAGGAACCTGGAAGCAGAAGGAAGAAAGTGGCTAAAATATGTTGTTGTTGCTGCTAATATTCTCTTTTTATATTCATTGATGCAGCGTCTTTGAGTGATAACAAAGAAAAAGAGGACAGGCTCTTCTTTAAGATCTACTATCGCCATGACTTTGACGGCAAAGATCCAGATATTTCAAATGAAAACTTTCAAAATGTACATTTTACTGTTCCCTTTTAAATTGATGAAATATATCATTAAATTGTTACTGATGTATCAATTCTTGAGCAGCATTTTCAGACTGTGATACTTTCCCCGCTGGGTAACAACCACGTGACAAAGCCGGTGATAACGACATGTTTACAGGAAAGAGACGCGTCGGCCTGATATCTGCGGATCTCTGATGTTCAACATTAGGTTTCCGGCAGCCTCGCTCCTCCTGGTGCACTAGAAGTATATGTTCAGCGTTTCCTGTTAATTACACAGACTGCAGCTGCCCCGCCGACGTCTAATTTGTTCTACCACAGTTTTGAAATGATCCGCACAACTTCTCATGTTAAGATAAAAGACGTCTTGCACCATTGCGTGCTCGGTAGAGCTCTGTGTGTAGCCCTCTCCGCCCCACTTGTCTTTATCAGTCAGAGAAATCCCAGTAGTGCTGATGATGGACCGGCAAAAAAAAAAATACATTGAGTTTTTAAAGCCCTCGGCATAACACATGCCCCGTCTGTGTGCCTGTCATGATGCTGCCACCTTGATTTGGCATAAACCTGACAAATGTTCCCCAAGAGGCGCTTTTGCTTTTTCGTTTTGATGCCAAAGTCTCTGCACGGGTCATTCAACAGCTCTCCTTGTCCCGTGGTAAACCCCCACTAAGCCCGGTGTGATTATCTGTGGCTGCACAGGGGCAGAACTCACAGGTTATAATCACAGCATCCGACCCAAGAATTGATAACTAGTATTTTACAAATTGGGGATTTATTTATATTTGATGTGTGCAGAACAAGTAGAATAAAAATATTCAATCATTTAGAATAAAACTGTAAAAGTCATTCAACTGTCAGATTGTCAATGATGTACCCGGCCCTCATGCGATGAAGTGATACCTGTTCGTGACCGGTAGGGAAGTAGAGGAAATCAAACACGTGAATACCCGTTATCCTCACGTGGCAAGCTAAAGAAGCTTTATCGGTTGTTTCTGTGTTAGAGAAGAACATGTGGCGAGCCAGAGAATTTGATTAGTGACGTGTAAGCGAAGGGGGAGTGATGCCACTTGAATCCCAGTGTCTGAGCGTCACTGGGATTGTAAGCAGTAATGGGATGTCTCCTAACCAACAGCAACGTGTGCTCAGAACTAATTGTTGTGTAATTGCCGGCATACTACGCAATCGTTGAGGCAGCTCTGGGACATGTGATCTCTTTACGACCCTAAATCAGGTACTTTGGTGATTGTGATGTCATTGATAAGAATATATTAGGAGAAGTATAATTTGATCATAAAGACTAGAACCAGTGAGGAAATGAGAAATTAAAACGTTACTCGTCCCTCAGAATCAAATTTAGCTGTGAACACCTCAAGTTAAACATCTAGGCTACGTGCATGTGACACTTAGAAAGCTGATGGGAAAACACATAATAGATTCAAATTTAAAAAACGTATTAATCACCGGATTTATCACCGGAATCCAGCATAAAAACAAATCTCCTTAATTGCCACAGGATATTATGAATGCAGGTGGTGTCTCCAGTGCAGTAGAATCATGTTCACATCAAAATTACATGAAAAATAAATTACACTTTGCTGTGATACAGTCACAGTATTATAAGATTACTAGAAACTCTTGACGTTGCAATTCTGTGATTATTTTTTTATGCTTCTTGATGTTACCACCAATTTCCCTTGTTTCTAAATTTCGGATATGTGCACATATTCTCCTGTCAAGATTGTTTTTATTGATCCTAACTTTTGCGTTTCAGGCCCAACTTTATATCAACACAGTGGCTTAAAAAGAGGACCCACTCTTCTCCGGTTGTTTGTGTGAAGCTGGTGCAGGGACTCCGCAGACTGTTGTGTGGGTTGATGTGCGGCGGTCGCCCCCCCCCCCCCCCCCCCGTATTTGTGCGTCTACACAGTCAACAACGGAGTGTTCACGGTTGCGGAGGAAAGGCTCCAGATTCAGGCAATTATTTTGCAAAGCCGAGGTGTGATCCGAGCGAGCCTCTGCGTGCCTCTGGAGCTCCGACATGATCAATACATCTAAAGTAGAAATCAAACCCCAGCAAACTGAGACACTCACACACTTCCAACTCAGTGTGCGTCCACTTCTGATACGGCGCAGTCAGATTAGGGGCCCTCCCAGAGGAGCGGTGGAGAGTGGCGCTCAGCTCCACAGACACACACACACTTACATAAACACATACATACACTTTCCCAGTCACTCCTTTACACTCTCACACACCACACACACACACAAACAGAGACTTCCCCATCCCCTGCAGGGCAGCTGGCTTTCTTCAGCCTCCAATTTATTGTGAATTACCAGCTGTCCCGCCAGCGGCCCCTGTGAACGCTGAAAGTGATCCTCTCTACTTCTCTTTATTTATAAAGTACTTCTTACAGATTTGGTGTACGAATACAAAAAAAAAAAAAACCAACAAGAACACTCCACAACAAGCCAGGAGAGAGTCATGACTCTGCGAGGTGCCGCACATCCAAAACGTAACTAAACACCCTGCATTTCAAGACCCCCCCCCGTCCATCTGTTTTGTCACAATTAAGCTGAGAAAGTAAAAGGAAGCGAAGGAAGCGAAGGAAGCGAAGGAAGCGAAGAAAGCGGCAGCGACAGAATAAGGGCAGAGAGGAGATGAAGCACGCAACCTTCATATGCTCCCTATGCATTGCAAATCATGCTTACATTATGCGGGCCCATCATCTTTTATGCAAATTGTTTGAGTGCTGCAACAGTGTCTCATACATATTCATGCTGCAGGAGGAACATGGCACCTGTCTGCGGACCGGCTGGTTACGTTCAATCTTGGCGTTAATGTTGAGCATATGCAGAGAGGGCAGGATGATTATATGCACGGGCAGATGAGATGCTTTTATAAAAGGGTGAGGCTTCGAAATTAGTCGCAAGTGACACTACACTGCGTTTAACTTCGTACCGTGTGTGTAAATATGTCTATGCAGGTCATTAGAGGTTTTTGTGCCCACGTTTTAATATCTACTTACTGGGGTTTCCTTATTTGCTTTTGATTTCAGAGTGAAAATAGAAACACACAGTCGGCAAAACACTCATTTGCATGCATAGATATATACATCCAGCGTGTGCTCACTTTGTGTAGGAGTAAACTGGCGTAAAAGAAAAAGTAGGGCTTTGTCAGAGTTGAGTCAAGTAGTGTAGTAAAACCCTCCGAGCTAATGCGTGCAGCTTCTTGTCGACACTAGGTGTCAATCAAAATGCAGATATACTGTGAGCTGTCAATGCCCCACCTCTGAGCAGAAGGCACAAGATAACGTCGTCTCAGAGCCTGAGCGGGCGAGGCCTCTCCTCCTCTGGGCAGCTGCCTCCGTCTCACTCAGACTCCTCCTGGGTCCTGGTCTGCAGCAGACTGTTCCCGACACCTTCACCGAGCAGACAGGACGACTTGATTCTACCCCGGGGGGGGGGGCAGCTTGAGAGCGAGGAGTGAGCTCAATCTGCAACTGAACACAGACAAGTACTCAACTTAGGGGGAACTGAGGAACTACATCAATCAAATCTTTGACTTTCAAACGTAAAGCAAAGAGGGTTCCACAGTGGGTGGGTGGGCATCAGTCAGTCAGTCGACATGCCAGTGGGAAGAGCAGTCACGCTGAGGTCAGGCCTGTCAGGGTCCGATCACACCGACAAGAGCGGTTTGAGGCTCGCCACCGCCATGACAGAACCAAACTGTGTCAGCGTGAGGGCAACAGGCGGCCTCTGTCATCATGTGCTCCACCAGAGCCAAGCTGCCGGGCTACGCACTTCCCCTTTGGGGGGTGTCAGACTTGCGGAGCTGCAGTTTGGACTCTCATTACATCAAAGTGTGCAGCCTGAACATGGACAGTTTATATCGGAGACGCGTTATAAGAGCTCATATCGACAGTTCACAGCACATGAATGAGAAATAAACTCCATATGGTCTCGTGAAATATCCACACACTTCTTACCCGGGCGAATCTTTGTAGTCTGCACTGTGTGGGTGTTGATATGATGATGAAGGGAAATATCCGAGCATATGTCCCTGGGTCAGGAAAGGTGAATATCGACAAATTTATATGAGTAAATAAACAAGCAGAAACACGAGGGCCTGTGAACCACGTTTCTTCTGTGGCTGCGGTCTGAATTTAGATTATGGCTGGAGGGGAAAGGAGACAGAGACGGACGAGATCTTCCATGGAGACGCTCACAAGCACAAACAAATCACACAGAAATCCACAAAAAAACCAGTGCGCTCGCACCGCTGAGCAAAAGAATGGCGACATTACTCCGCTAATTAAAAGCAACACGCAGCAAACTGGACAATGAAAACTGGAAGGACACCCCCCACCCCTCCCCTCCACTCCCCCTCCGCCGCACTCTGCTCCTCTCGCTTTACGAAAGGCGTCTCTGCGAGTTTTAGGGTGTAATTATCCCTCCGTGCTAAAGTAGACATTTGTGAAGACATCCCGCTTCTCTTACAGCGATCCTATTAAGACAGGTAATTAAAGGCGGCCGGCGAATGTGAAAATTGGCTGAGGACTGCATATTGAAACGAGCCTCAAATATGCGCGATAAATCTCCTGCCTGTCTGTCTGTCTTCAGGGCGCTTTGTTTGAGTGCATTACTCCGGCGCCTCTTGTTGGCTGAGGCCTGAGAGAAGCATATGCTGACAGGAAAGGGGGACGGAGACGGTGGCCAAGTGGCGGCCATTTTGTCGGTGACCTACTTCTGTTTTAATGAATAGGAGGGAACGGGGAGGATGTGAGCGGGGTCTGAGGGGGTGCCGTGCCAAAGGAAGCCATTCGTCCTTGCTGTGCCTTCGGTTCATAGCGTGGTGCAGATATTTGAGAGCAGCAGGTGAAAGCAATGCTTTTAGATTACACTGATGCTGATTTATTCCGTTCACACGTCAGCTACGCAAAAAAAAAAAAAAAAAAGGCATTCATCATAAGCCCTTGATTGGCCCTCCCCACAGTGAACGAGCCAAGTTCGCGTCTCGTCACACCAAACGATGTTTATAACCCTAATCATATTAGGGGGGTCCGATGAACGTTTTCATCACCTAACGCCTTCTGAAAGCTCGCGGCGCTCAAACCGCTGATGAGAGCAGCCGTCATCAATTGATTGGACATTCAAGTGGGGGGGGGGGGGGGGGGGAGAGATCTTGGCACAACATGAACAGGCTGTTGAGAAACTGAGATGACACTGGAAGAGAGGACGGCACAGCATTGGTGCGACTGTAAATGGAAACAATCGAGGGCACGTAAGGGGTCACGAGAGGAAGCACAGTCTAACTCAGATCGCTGTTGAGGTAAGTGTTGATTCAACACCTGCAGCTATCGAGGGCTCGTGAGAAACCGAGGAGCTGCAGCTCTGCGTCAGCGCCGGGATTGGATTCTTATTTAGAGCACAGAGAACTTCTCTGAATTTAATATGGACAAATGACCCTCATTACCTTCTTCAGCAGTGAATACCAGTTACTGGAGTCGGCCTTTGAGGAAGGAAATCGGATTCTGGAGGACTCGCTCTCTCCTCCCTCCTCTGCCTTTCTTTCCCTCGCTGCTTCCCTGTCTGTTATACACAAGAGAGCACAGCCTGGAGAATACAGGGATGCACACTTCAATTTAGAGAGCATGAATAAACAATGGGGTTTCCATGTGCTGCAGAAATTTCCCCTGGCGACGTTCACTCTATATGCGATGCACTCGCACACATGTGGAGCTCCCGCTCGCTCTGTGGGACACAGACACTGATATTCTGTCTCATAAACACTGACGTGAGGAGATCTCTGCGCGCACACGCACACACACACACACACACACACACCCTAACTTTCCTGCTCAGGGATACTCTGACACATATAAAGCAAATGAAAAAAAGAAAGAAGAAATGTTGGCTGGATTTCATTCACACACACACACAGACACACACACAACACAACCACATTGTTTTATGGGCAGTGATAGGGAGCACAAAATTACTTGCTCACAGCAGAATACAGTGTCACAGTGAAAACTGCTGTGAACACAAATTTGGATAATGGTCTCACACACACACACACACACACACACACACACACACACAACACACAACAAACACACACACAACACACCCACACACACACACACACACAACACACACACACACACAACACACACACACACACACACACACACACACACGCACACAGACACACAAACAGCTTGAAAGTACACACTGCAGAGATCTTTGTTTCCATCTATTTGAAGCAGACTTTCCTTAAGAGAGCACTGAGATGGAATCAAACTGTTCCCGCAATAAAGCCCCCCCCCCCCCCTCTGTGCACAAATTAGGATAAAAGACTCAGCATGAGTTAGAAGTCCCTGTTTGGTGCACGAGTGTGTGTGTGTGTGTGTGTGTGTGTGTGTGTGTGTGTGATAGAAGTCTACTGTACCTCTTTGTATGGGATTTGCGTTCTTGAGAGAATGTGTAGGGGGGGGGCGGGCGGGGGGGTGTTTGTATGTGTGTGTGCCCCCTCGCTCTCGGTCCCTTTAATTCTGTGCGCTAAGATAATGAGAATTTTATCTGCAGCTCCTCTGAGGCGCGGGGCTCTGATTGAATGGGAGCAGAGTGTAACGGATGAGACAAGCGATAGTGGGCTGGCTAGGTTACACTCAGGCGGGGGGGACGCATCGCCGGCACGCTCTGTGGGGGAACGTGGATGGTGTGTTTGTGCCAGCGAGGGGGGGGGGGGGGGGGGGGGGTAATGGAATGTGCGCTGTGTACCTGTGACAAAATGGGAGCCCCTTGGGTTGTGAAGGATGCCACGGCTGCGACGGTAATAATACTCGCTGCGTCTGGAAATAGGACACGGAGCCACAGTGCAGTAGTAAACCTTCAGAATGTTGACAATTATTCAAGCAGTAAAGTAGAAAATAAACCGTCGTGAGGTTCTCTGTGTGTGCGACTGTGTGTTTTGCCGAAAAAGAGACAGAAACTCAGTGTATTTCTCCACCAGGGCCCAATAGTCTTGCCGCAACAAATTGTACAGTCACAGATATTAGTCCCGTAAATATGGGTCATTTTAAAAATCAATATCCATTATTTCCTGAGGAAATTGGTGAAAATGTGAAAAAAAAACGCTGAAAAGTTATGGCCAACACCAATGCAGATGATGCTGCAGCCGCATTCCTGCTCCACGACCAAACAGTCAAGCTGCACCAACGTTAATACACTTATAGATATCAGTCCTTTTCTTTTATCAAGACCATCAGATACAAAATTATACCAAAAACACCCTGAAGAAAGTGAAAATAAATCCTGGATCTGCCCCCTTGAAATTGAATGGCTTCTTTCGTAACCCATTTCCCATCCTATCACCAAGTTACGTGGACATCTGCTGAGTCGTTCTTGTGTAATCCTGCTGACAAAAAAAAACACACACACACACAAACCAACAGACGGGGCAAACACACAATCCCTCTGGCGGAGGTAACTATCTTCGTTCACGTTCCTTTCTTCCAGTCACCATGAATAATCATTTCCCTCTGAACTGATCTCCTTAATGACACACCCGATAAGTCTGATGTCACATCCAGCCAGCAAGGGGGGGGGGGGGGGGGGGGAGAGAGAGAGAGAGAGAGAGAGGAGAGAGGGAGAGAGAGAAGACAGAGAGGAAGAGAGAGAGAGGAGAGAGGAGAGAGAGAGAGAGAGAGAGGAGAGAGGAGAGAGAGAGAGAGCGAGCGAGAGCGAGAGAGCGAGAGCGAGAGAGAGCCATAAGGTAAAAATTAATGAGATTAATCAAATTCATTAAATTGTACTACTTCCCCTAAATGTGGGAAGCCGCCTGAGTGAGAGCTGTTACAGTCTGCGCCGCTCCACGTCTCCAGTGAAACCTTTTTTTTTTACGAGAACATTCAACAGATTTATATTGAAGAAACAGTAATCCTTAAATCACGTCCGGCTTAATTGGCCAGCATCACGTTTTAAAAAAAATCTATGACCCAGAAAAAAGATGTTCGTACAGTAACATGCAGTTTTACCTGCTCGTCTAATTGTGGAGCCGAGGATAAGAGGAGATGCTTTGGCTAAAAATACGCCGCCGCCGCCGCCTGCTAGCCAGGATGCAAATGATACGATTATGTAAAGTGGGATTGTCAAAATGCATATTTACTAAAGAGTGGCCTGTCAGTAAAAGAAGAAACACACCTCGGACTTTCAAATCCAACGTTGGGTTTTGTGCTTATAAATAACAACCTCTTTCTGCAGCACTAGAAAATAAAACAAGGGGTTAAACTGCACATTCCTCGGCATACATGCTGTTTTTAATGGTAAAACTGTGATTCATATTTAATCTTTTGACTTCCTTTAAAAGCTTTTATTGTGTGTTGAGCAGATGACGTGACAGTAAAGTCCATGATACCCATTAGGCAAATGACTAATCTTATTCCCGGTTCTCGTTGCTTCGCTCGTCTGCCTACGATAAGAATGTCAAGTAAAAAAAAAAAGTTCCCGCTCGGTATCAAACAAAGACCCATCTGCGTGAAGCCGCTCTCTTTCCCAGCCGAGGAATTACTCTTTCATAATGAAGCCGGGAAATGAGAAATGAACGTTGGCACGAAAAAAAAAAAAAGAGCGTCTCAGCCGACTCATCTGGATATAAACCTAATTGTCAGCCGTCGCGCTGCGGGGGGGGGGGCGCGCTAACAATCAAATGCTTTAAACTTTGTTATTAACGAAAAACACATCTCGGATTCATTAACGAAAACATTTCGCGTTCTTTTATTTTCATTTCTCATAACCAAGATTTCCTTCACGTAGTAAATCAGAGGGTGAACATGGATGAGATCTAAAAAGGAGCTAATTTAGAAACAATCGGGAAAAAGAAAGAAAAAAGAACATGCTGGGGGATATTGACGAGAGAAGCTATTAGGGGGGAAAAGAAAGCGTCTGACATTTGGATGATAGAGTAATTGTTTGGTAATTTTACGGGAACAATGGCCACTTATACCAGAAATTACAAACCTCCATTTGAGTAAAGATAGTGTTTAAAGAAGTATGGATGACAATTAAAGGGGCTAAAATGGCTCATGCTTAAAAGGATTTATTCATTTCCTATTTGGGAGAAATGTCAACGGCGATGACTCTCCAGATGCTGCGTTTACATTAGACGTATATACAGTATCATTTATGCATTGAACACAGGCTGCATAAAAGGATTCTAGTGTTCCTTCCAGTATGTAAGTCATACTAAATGCTTGTCACTACGTGTGTACATAAGGTGAACATATAGCTTTCCCATTCCCTGACACATGAGCCGGGGGAATCCGGTGGAATCCGGAACACTGACACGATAATGGATACTGATGTGCCGCGAGCACGACGACACAAATGTTGTAGTAAGTGTGTTTTAGAGGATGGAAAGATCGTGTTATATATTATGTATTGTAATTTGTGTTGGAATGAGCGTGACCTCATTCAGCCAGGAAAGTCTTGAACTGGAAAAAAGTGAATCTTGATAGTAGCTTTGAGGTTTTTACCGCTGTGTGCTTTTTGAATGGAATTTTTTATTAACTACACCAGGAAGGTTATGTTTTCACCCCTTAACCATAGGTTGGTTGGTTGATTGGTTGGTCAGCAAGATTCAACAAAACCTACTCAGCGTATCTCCACAGAACAATAGTACATGGGCCCAGAAAGAACCCATTATTTTGGGGCCGATCCATTTTTTTTTTATTCTACAGGATTACTTTTTAACCAAATTCCCCACGGACTAACGCACGTATCATGATGAATAAAAAAAAAAGAAAATCTGGCATGTTTAAGAACCGATTTCTAGGAGTGTCTGCAATTGGGTGCAGCGTGATTGAATTGAAGGGGGACTTTGTTATCCTTGGCGGAGGTGTGTGCTCTGCCGAGCGCCGTCCCAGTTGATTATTTTATCTCGAAAATTGTTTCTCAATTGAATTTACACCTGTCCCCGTGTCACAGTAAACTGTGTTATCGCTTTTGCTGTAGAAAATAACCATCTGAGAATTGACCGATTGATTGAATTCAAGGGGACTGTTGGGCCTCGGTGGAGGCAAACGCTCGACTGAGTGCCCTTCTAGATTTGTGCTGTTTTTTCTGGTTTTGAAGTTGGTACAGTATTTGCCAAAAAAAGACTCAGGTGGTCAGCCGGCAACAATGGAGCTAAACCGTTAAAGTAATGCATTGACCGGTAAAAAACTCCTCCAGTCTAGAGCCCAGACAGAATATACACAGTGAGAAGCAATAGAGAGAAGCCGGCTGAGAGAACAGGAGGACGAGCGGATCAATGTCAAAAAGTCAAAGAAAACTTCCTTAACACAGAGAAGAAACCGGCCACAGCACCACCGCTGACCTGTCATCTCTTCCCAGGTGGTTTCACACCAGTTCACACCTTAACTCATGTAATCACTCCCATGTGGCCTCAATGACTCACATGTGACTGCAACTCGTCTGGAACTCCCCATGAGCCAGTGCAACTGACGAGGCCTCTTGGGAAGAATGCCAAGATGTGTTTTAAAACCAAACAGCCGGCTCAGTTACTTCTGACACAGTACTTATACATATATACGATGGCCTGAATTATTAATGTCCTCTTAGATAAGTTCTGATTGCACTTTTCTATGACGTATTATCACTGAATCTATTGATACGACTCTCCAGACACTTGCATGTGAGATTTCAAGCTATGAAAAGCACTGCCCCAGAAAAACAATAACTTTAGCTCCCACCCCGAGCACCGCGACACAGTGTGGCGCTTGAGTTCCCAATCCCACTTTTTTTTTTTTTAATCACTCTGAAGTGATTGACTTGATGAACACTGCCTTGGGTGCTCTGGTGCACTGGGTGTTGTGGCCGTGCAGCGGCTTGCGACCGATGAAAGCAGATACTCCAGTGGTTCCATCTGAGGAGTCTGTAAACGATGTTACGGAGGAGGGTCAACAAAACACCAGACTTTGCTGTTTTCAAGTGACGAACAGCATCAATAGTCAATTTAAACCTAAATGTTATTTTAAAACATAAAAAAAAAACTGCAATTTATTAGTTAATGATTTGTTGCAGTGGAAAGACAAATAATATCGTATGTGTCATTCCACAGGGCATGGGGCGATGACATATTTAATCAGGCGGACTCTAACATTGATCACTGCAGGTTTTTTTTTAAAGAATTGTTTCTATTGAAATGCAAAATCTGGCTCCAAGATGGCAGCGTGTGTGTGTGTGTGTGTGTGTGTGTGTGTGTGTGTGGTGTGTGTGGTGTGTGTGTCAGGGAAGTGGAGATGCGTCCTTCATCTTTATAAACAGTCGACAGGTGGAATGATCAAGCACGAGAACAATGGTGATTGTCTCTCTCTCACGACTAGATATCGTTCTTTATGTGCGTTCCGAAGCTGTTCATTTTGGGTCAAGAGTGCAATGAAATCGTGTGTCGTACAAATTGCGATATAATTTAAAACTTTGACCTCAACTCTGACCTTTTATTTTTTTAACAAATCCCTAATTGCTTCTCCAGTAATACTTAAAAGACGCGGAGCTTTATAAGTGGACTCTGGACGATGCTCGATGAGATGTGCTTTAATAATGCACGACGCGGCGGCAGGAAGCTCTTCACAATACCGCCAGCTCTTTCTGCAACAGACACAATGGAAGTCTCCGATTCTCGAGGCCTCACATTCAACAGCAACATTCGGTTACTGTTTTATCGTTTGGATTTTCCTCCGGCACATTATCGTCGAAGATATTAAAGTCCGCGCTCATCAGTCAAGTACATGTTCACATTGGAACTGACCACACACATTGATCTGCACGACAACTTACAGAATGTTCTCCTAAACCCGAATCCACACACCGCTCTATTAAAACTGTAAATTACAGTTTGCACAATGTGAATCTCACATCGCCCCCCAAAAAAATGATTCAGCGCAACAATTTGATTAGTCTTTTATGCAAATTCTTCTTTTTTTATGACTACGCATTGGTAATGTGCTTAATATAATCTCCAGTTGTTAATTGTGTTCAATTATAATTAAGAGGACAATGGAGGCGCAAATTTAGTATCGGCTCCATTGTTGTGAGAAGACTGTTATTTTTCACTGGAGGATCTGTATAATGAGCCCCGCTGCGCAATAAATAACATCCAGACAGAGGTATTGTTCTGCCTTCAGAAATCAAAGTAATCGAAATACCGAGCTTCATCTCTGACTGCACAGGCACAAATTGCAGATTCATTATTGTCAACCGCAGCCTGTTTAAAACAAAGAAGTGCTGGGTTCACAGGAATATCTCAAAAAAAAAAAAAAAAAAGAATTAGTTCCAGAAAAGTTTTGGGTCATAAAAAGCCTGACAAAACGTGTCTTTGCCTCCATGTGTGCGAGGAGAGTTTGTTCAGCAGTGTTTGGACAGCGGAACCGAACCCAGACGCCAGACTCTCTCAGACGCGGATCAATGCAAATGGCTCGCTGTTGATACCAGAAGAAAGGACGCACAGGCGGCCAACGTCTCTCTCTCTCTCTCCCTCTCTTTCTTTCCCCCGTCTCACACGAAGCACAAAACGATCTGCCATCCCGAACAAGAGTCACTGGCGTCCGCATATCAGCGCCGGCCTCCTCCAGAATATTGTCTTATTCCCTTCTGGCAGGAGGCAAATCAAACAAACAAGAGGACGAGTGGAGAGCAAGACGGAGAGAAAGGGGAAGAAAACTGAAAACAGTGGGACTTCCTTTGCCTGCCTTGTTCCATCAGGTGAACAGGTACACGCGGGAGGAAAGGGGATGACATGTTTTAAAGAAGCAGGGGCTTATGGGAGCTCGGCCACACAGTTAGGCCCCCGACATCCCTTCTGCAGCTCCACCTGCAAATCTCTCCCCCCCACTGCATTTACTGCCACTCGACCTTCCTCTCCCGTCATGACCCTTCCTCCGACTCCGACTGATTATCCATCCGCCTTCAATTCCCCCCCCCCCCTATTTCTTCAAACTGCTTCCCTCCCTTTTATGCTATTCTCCTTAAACACCTCTCTGGTCCCGCTGTTACCTCCCTACTGCACAAAGAAACCTGTTCCATATATCAGAATATCTTGCAAGATTGGAAAAAAAGAGGGAATGAAACACATTCTCTTATGTGATCTTATTGTCTTTTTTTTATTTGATTCGGGTCTCATTGCCCTCCCCAGTATGCGGTGGTGTCGCCTGGCCGCGCCGGGTGCCGGTGGCCTTGCAGACAGCTAGCTGTGCACATTACCTTAAGCACGTCTGGCTGGGGCGAGCTAGATTAGGGGGAGAAATGAATAAGGCTTCTTGACTGTGAGCGCCCAGCCACCAACCTATAAATCACCTGCTAACTCCCCACAGCCACCTCTCTCTCCTCCTGTGTCACGAGCCTCTGACCCCGCCCTGCCCTCCTCCGGTTTCTGCCTCCCCCCCTTTTCTCCCCCCACACCTGCCTGCTTTCACCCCTCACCCCCCCCCGTCTCACTACCTCGCCCCTGTCTCTCTCTTTGCTCCCCTCTGCCAGCGATTCGCTTCTCCATCACCTTCTCTCTCTTCTTTCCGTCAGACTCCACCCTCTCAGCCGTCTTTATCACACAGTTATCTTCTATCCCCTGCTCTCCCTCGCAGCTGTGCACTTCAACTCACTGTCTCCTGTGTTGCTCCTCGTCTTTCTCCCACTCTACCTCCCACATACCGGTCTTCCCGCTGCTTCCACTGAAGCATGGCAGGGAACAAAGGCGACAGCCTGGGTGGTAAAATCAGTTTTTCTTTGGGGCGTGACCAAGGGCATGTGAGACGGAGGCAGGTCACAAAGTTTGAGAGATGTGCAGCTCTGTCTGGACTTATCTGAGACATAGTGAAATGGCAGAATGTTGTTCTTTTTGGATGCCAGCCAGTTTATTAACTGTATTTATTCCAGGCTGCTTGAATATATGTGATGAGCCAACAATGGTTTAGGACTAAATACCTTGGTTCTATATGACTGTATTTGATGAGATTAGATTAAACTCTAATGATCCCTGTGGGGAGAATCCCGTCCTTACGAGAGCAAAGAGCCGACTGGAGATAAATAAGCACAGAGCTAATAGAGAGCATAAAATATGTGGCTGACAACTGCAACCAATGGAACATAATGTTCGAATTATAATGAAAAAATACTTAACAGTATGTTGAATAAAGGGAAGCAGCTTTTTATCCATTAGTAGAGATTTATACTAACTGGACTGGAACCCAGGAGGTTGTCTACTTCCTTCCTGCGAGTGGCAATTGTCAGAGCATCTTGAAAGAGGATGGAAACAGTTCAGCGGGGCCACAGGTTACTGGTTCAAATCTGCCTGCCGGGCAGCAGCGATGAGAGACTGCACAGCAATTTGTAGTCTGAGCCAGAGCATCAGTTCCATTTTCAGATGTGAGACTCGCAGCAGTTTATTCGCACACTCAGAGTTTTGTAATGAGGCATTAACGGGAAAGGAACCAAGTGAATCTCCCTCTCTTTTAAACTCCCCGCAATCAACCCACATTCACCTAAACCACACACACACACACGGAGTTGTTATGCCAAAGTTATAAAGTGCTTTTCCATTCACCGCCGCACCCTAGTATCGGTGACTTATTGCACGTGGGCCGGTAAAACAAAGAAAAGTGACGGAGTCGAAGACGGAGAGTGGGGAGGTCAGAGATGGATGGGTGAGGTGGTCTCGGAGGGAGATATAAATGGAAAGGCCGACTGTGCGAGAAAGAAAGACCCATCACCAAGAGCGGTTACCACACACAGCACGACAGCACAGTTTGTGTGTTATTTGTGTCTTGCTGTGCGTGTGTGTGTGTGTGCTGTGCACAAGTTATTTATGTGTACAGGATGAGTGAAGATGAAGCACAGCCCTCTCCATCTGCCTTCGTCATCAATATCATCACGCTGGACACCGCTAATTGCTGCGTGTCAGAGATAACGGATGCTCAGGTGACGGCGCACGTGAAGAGGCGGGACATAACCAGAGTGAATGGACGCTGCCACTGGCTTTGAGGGGGGGGGGGGGACAGAGATGAGTTGTAATTATGGCACTGGCCTGGTGATGAGCTGCAATGACTCATTCACCTTCCAAACCGATTAGACACATCGGCTCCTGCTGGCTTTAATGAGCCTCTATAGAACGTGGGTCAAGGTCACTGGGAGGGCATTCAGGTAACGATGGCCAGTCTTTAGAGAGAGGGGGGGGGGGGGGGCAACATTAAAAAAAAAGTTTCTCTGAGGGTCATTTTCTACTGCAAAATAAATAATACGGTATAAGGTGACATTGGACAGTTTCTAGATAAGAAAGCCTAATAGAATGACATACCGCTCCCACTGCACACACATCATCATCCACTGAATATACAGATTCTTTTTTTAAAGAAAGTTCCGTGAATGACTTTTACAGTACATCTCTCAATGTTAAAGGAAGTGATAAAAACATTCCTGGATCCGCACCAGAATTTAATGGGTTCGTTCTTGGCTCGTGTGAAGTCCTTCCAACAATTTTTGTGGAAAAAAAAACGCTCAATAGTTTTGCGTAATCTGCCAAATGACAAATCAAATCCATACTGGGTGAATTAAAAGTAAATAGACTGAGTGAAATTAACTCAACGCAGATTCTGCTAAATCCAATATAGAGTATAATATTTGATTTCGTAGATCCATGAAAACATCATATTTACAAAGACGTTTTCTGAAAAATGACAAACTAAACCCACTGGAACAACTACAACTACAACAAGGGAACTTTTAAGACATAATTAGTAAATGGAAATGGAATTAAAAATGGACCTGTACAGTAAAACATTGCCCCACTGTTGCCATAAAGCAACTCTATGGTACGACACTTAACATGTGAAATCTCTAACGTCTAAACAAGGGTTGTAACCAATTATTGTATATTTTGAATCAACTACTTATCTGGTCATGACATTAGATAGTTAGAAAACAGCAAAAATGCCCAACATTAATTCCCAAAACCTAAGACTAGACCAAGACCTTGGTACATTCTCATATCTTCCAACCCTACTGGGCCTCCTACAAGTACACAGGTATATAATACACTATGTTGCCTTTGTGATGGTCAAATAGACAGAGGACAAAGTGTTGTCCTTACCTACATCCAACAATCTCCCTGTGATGACAGCTCTATTCGTGTCGGGACAATCAGATTGAGAAAGGCTGGCGAAGAAAGTAGTTTTGTCTCGATCAAGCATTCCCCCACGGACGTCCACTGAATCCCGCAGAATGGAGAAGGAGCTAAACTGTCCCAATCACGTTGATGTGGACTTAATGAGCGGCTTTAAATTGCTCTGCCAATCACGCCGCCCTAAGCCCCTCAATCCTCAGCCCCCCAAAAAAAGACTCTACCTGTGCATGTCTGGGGGTAACTACCTCAAAAGTTGACGGCGGAGGGGCCTGCGGAGGCTCATTGGTATGAGCATAGGGGTCTGTTCAGCCGCATTAAACCGCAGCGAGTTCATTAAGCAGCATAAGAGGGGAAGGACGAACAGTGGTGCGGATAGACTGCCTTGATCGATGTAGATGAATGTTCTGCTCTGCTGCGCGAGAGGCTACGGAGGGGGGGGGGGGTGGGAGTCTGAAGCGGTTTAATGCATGTGCATTAAGTGTTTGTGTGCGAGCGTATGTGTGGGTGTGAAGAGAGCGAGGAGGGGCGAACGTGAAAATGGATTTCAAGTGAAGTCAAGGGCGGACGAGTGTGGGGGGGGGGGGGGATATAGAAACTCTCGAAATGTTTGAATCGCGGCACATGCGCGAATCAAATGTGTAACGCAAAGTGGCGAACCTGTGGTCCGATTCGGTTAATCCCAATCTGGAAAGAACATCCGGCCAAATGATCCTGCAGCGTGATGGGGACATAATTAGGGCCACTGAACCGACACATGGCTGCCTAAAGCATAAATCAGATTTTTGTCTCCCGTACCAAGTGGACAGTAGAGAAGGACAAACTAGTTTAATGTCTCTTATTACAAGCACAACCAGCTGATGAAGCCGGCAGGCCACCTCCATGTGTATATTCTGAAGCCACTGCCGATCATGTGAGTTTCTGTGAGATCCCGAGTCTCTGGAATCGGCGTTAGGAAATTGTTTGAGTTTAAATGCAGAGTGTGTGGTCTGAACCCTGTGGTTCTCGCAATTAAAAGATTTAAAATCAGTTTTATCTGTTGTTACGTCTGTGTTAAGCTCTTAAAAAACCCTCGAGTGTGCAGCCGGCGTTAATGTAAGTGCAAGTTCAAGTTCCCACCGCTCCAGACTGCAGTTCCTCTTATGGAGGCTATCAATTTGAGTTTTGGTCTGCCGCTGAGTTGTCGGCCGAGTACTTCTCCGGGATCTGATAAGCGCAGTTACACAGGCAGCCAGGAAACACAGTGGAGATAGCGAAAACTCAGCAGACACAACCTGACGCCTCTTCATCTTCCAGGTGACGATGACAGGCGCTGTGATGATGTGTGGGGAAGAAGTGCGCTCATTTCGGGAGGAGCGAGAGAAACGAGGGGGGGGGGGGGGGGGGGGGGGGGAGGGAGAGGAGGAAAAAACACCCGTTTTGTCTGTCTCCGAACCCGGCATGTGTGTCCCAAGGCACCGGCGTACCCCGAGATAAGAAAGTGAAGTGAGGAGTGTATTGTTTCAGAGAGAAACTGAAATGTGTAAACAAAACATCAGACTGAGTGTGTGTGTGTGTGTTTGTGTGTGTGTGTGTGTGTGCAGGTTTAGACGAGTCAAATATACTACACACACTCTCAAACACGGATGCTGGAATATCATTTGAATGCATTTGGGTGTCGGCTGGCCTGGCAGAGGTGCGGGCCCGCTGCCACGTGCTGCAGGCCGAGAGTCCCAGTCCTGATCATTAGGATTGTTTTGTTCCACTCTGTCTGCCGTCGATTCTGAATGGTTGGGGTTTTTATTGTTTTATTTGAACAGCCCTTTGTTTTGTTTGTCTGCGAGCCTTCTCCCCGCTGAGGTAGAATACGATAAGGAAGCGGCGTCGGGATGTGGAGATTAATATGCGAGCACACGCCCGACGTCTACCAGTCGTCTTCGCAAGAGTAATAGAACAATTCCACGAGGACAAGGACAATATGACAACGTGTGAAAGGGAAAATATCTTCAGAGAGAATGATGAATCACAATCAGTGTGAGTCACGACACACTCAGCCACAACTTTCTTTTACAAATTCACATAACTTGGTTTCCTCCAAAGGAAAAGCAGCTGCCACACTGATACTTAAAAGCAGCTCAACACATAACTGTGAATACACTCTGAAAAGGTGTTGATGCTAGTTTCTGCTGGTTGTCATGGAGCTTGGCTAAAGAATGGAATTAAAAAAAAAATCTGTTGATGCGAACCCGTCGATTTTCTTTCTTTACCTCAAGGCCTCACTTCTGTATTAGAAGCCTCATTGTGCTTGGGATTGATTATTATTATATACATTGCGTTTTGTATTTGTTTCTCTGTTTGGCTGGTTTGTTTGTTTTATCAGCAGAATTGCGCAAAAATCGTGGTAACTACAGGATGAAGATGTAGTTGCCTCCATTAGTAACGTATTCATCCCCGTCCCATTGTTTGCTCATCACTCATCTCATCTCTAGAACTACAGAACGGATTCCAACTCTAAGACGTCATTTTCACGTTTATCAAAATTGTGAGTTATGGTGTTTTTTTTTTGACATTTTCAAGAAACTCCCAGGGAATAGTTCATGGATCTTGACTTTAACAAATTACGAAACTAATTTAAGGAACTAATTTGAACGAATGTGTGAAATCTGCAGTGGGAAAATTAAATTGACGGGGAGTGTTGGGCCTCGGCGGAAGGTACACGCTCTGCCGAGTGCTCTTCTACTTGCATATTGGACTTTTTAATTAGTGAACAATGGAAAAGTTATTAGGTTGCAGCCAGGTTGAAGTGTTGGTAATGACATCGCTGGTCTTTTTCGAACAACAGGCAGCAAGCGAAAACAACAATATCTGCTATTATTCAATTCCCAGCGGTGGCATATCTTGACCTGATGAAAGAGAAATGAATAAATCATGCCCCATTAAATGTCATTATGCCTGTTAGCAAAATCTAATTCTACTAAAGTTCAGCGCCAGTTTACAAATTGAATGTAATTGCCCAGAATGCAAATGGACTGGGCTGTTGTTTGGGTGAATGTGAGACCAACCGAGAGAAGTGTGTGTGTGTGTGTGTGTGTGTGTGTGTGTGTGTGTGTGTGTGTGTGTGTGTGTGTGTGTGTGTGTGTGTGTGTGTGTGTGTGTGTGAGAGAGAGGGGAGAAAAGCTAAATGTGTATGAGCAGGAAAACCTTTATGCACCAACATAATGGACACCACTTCCTCTTCTCAGTTTCATTCAGAACACTAAGGATGCTGAGGGATTGTGAATTGTCAAGGCTTTAAAGAAACTGATGGTTTAATTTCAGAAAAAAAAACACAAAGAGGAGAGATGGGGGAAATGCAATTACCCAGCGAGGGCTGTGTGGGAGTTTTACTGTTTGATAATTATCCCTTAAAGGCACGCTAAACTTTTCCTTTGCTCTCTGTAAAAAAAAATAAAAAAAAACTCCAGAGACACCCAAGTGGGAGAGAGGTCACTCGGCTTCAGGAGGGAACCGGAGGAGAGAGAGAGATTAGATTCATGTGAAGGGGAGAGCGGATCAGATAAGTGCAGACTTGTTGGCCAGTGGAGAACAAGAAAGCTTGCGAGGAGCACAATCGGAAATAAAGCGATACATCAGAAGAGGCACTTTATTGCCTTTCTGAGTAACACACAAAAAAACCTTTCCACTTGTAACATGTTCCATAAAAATCAACGTGTGTGTGTCCTTCTTTTGGGATGAGGCATCAGAGCGTGCGGCATTTTGGAAAAGGATGACAGAAACATTTGATGGGCCCACTCTTCATTTCCCCGGCTCTCTTTACCCCGCCATCTGTCTCTTTTATAGATGTACAAACACACACACACATATGCAGACCATACCACACACGGATCCTGTATTTACTGCCTTTGCTTCACGGCCACAAACACACATAACTGCTTATTTACCACACTGCTGCCTTGTCCATAAATTCTCCAGGTAAGAACTACTCCTATGAAAGCCGGGCCCTGTGCGGTACGGCAGGGAATACAAATCCATTTGACGAAAGCTTAAACAATGATGCAAAAGTCAGAGAGAGAGAGTCGGCTCGGTTGTCTCCAGACACTTCTCACTGCGCTGCCCTGCCGTGAAGCTCCGACTGGAAACTTTCCAAATCCTGTGGAGAAACACCACCTGAATATTTGTTACCTATAGTTTGTTTTTCTTGCCAGTCGAACGCACGACAGAGAATAAAAGTGCCAAACGTCCTCGATGAGCACGAGCGCACTCTCTCTTCGCGAGCTCAAAAGAAAACGTCACATTAACCCGAAGCAACTGGTGTCGTGTCACCTCCGAGCTTTTCATCGCAGCTGAAGCGTTTTTTTTTCACTTTCTCACCCCCAGATTCCATAATCCCCCCGAAGTAAGTCACATAAGACCTGCCTTGATTTGTTGTTGCTGGCATCTTTTACATCTTAGTCCTGGTGATACCCATTTATCTCAGGGGTCTAGTTCAACGTACCCATGTAAACCATTGTCTGCTCCCTTGTGAGTCATCAGCTTAACTTCCTTATCAGCAGCATTAATCTTGCTGATACACTCTTTCTAATTAATGGAGGATTGCCCGGTGCCGTACATTTGAGGTGCAGGTGGGTGACAGAGAGTCCCCGAGCTCGAGCATGCAAATGCATACGCACAAAGAAATAAAAAGTACACAAGGAAATGCAATGCACTGTGGGTACGCACAACGATACCTGCAAAACAGTGTCTCCAATTGTTCTGTCGCAACTCTCCTCCTGCAGACCTGAACAATTAGGTGAGAAGTGCTTTGCAATTGTGATTGTGTCATTGTTATTGTCCCTCTGTGTGTGTTTCTCCATTCCCTTGCAGGACACTGTTTTATTATTCCAGAGAGACAATTACTGTGTTTCCTTTTGACACACGTCTCGTCCGGAGCGGCGTGCTCATACATGTTAATCACGGCCTTGAGTTGCTGCCGAGGTGTCGGCCGCCTCATTACAACGAGAACATGCAGCTAACAACCAGGGGGCTGATGTGGCGAAAATCTCAGAGTCACCCCCCCCTCCCCTTCCTCTGTACCTCTCAGTGACTTCCCCTCTCCCTGCCTTTCTGCTCCCCTCCCCCCTTTCTACGGAGAATAAGTGGGTAACGCTCCTTAGGAATGACCTTCCACTGAGAGGTGATCTATCCTAATGAAGGGTGTGAGGAAGCCACCACTTACTGTACCACGCCAACGTCCGCTAAGGTCCATGTGACGTAAACGTCATTAGAGGGCGTCCCCTTCGCTAACAGGGAGGAGGCGGGGTTTACGACCTTTACAGCAGCCAACCACCTGGGGGCAATTGAGGCTTCACACTTTGGGAGCATTCGTTTTTTGTTTTTTTTACATACAGTTCACGACTTCGGCCTTTGTATGTATCTGCAATGGTGTTAAACCGAGGCTTTGAAAGACAAGAGCGTATCTCAAGTAAGAGACTTAATATTTCAAAGCAAACAGCGTGGAAGTCTTTATCTGTGTTCCCCGACACAAGCACTGAATATAGTTTGTTCCAGATATCTTGGTTTGGAAAACAACAGATGAGCGCGATCAAGCTGCGCTGATAGCTTTGCCCCATATCTGCAGGAAACACGTGCAACATCAGCAAAACCCTGCGAGAGCGTGGCGAGGAGCGGAGGAGCGCCGAGGAGAAAATATGTTTTGCGGAAGCAGAGGTAACGTCACCGACAGGAAGAGGGGAGAGGGGAGAGACAAATTAGAAAAAGAAGACAGGAACATCTGCAGGGGTTTGGCAGGGAAAACAGGTGGAGACACGTCGAAGGGAGAAGGTCAAAGAAACGGATTCAAAGTCTGCCAATTAACGCAAATCTGTGATTCATGAAAGAAGGTAAAAGTCATGAAGAACAGAAGGTTGAGAGTTCAAATGAGATGAAACAAAATAAAAGAAGTCTTTCAAGTCACAAGCTCAGGAAGAGACGGGAAGCCGATTTGAAGCATTTGGAATGCAACAGCTTGTTTGCCAGGGCTGCGGGTGATATGCATATCAGTTGTGACATCGCTGCCACTGGCACCGCCGCTTTGATCAACGGGGGGGAATATCGGACGGGATTCAAAAGGACGGTCTCGTTTCTATTGTGAACCGTGATACGACACAGTCACTTAAAAAAAAAGTAACTAAATTTGGATTTAACAGATGTGGAGTCAAAAATCCCCAAAGGCTGGAGAAGACAAATAGAGCGTTGCAGGCTGGGAAATCGAACACAATCAGTACGCGAGCCGAAGGAGAGAACGTGCGTGAACAGGATTTGAGAAAAAGAACAGAAGCCATCAACTGTACATAAAGATGGACGGCATGAAAGCATCTAAAAAGGGAATCCAATTATCTTTATTGCCCGGTGGTGGTCGGCTACAGAATGGGTCAACAACCTCGCCTCCTCCATGTTCGTGGATGGGACGTTGGTTAAACAAAAAAGTCAAAGTTCGCATCAGATATACTCAGCCATTATCGGACTGATATTTGATGCAATTAAAAAGGGGGGAAACATTATGATTGACAGCTGAGACCGACTCCCGATTGGTTGATGGTGTCTATCGGTGGGACCCTGACGCCACAGCCCAGCATCACTTTGGCCCCAAATTATATATTCAGGATCCTTTGGGCTTCAGAGAAGAGGTGGAGCTGCGTCGTCCATCTTTATGTGCAGTCAATGGCCAGAACCCTATTAAACTGATTCTTAAGATGCTTCAACATTTCCTTCGGGACAGAATCCGCAGTCTCCAGATCACAGGGGCTCGTTCTCATTCCGAGTGCATCACACCCAAGCTGTAAACCACTCTAGTGCACAATGGAGGTGACGATCTGACAAGGCCCGAATGACAACATCATCAGCAAACAACCGAGACGCCACCTTAATGTCATCCAACTGGACGGCATCCAGACCTCGGCAGCATTTTAACATCCCGTGCATATACTTCACAAACATGAGAGGCGACAGAGGGACGTACCCTTGTCGGAGTCAGGAGCCCGCGTTCGACTTGCTCGACTTAATGCCAGATGAAGCTCACAACGGGGACTCCGGTACCTCCTGAGCAGAATACAGAACATCCGAATGGAACACAATCATAAGACCAAAAAGTATTTCCCAGGCCAGTTCCCCATAATATCTCACGTAGGGGGGGTGAGAGGATAAAGAACTTTTCTACTGGTGTGACGATGAATCAAGATCTGTGGATTCAATTATATGGAAATTCCGGAGGAAATTGATGGGGAAAGAAAGTTGCAAATTCAAGGTCTACGAAGGAGAGAAGGGACAAACAGGGGGGGGGGGAAGGGGGGGGAGAGACACTATGGAAGATGCAAAGTCCTAGAGATCCAAGGGGAAGGTCAAAGAAATGCAGGCAGATGTTAGAAGATGTCCCAGAAGTCGGCTTCTTTCAGCAGAACGTGATTCTCACACGCCGAGGGAGGGAGAGGGAGTAACAGACACAAACAACTAACACTCAGATGGATGCACGCATTTATATCAATTTGGCTTGCCGATGTAAACACATTTGCATACATGTTTTTTATACTTTATACGTGGGGGGGAAAATATGAGTTGTACAAACAACGCGGATGCAAAAAGCAGCCTCATTTAAATAAAGGTATCATCTTCCTGTCATTGCCTAACTTGTGTTCCTGGCTCCGTCTAACAACGTTGTGAGGATTGCACAAGACGCTTGTTACCGTATCCTTCTACACTGCTGCTTATAATACAGAGTGCATCTCTCAGTGCCGCCACACACACACACACACACACACACACACACACACACACACACACACACACACACACACACACACACACACACACACACACACACACACACACACACACACACACACACACACACACACACACACACACACACACACACACACACACACACACACACACACACACACACACACACACACACACACACACACACACACCTGCAATAGCTACGTCAGTCCACCCAAGGACACTCAGCATGTCAGCTCTGATTAAGCCTGCACTCAGCCTGTAGAATAGAGTTCTTGGGTGGGGTGGGGGGGGAGAGAAGTGCAGAGGAAAAGAAACGACTTGTGTCCAGTAATAAATCGCTGCAGGCATCCGGGCTCTTCAGAGCGATGGCCGCGCTGACCCCCAACAGATGCCGGCTGGTTTGGCCTGCCAGTTGTGTCCCATCATGAGTGATGGCCACGGTCCAAACTGGGGGCCGGCCGCCACAGGCGCAGGTGTAGACATCGTTAACATCCAATAAGAAGAGAGTGAAACCCCGCGGGGGGGGGGGGCAAAGTGATATTAATGGAGGCTCGTCGGCAGATGCCTGGTTCACTGAGCAAATATGAGAATAAATACGGCCTTTTGTGTGGCACGCGCCTTTCATTAATATTAACCAACAGCCTCAAAGGTACACGAGAGTGTCCATTAAGAGCGGTCACTACTGTTTGACAACGGCCGTCTGTTCAGAGTTCTAGTTGTGAGAGTTTCTTTCAAATGATGAATCATGTATATGCAAAGCATGATCCACAATCGTCTTCCCCTGCCAAGTCGGCAAAGTCAATTATGTCTGTTGTTTATTTGGAAGTTGGATAATTATGTGACCATTTGCCAAAACCCGAGACATGATCAGCAGCAAATTAATCCTGTGAGGATTCATATTCCTTTGGCACACACTCCTTTCACTCCCCATTGGGCCGCTATTGCCAGGAAATTGAGTAGTTGTGTGAAAAACAAGAGCATCTGAGACACAACAGCAAAAGGATAAACAAGGCAGGATATGAACTAAATGATTTGGTGGTTGGCCAGCACTCCAACCATGAATGAGCTTTTTCTACACATCTAACCTTACAAATGCGATCTCCTCATTGTGTTTAAACAAATCCTCATGTCACGAGTTCCGATCTGACACAAAGTCTCCCTGTGCCGCTGCCCAGTCTCCATCCCGACCGTACAATCCTGCGGGCTAACGACAAGGGTTAACTTAAAGCTCCCAATTCCGCAGTTTCCAAGAATTCACTCAAGAAGTGAACGAAACCTGAACCCTCAAGTGTAATATTTGAAATTACACCTCAAGGATGTAATGACGTCCCGGACAGAGGCAGAGCACCAGCAAATAAATGGTGTGCGAGTCCGATATGAGACTAGATCAGATGAGAGGAGCGGATCTGTTCTCACGACAGACCATTCGCTTCCCTGTGGTATTTCCACGAATCATCAGGACAATCCACCGTCTATCTGCGCTCTAGCAGGTGTCTCCCGTGGATCTCGAGACTCTCTCTCACGGGCCGTTCTCAGCCGGGTCCATTGATGGGATTTTTCTTTAATCTGCTGTGTCTGAAGATAGCGTTGCTGCTGTTCAGTGGGTGAGTGATTCAGGCCGAAGAGCTTCAGCTGAACTCCTTGTTTGCACAGTTTGTGTTTGAGGACTTTTTTTCTATCTCTTCCCACAGACAGAGTTAAGAACTGTTTCTAATCTTGTAGAACATAACATAAACCGTATATATAAAGATGGTGGACAGCTTCCCGGAGGTAAAGCCACCGGTTGGGATGCAGCGTAGGTCATAAACCCCACCTCCTCCGCGTTAGTAGATGGGACATGGACCAAACCAAGAAGTCGGTTATTTCATTTTTGGTACTTATCACACTGATGTTTGTCCAAACGTCCAATTGATTTCTGTTTATTGTTACTTATTTGCTATAAAAAAATGGGGTGAAACATAATGATTGACAGTAGATGCTGACTCATGATTGGCGGAGCGTGTCTTTGCCTCGTGCTGAGCCGGTAAACAGGGTTCTGGATTGTTTTGTCTGGTGTATTCTCAAGGTTTCTTACACACGCAAGGAGCTAATGTTTGTTCAGATGATCAGGGTTCATTGTAAAAACAGCCACAGCATCACTGGCAGTTCATACAGCCAAGGGTCGGCAGGCTCTGATCACCGTGGTGCCGAGCACAGAACAGTCCACTGAGACGAGGAGATTAGAGTAGGGGCTGTGTTTTATCACTCTCTCCCACCTGTGGCTATACTGGTAGTTTGCTGGACACCTTCACCTCCCACCAGTTCCCTCCCACAGGTTTCCTGCCAGTGAGGCTGGTAGATGTGAGAAAATGTTACTTCGCATTCCTAACACACACATATATGAACCAATGGTTCTTCATCAAGAGCAGTTTCAGTATCCTGCCATGGGAAAGTCGAACCAATAACCTTTGTTTGATTAGTGGACGGCCTTCTCTACCTCCTGAACCCATTTATATGATGTGGAAGAGATTTTCTGTTGAATACAAAAGACCTTTATGTTTGAGATCAGGCCTCACTTGCTCCATCATGCTATATATCTACATGGCATGAAGCTGTATCAGCCTGAAATAGTTCTACATTTGCTTTTATTTGACTGATAAATGAAGCAGTCCCAGTCTGTTGCCTGCATGCATTCAGAAAATAACCATCTGCACACGCACTCAGTCTTCGGTGCTGTTATCATCCTTATTCCCTTTGCTGTATTTTCCTGTTCATTAGGACTTGTACACAAACAGTGAGCTGCCATCTTTGCTCTGACTGCAGGTTCTTTCATCCCTCGCGGCGGCGGGGGGGGGGGGGGGGGGGGCAGCGCACCGAGCCCCTGGCACGAACTTGTTAGGTGCGCTACAATATTCCACTGCAGACCTCATTAGCCGCTCAGGATCACCTGGTGGCCTCACTTCACCGCACTCATTGGTGCTACATGGCTCGGGTCGCCGCCTGGTTCGCTCGCCGATTCCTTTCCCCCCTGTTTTTGGGACACACTCAGGCCTCGCTTTATTGACACTCCGAGACTAATGAGCAAGCATTAGCTGTCATATCTCTGTTAAAGCCCCTGTAAAGCCTTTGGCGTGAGGACACAGAGAGAAAACACGGGTCCTGGAGGAGTCCTCCTTTAATACTTTGAGTCTTCTGTGTGATAGTCATTATTTTGCGAGGGGACAAATAATTTAAGAACACGGCATCAAATAATGAGATGTTTACTTTGCCTGTGCAGGATTTACTGAGCCAGTCTGCAGAGAGATGGTTCCTGTGTGGCCCGGGGTCAATGTGAAGCTAGGCCCATGTGACCGGTGTGTGTGGTAGAACGTGATTATGTTTTAGGAGCTGAGAAGGGTTTGTAATAATTAAATGATATAAGATGAGAGGGAATGTCATTGACTTGATTTATTTGTAATTACTCAATCCTGTATGTCCACATTACTGTATGTCTGCTGCGTGTAAGGTCAGATAAGACGCAAATTAGAGAGACAGACACACAACACTGAACTTTCATAGAATAGTAATGTTGTGACATATTACAGTGTCCGTCCCACAGCCTGATCATTTTTGTCTCATTCAAGTTAAATAACAGCAGCAGCGTATAGACGCTTCTGGGGGGGGGGCAAGATAAATCACTGGTTGAAATTTCGTGAGCATCTGCATTTTCTTGTGTGAGTTTGGAGGTGGCGAGGCTGGCAGGCGCACGCTGAGAAGGATGAGTAATGATGCGGAATTGAGAGTCGGAGGAAGTAAACACATCGGGCTGTTGTTTCTATTGGACATTTCGCCCCGGAGCTGTCGTCACAGCAACCCCGTTCTCCGGGAAATTTATTTTGGTCTGCCGTTACGTCCCAACTGCAAACGCCAAGCTGTTCTCCACCGAGGGGCCACGGAAACGGCTCTCTGCATTCCTTTACCCTCATTCTTACATCCCTCTTGCTTCTGTTTCTCATTTCTTTTCCCCCCACTGCTTTGCCAGGTGCGGACTAAGTTGTTGCTGTCAACTGAAACAGATGGTTTGGTGCTGCACACGGAACCATGGGACGCCCTGCCCCAGACAGAGGCCAGGAGAGACGAACGCGCGGTCCAATCTTCACGACTTACCCTAATTTGCATGACACACAAGCTTACCATTGCTAACACTACACCCTAAAAGCCAGAAGACAAGAGTACAGCCGCCTTACTTTCTGGCCCCTTCTCGCTTGGTCAAGCAACAAGACTGGCCCACAGCCCAATTCTCAGGGATGAAGCTAAGCCTGGGCATATCCCCAGCGTGGCCGCTTGCCAGCAGGCCCCACAGTCCCTGGCAGAGGATGGAGAGCTTTCTCCCTCCGACTCTGTCCCTACCATCTTTTTTCTTGGATTTAAAGGTTATCTGCAGCCATCCTGTCTGGGGCCTCTGGCAAGAGTTGCGGAGGGCGGCCGGCCTGCCACAGGTGTGAGCGGTGCCGATAAGCGAAGGTAGAGGAGGAGAGGAGGCGATGGGCGGGGGGGGGGGGCGGGGCGGAGATATGTAGGCCCGTCGTGGCCCAAGACAATCCGCCATCCACAATATTGTACACACACGCAGCGCTCCGAGGATGAGAAAGCAAAAAGGACTGTGGCGGTAGCTGCGCTGCTGGTTTGAGCGAGTGCCTGTGGATGTAGCTTAAAGAATGAAGTATTCATCATGTTGCATTTCAGTGAAAGCTGAACATGAACACTTGGCCATGAAATGTTTTTTTTTTACAGGCTGTACCAATGTGACGGATTAGGTCCAGGGATATCATCTGTTCCTCCCGGTTTACAAAGTGAGAACACAGCCAGGGCTGGGACAAGGCAGCCAATCCCAGAGCTCACCAGCTCACTTTCAGTGTGCGTAGCTCCTCCATTAATAACTAATAGGTGGAACATTAGGGGGAAATGGTGAGTGTGTCTTGCGGGCTTACATTAGCCTCGCGTACAGCATCTCCTTATCTGTGTGTAGGACAAGAGAGGGAGAGAGAGTGAATGCGTCGTCCTCTGTTTGACTTTCTTCCTCCATTAACTTCCCTGGGAGGATAATGCGAGTGCCACTAAAAGTGCACGGAATCTGCACAGATATATGCAGGCGGCTGAGCACAGGCACACTCAGCGATGCACTGTACTACTGCATTAATAAACGAGCGTACTAGTTAATATCCAATTGATGTTCCTACTATACATGGGATCATATATAGTGGTATTAACATAGTGGAAACCGCTTACGTTCATTATGACCGTGCGGGTCAACTTCATCACTATAAGCTGATTATGATAACTACATCTTTTCTGGGGTTTTTCTCACGGAAACAACAGTTCATATTTATGTGTCAATTATATACTCATTATATTTAAATATTTATGAAATATATTTATCAAATGAATACAAAGAAATACAACTCGGAGCATATGAAGACAAACAGCTCTGTGACCGTCTCCTACTTAGACTTTGTATAGTTTTAAACTGTATCTGCATATGTTGTCATGGGTGAAATGAGCTGTATTGCAGTGAATCTGTGCAAAGCTTTTTGATCCATGTAAGCAGTTGATCACTGTAAATGGTTTCCACTGTATATGTAAAAACTATGTGGCTGATTATATCCATTTATATGCACCAACACAAAGCTCCCCATTAATTCCCGAGACTATAGAGGGTCGCCATGGTGTAATTTGTTCTGCCACAATTCCATAATGACCTGAAAATGATTTTACACTTCGCATAATAACGTAACAGATCTGTAACTTTGGGTTTCATACTGTTGCTTCATTATAGAGCAGTGTGAAACATTCGGTTGGCCGTAAATACATCCATTAATATTTTACCATCCCCAGCAGGCAGAACTTGCTGGTAGTTTCTGCTTTAGAAGTGCACAGTCCTGCAAACTGCATTCGGTTCTCCGTGGGTAAGCAGACCTCAGCCTGACCTCTCTGTGAAGCTGTCCCTCACACAGGGATAAGAAAATAGGATACCAACTACTGACAAAAATCCCTTTCTGACATTTTAGTAAGTAGCAATATGCGAAAATATGTTTTACTGGTTGTTGCAGGGTCGTGCAATTTCAAAGTAATTCGAAACTGAAAACAGGAGAACAGCGGGCGGTTAAAGATGACACTGAATAAACCATCTCTGTTATTTGCACTGCAATTATGTCGCATTTACATAAGTAGACGAGTAATAAAGTGAAGAGCTTTTTGATTTGCATGCATATACAAACGTCTCCCAAAACGTCGCCCGTGCCGCAGCGAAGTACCAGAGGGCAAGACTGTTACAAAGCATTGTGAAATCCACACTCGGGTTTCACCGAGCGGAGGATTTATGCAGCATTGGGGGAAGCTACCACCGCGTTATAGTGGGGAATGTGCATAATTATCATAATAACTAATGATGATTCATGGATTGTTTTTCGGAGATCAGTGGCGCACACAGATTGTATGGTGACTAGGGAGGGGATTTGCCCATGTGCACTCAACCGGCGGCTTCCCTTATTTGAAACCCAACACTTAAACAAGTAAACCAAACACGCATGTACACACACATGCAGAGAGAGAGAGAACTACTCCGACTCTGGCTTCACAAACATCATTAATCAAGCTGATTAAGATTAGTCACCGGCAAGCTTCCGTACCTGTTTATTATAATTAAATCGATGTACGTGTCACTGCAGCCGTGGACCGAACCGTGGCACAGAACTAGAAAATACACACCAAAAAAAAAAGGGGGGAAATAAATGATGGAGTTAAGGCCGGGCGCTGGCAGAATTGAATACAAGTGAAGGCTTGCAGAGAGGTGAGAGGAGCCTTTTGTTGTTCTGTGCTTTCAAGATACCCTCTGCTCCATCCGCGTGAAGGGTCCACGTGGACAGGTTCTATTCAACGCAGTTCAGATTGCGTAACCTCCCCATTCACAGTCTCACCGCACAGCCGACAACATCTCACAACAGAAAAGGAGACATGATGGAAAAGGGAAGCTCGAGGCCCAAAGGAATAAAATAACAAATAAAATAAAAAAAACACATTTAAGCAAAGCAAACACTCGCCTGTGTGAGCTCAGTCCGACTGAAACCCTAGCTTGCGAATTTATTTCTCTGTATTTGTTACTTCACATGTTGTGTCCTCTCTCTGTGCAGCGTGCCTTGCTCAGGGAACCGCTGTGTGCTCAGGGAAACGCAAGTAGACGGAGAGTATACCTCTCTTTACATATCCAACAGAGGGTTAGCATAGGGAGATAAGAGCGGCCGGGTGACTGAGCAGGCATGCAGAAAGGCAGATATTTGATTTGTGCCAGATTATGAAGGAGCACACAAGAGATAAAGGGGGTGAAGCCACTGAATTCTTTTCTTTTTTGTTGCCGATAACGTGAGATGGTAATGGCTCATGAAGGGAGAGTAAATTGGGAGAGAGGTTTACGAGCAGAGTGGATTGGGCGGTGGAGGGCCAGGGGAAGGAGCAGCAGGACGACACTGAGCTGAGACTCATATCTGGGCAGCACATATGGAAACCAGGACTGCCATGAAGTGTTTTTTTTCATTCCTTTGACAGTGGGTACACTTTCAGCTGAATTTGATAACCGGACCTGAATGTTTTATGTGCAGGGAAATTCTCCAAATCGTGCTGCAATGAGCAATGATTACAGAATCACACAGATGTGATCGTTTGGCATCACATTTTGGCTGTTTTAATGTGCATTTTAACCGTCTTTAGGAAATGAGCCAGAAGATATGAAAGCATCGATGTCAATTTTTACTACGGATGATAGGAATATTCCTCAATTTCAACCGGAACGGAGCACCTGTTTGGACACTGGGCCTGGAACTGGGCTGCGGATAGCGTGGCTGGAATGATTGGCATTTGAACAGAGGAAAGTGAGGTGAACCGCCGGCACGGTGAATAAAACATGAGCAGGCCGACAGGGGCCGCACCGGCAAAAAGTGAAACAGCTTTGTTCTGCGTCGACCCCTTGACCTCGTCATCACATTGGTTGACATCACACGCACCTGGCTGCGGTGTTACAGTGTTCATACGCTCCCATTTACATTCCTGCCTATAAAGTGCAGCTCTTTATATCTCAAAATGAATTCCACATTTTGTTGCTGCGAGCAGCTGCTCGTCCGCTCTCTGATTTGATAAAATAAGAAAACGGACAGAAGAGAAACTACCAGACAGTTTTACATGAAACCATAAATGGCGTCTGCTATATGCTGTTTAAGGACAACTGTGTAGGAGTCCATTGGCATAATGTAATATAATTAAAGCCTGATTCATTATATCAAACATGGGCCGATACAAGTCATGTATATCCGTATAGGCATCTATGTTTTGCCAGTATTTTATTTTACAAAATCAGAAAAGATGAATATTTAGGCTTACATTTTACATTAAAACAAATATTTTCTGATTTCAAGTTCACTATATTCGATAGTATTTGTGTTTTATTTATTCATAGCTGTAGATTATCATTATCTGAAGGCCAGTGTATGTTCTCCTTCACTCTTTGGACAAGTAGAGGTAAACCTCACTGCTAGAGGCCACTAAATCCTACACTACTCCTTTAAGCAGTAACCCTGATGTCCTGTGTGGTACTAATACAGTGTCAGCAACGGCAGCCACTTGTGTCAGGCATGTTCTAATTGGTTCACAGTAATTACACTCATTTCTCAAAATTAATTGAGTAATAATTTATGGGTGTTACAATGCTACATGTTATACCTCTCAAATGACGGATTCAAATGTCATTACCAAATGGAGATCCAGGTGGAATACAGGCAGGCACACAAAAAGACCTCCCCACCAGCACACAGACCCAAAGTGTCATTCAGGGGGACTGGTGCCTCCAGCTTGGCTGGGTAGCTGCTGATACAAAGCATATGGGAGAGGCATGAGGTCGTCTAAACTCTCCCCAGGCCAACCGGGGACAATGGCAGGGACTGTGGAACCCCGATGGAACAACGATCTCTAAATGTAGATTGTGTTGCCTGATTTTCTTTCTCCCTCTCAGTTTTTGCAGGTTGAGTTTAGGTTCAGTCTGCAGAGAAAAACAGAGATAGTCCCGAGGCATCGGACCCCCCCGTGGACAGCAGAGGGGGCTCGTAGGAGAATATGCTTACTGCTTTCAATTAAACATTGCCAAGTGGAGCTTCATGTGCAGATACCAAGCTCTGGGCGTTGTATGCGAGCCCTTGGCAGGCTGCTCGGCTGCACCCAGCCCATCATCGAGAGGCCAAGCTCTGCCATAAAACACCACGGAAGCGAGCTTGGCTGCAGATCCCAAACCGAACTCTAGGAAATGGAAAGCCTGCCCGGGGCTGTAGGAGTCACGGGCTCCTCTCACTGCCAGTATCCGTACTCATGCCACGGCTGCAGTATTGGTGTTAATCAGATGCAGCTTCGGAGGGGAGAACGAGTCACATGCTTTGTGGGTGTTTGAAGAGGGATGTTCTGAGGTCAAAGTGGGTCACGGGGTAAACGGCGGTGTGTTTTATCTTCTGGGTGGGACTGGATCCCGCGTGAAGCTGCTGCATATGCTGATGGATTGCTGATGTCAGCTCATTAGTGGCACGGACTTCGCAAAGTCATCAGTCCGTGTAGGTGCGGCGGCGCCCGTCGGGTTGAACAGGGAGCGGAGCGGGAGAGAGGGAGTGGATAATAAAAAGGGAGGAAGTGGGAAAGTTTAAGTTGAGTAAAGGTCATATCGTTTCATTACATATTGATGGTGCTCTCTTGTCTGCTTAGTGCAAAAATCAATACATAACTGGAGAAATAGATAAAGTGCAGTTATGTGAGGATTCCCTGGTTTGAGAATAACGAGCAACACGTCCTGCGGCCTCCGCGGCCGGTAGCTCTCACCTCGGTGAAACACCCACTGGAAATATCGGGCCGACACGATAAAGAGCAGGAGTTAGGATGTTCTCTCCGTGTCTATGTGGGTTTTCTCCACAGTCCAAAGACAAACAGATTGGGGTAAGGTTAATTAGAGTCTTTAATTTTTTCCTTCATTAAGACTCCATGGCCATGACGATCATCTGTGGAGAGGAGAGATGGATGGGAGATGGATGGAGGGGAGATGGATGGATGGATGGATGGAGAAACACCAAATTCTACAATCGTTTGACAGAACATGTTTTAACATTTAAACAAACTTGCAGAACCCCTGAAAACCAGAAGCTATGATCTGAATTGGTTTCATGATTGTATCACCCTCAACACTTCCTCTCACAGCCACTTGAGAACTGTCTCCTTTTCAATCCAAGCCGACATGAACTGACCTGAACCCGTGAAGCCACTCCGCTTAACTTTCTGTTTTGCTACTTGTTAATTGGATTGTGATTCCACGGATACTTTCAGAGGAAACCTTTTTAACCCTGTTAAGGTTAAGACAATGTTGTCGTTCAGAGCGAGGGCTTAAGTAAGCACGAGTTCTGCTGCCAGGTTTGATGTCAAGAGAGAGTGGTGGGGAGAGGGGGGAGGGGGTGGCGGCGTGGCTCTGAGAGAAAATCATGACACACTTTCTCAAGAGCAATAGAGAGGGAGTGAGAGAGAAATTGAGAGAGCGCCGAGGCGGCAGCTCTCGTTCTGTGATGGAGGCGGTGGCGGGTGGCTTACCACACATTGTACTGTTTGCCTCGAGCACCATGGCAACAGGGGGAGAGAAGGCTTGAGCGAGAGCGAGAGCGCGAGAGCGAGAGCGAGAGAGGCGGAGGTTCAAGGACTTCACTTGTTCCAGCAACATTTTAATTACTTTGGGCGCCGGCGTTTAGTGAAACAGATGCATTCTTGTGTTCCGGCAACAACTGGGAGGAAAACCCCCCAGAGACTCTGGCGGCTGGGTTTTGAAAAAAACAAAAAAGAAAAACGCTCTTCTTCTCATATTTTTGGAAATTAATGCAACAATTTGAAATACAGAGAGATTAAAGAGGCAGACTGGTAATGTGAGACTGGGATGGAGAAGGAGATGGAGAGGGGGGGGGGGGGGGGGGGGGGTGGAGAGAAGAGGAAAAAAAAGAGAGAGTAACGAGCGGGGAGATGAAGCACAGGGAACACAGATAGAGATCGACAGTGTAGGAGATACAAGCTGTTTGAAGAGGGAGGTTGGTGAGAGTGTGGGGAGGAAAGGACCAGGGGAGAGAGGATTGGAAGGGGATTTGTACGGATATAAAGGCTTCAGTATTCCCCTTTCAGAAACACACACGCATCAAAAACGAGGCAAAGAGTGATTATTCAGGAAGACGCGAGGAGGACGGACTCGTCAGCTTCCGGATCACATAGAGTCAATGTCTGCAACAGGCTCGTGTTTTATTACACGTCTGTCAGCGCATGTAGGTCGGCGTGTGAGGATACAGCGATGAAAGTGCCTTTTTTTCTTTTTCTCCTGACACCGTGCCTAACATGATCAACACTCATTAAGAGCTCTCCAGAGCCCGGGCCCCTCACAGACAGAAAAACCCACTCCAAAAAAGACAACCCCCCCCCCCGAACCCAGTAAACACACGGCTTCCTGCCCGTGAGCCTCGTCTCCAGTGTAAAGAAACTGGCATCCATGTGAAGCCCTGGCAAGGTTATGTCTATAATAAGTCATCCAAAGAAATAAAATGACATCCCATGGCTCCGTCTCTCTCTGCCTGCTTGAAGAGTGAGTGATTTAAGTAAGTCAAAATAGTACATTTAATTTTGTCCTCTTGATTGAAATGAAGATTCATAGTTTATAACTTCTTGACTTTGGCCACCAGGAGTCTCTCGATAAAAAACAATTACATGAGAACTAGTTTGATGATGTAGTGAAGCAGCGTGGGATCATGGGAGTTTTGGATACATATTATATCTTTAAATTATCATTCCATATATCATAATATATCAATAATCTTATTTTATCAAGAATCATAATTCTCCAAAGAATATCCCTGATTCATTTCTCACTTAAGCCCGGAGGCTGCTCCTCGATGCGACGAGAAACCGTGTCAGTTAAAGCGGCAATTTAGCTCCGTCTCAATATGGGGAATGATTTTTCATGCTCATGCTAACGTGGGATCATAAGAGGTCATATGTGCACACCTCATGTGCATAGACAGGCCTGATAAATCACTACAACAAGCTAATCCACATACAACCGATGAACGCTACAACCGATGCGGTGCTGTGATGAGACAAGGTGAAGGGAAATGTTTCTTCCTTAGGAGGGGAAGTATTCGGATCCCCGGGGAAACGCTCAGGGATGAGCGCGGCCCGTGGCTGTCCCTTTGTTGCCTGTAATGGATTATTTCATACAAACATGCAATTGGGCTGCGTTGCTGATGGATAGCAGCCATTGTTATGGTAAAGTCACTCTATCGCCTTGCCTGGCTCCTCTATTAATCTCAGTCAAGTCAACGGCGCCATTGTGACAAAATTCCCCATTAAACCGCAGCACCTTGGCCACAATGAAAGTGTCAGAGCGGCGCGTTCGCCACACTTCCCAGGGAGGAAAGAAAAGGTAATGTTTTTCCGAACAGATTACATGGATTAGCATGGGTGTATTTCTAAGCTTGACGAATGTTCGGGGAGAAGAATAGATCGCTGGGTATCTCATTGTATGAGCAGCTTTTTATTTGCGTGGTGGATTGTGTGCAGGCGCAGGTTAAAAGGTAACTAACCCCATTTCCTCAATGACAGTGAACCAGGCTGACCCGCCGTGTTAAACGACAACAGCCCGCGACCCTGGACTGAGGGACGGGGGTGGATGGAGAGACACGACAGCGGTAGAAGGACAAAGGAAGACGGAGTGAAGAAGGTAGTCTACACCTCTGCAGTCTGTTATTCTCCACCGTCGCTTCGCCGTGACTAATTTTTCCTCTCAAGACCCCGTGGCTCTTTCTCTCCCTCCCGCCCCGTCTCCCATCCTTGTTCTCATTCGCTCCTTCGCTGTCTGTCAATTTGTGAAGGCCCCACATCATTACTGTCAAAAATGATGCACACCGCAGCGCCAATACAGGAGCCACACCGCACCGTGTCGCACATGCGAGCAGGCGCACACACCCTTGTGCGCGCCGCTCCCACTCGTGTGTTGAAAGAGAGTGACTTTTTCCTCTGCGAGTGGGTTCTGACACACGGCAGCGAGCGTCTCCCACAGGAATCCTGAGTGCGACAGATAAGCAGTGTGAACTCGGGAAGAGCCGGAGTCTTTGATTTACCTGTCAGACACTTTTAGCCCCCTGGCCCCCGACTTAAAAAAACACACACTTTGTCTCTATCTCCGTCTGACTGTGTCGTCATCTGCTCTGGCACGCGCTCGTCGCACACGACACCGCAGACACAAACATACCTGCGTCACCTTGAGACGCTCGCATGCCAGGGTGATCCCCGGCGACCTTTCGGCTTCCGTCGACGCGGGCACATTTGTTTTAAGGGACCGTAACGCGCTCGGCTCAAATTGGAACAGAGGGGAAATGATTGCGAAGGAGGGACGCGAGAGACTGAAGGAGAACATTCAAGATCATTTAACTGCAGGGTTCGATGAGAAGCTAAAACCCGGAGCCTCTCCGAGTCAGAGAGGGAGGTGATTAAACCCTGTCATCAAATCTCACACCTCCTTTCCGAGCCACAGGAAGCAGCTGGAGAGCTCTGATTACCATCAATGACACTCCACCCCATCCATCTGATCCCCTGTAAGAGGCTGTTAAACCCAAATGGGCTCCCTCGTTAAAACTGGTGTCAAGTAAATAATAGTTCTTTTTATCTATAGGGGGGGGGGGGGGGGACTGGATAAACATAAAAGGGAGCTTATCAAATCCAAAAAGGTGAACGGTTAAAAGGTGCTTTAATCAGATGTGGCAGCGATTCCTCATATACTTGTCGGCACCTGATGGAGCACTAAAGTGGAAACGACTGTACATGTACCGTTAATCAGATAAGAGCGATGGATTTGAGTAATTAGGAAGCGCCGATGTGTCGTGTTTCAGCCGTTTAGCGGAGCGCCGCGGCTCTGGGAGATTACACAGTGACCCAGTTGATGTTGGCGTTACTTGTTTCGTCCACTGGTCAGTGAAGACGGGTCCGAGTGAAATCCTGAGAGTCCAGATCTGCTCCCACATGTGGGTTTTAATGTCTCTGTTGTGGTGGTTTCTGTCTGACGTATCAGACGAGGCCAGAACGAGCTCGAGTCCAACCTCACCTGATATGTTGCAGACACTGGCATCTTCCTGAAAAGTTCAGAGATGTTCGACTAAAAGCGCTTGAAGCAGTTGCAGGAAAAAGAGCGGTGCTTAATCTCATTGAGCGGAATTAAAAAAAACAAGGCTGGTGCTACACGGGCGCACCCCCTCAGTCTTACATCATTTCATACATGTTGTGGTTAGTCAAAGGAAACCCGACATAAAGACTGAAGTACGGTCACAGCAGCACTGACTTTACAATGAAAATCATGATCATCAGGCGTCTCCACTGCAGGAGAGCACTCTTAATATGTAAAATCATGCACACACGTACTGATATCCCCTTGTGTGTCGGAGCTTTACTGGCTGTTGCAAAGTGGCTGTCGAACGCACACGTGCACGGAAAGCAGGGGCACGTTTGCACCATTGCGGAGGATGACGACACTGAGCGACACCCGCCGCAGTGACGCGTGGCCTCTGGGGCTCCGGCACCGAGTGTCTCAGGCGTCTGCACACTCGGCCCGTAACTCTGCCTCGCTGATAGGGAGCCTGCGGACTGTCTCTGCAACCGGGGTTCGCCCTCCCCCCCCCTCTGTTTCTCCCTGTATTGTCGTCTTGTCCCACCGGAGACGTAAACCGTCCGCCAGGAGCGATGAAGCCGCCACACGAGGGTTTAAACACACACGCTTGCAGATGCGCATTCAAACATGCCAACACATATCCGAATGTATGCACACACACACCCCCCCCGAAACAGCAATACACAAAGCACATCAAGTATGATTAGTAAAATCCCCACTAGTAGAGCAAGAGAGGAGATTTGTTGGGGCTAATGTTATAAGGCAGGTTACAAACGTAGTAGCAGGCCTAGTTATTAGTGCTTTAAAGGAGAAGCCTGCAGAGATGGGGGGGGGAGAGAGAGAGATGGGAATGGAGGGAGGCAGAGGGGAGGGGGGGGGGGGGTGGGTTGCACTGACAAATGAAGAAAGTGAAGAAGAAGCTCATTAAGCTACTGTGGTTGAGGGAACAGCCGATAAAAAGCAAAAAGGATGATCACGGCAGAGCGAGGAGAGAAAGAGAAAAATGGACGAGAGCAGAGATGGAGGAAGAACAGGAGATAAGCGAGGGAGGGTGAGAATAGGGGAGGAAGGGAACTGAGTGTTTTGAAACGAGGAAAGAAGAGTGACTGCACACTTAGTGCGAAATCCTTTCCTTTCGCATAAACCTGTCTTGATGTCAGAATATCACAGAGTACAAAATGTGAAATTCCACCCGCTCGTGCTCATTCGGATGAGGAATCTGGATGTGGGTTGTTTTTACTCTGTCCAGCTTCTCTCACAGCAGCAGCAGCCGTTTCTCTCTCTGCTCCTCACCTCCTCCTGTCTCACAGTGTGGCTGACACTCGGCGCTGGAGTCACTTCGGTGTTGGATGAGGGCTCCGTGTCTTAGAACAGGTATTGCTTTGCACATCGGTCTTGCTTCGCTGCCGATGACGGGAGAATAAACCAATCGCGGCTCGTCACTCGTTTGCCACCAGGTTAATCCAGAGGGGATTTTTCACCAAGAACGTGAAGCTCCATTACAGCACACGGGGATTAGTCACGGTGGAACGATTCAGAAACTGAGACCGTGATCCACAATCATGATACAGGACGGGCCTCAGCCAAAACCAGGTGCAGCCGGTTGAGCTATTGGCTTTTTGCTAACACGTAAATCACAAAATTATTATTATATTATTATTATTTACGCGTTACAACTATTTTATTGTCTTCTATACGTTTGTGAAAACAGGCAGAGCCTTCTCTCCATACTATGTTTCATCGGTATTTGTGCACGTCTTCTCAAACCTTACTGACAATCGGCACAAAGAACACGAAGCAGTACCATCAGCAGTCATTGGGGGGCAGTGTTGCCAACAGCTCAAGCAAGACGATCATAGGACACAAGGGAGGAAATTTCGACAATGGTCGCAACTTTCTGAGGAGAGAATTTCAATGTTATCGCCATGTTTGTTTTGGTTAGAAGCTCTCGATGCTCTGCGCTGCCCTCTAGTGGATGCATTGCCTAACAGCCGTGCCAACGTGAAGGACGCGTACATCAACGTGAAACGGACGTATCTCTTTCCATAGGCAAAGAGAATACACAAGCTTTAAGGTAAAAGTTATATGCTGGTAAAAGTCAGATACAACAAGGTGATTCAGGGAGGATGAAACTGAAAAGGTTATTTTTTGACTTTCCCAGACACGGTCGTCTTCTTTGACTGTTGCAATAAATTGCGAATTTAAACTGTATCGCGTCTTGACCTTCGTAATGGAAGCCACCGGCCCGCACCAAGGACAAAAATGTTTCCTGGCACATCGAGTTCTTAATCATCTCGGTGCTCGTTGCCCTGATGGACTTACAGCTTTCCTCTTTTCAAAATGTCTGAGTGCGGCCGCATTAAAAATGAAGAAATGTGGTTCGCAGCTCTTTCTGATGACAGTCAAACCGTGTGATAGATTTCACTGCAGGTACTGAAGCTGCATCACATTCTTCTAAAATCATTATTCACGTTTATTGAGGCCGGGTTTTATCGCTCAACACTGAAGAGGTTATGTGGAGCGTAAAGTATATTTGTAGAAACAGCCATCAGTGCAGCATCCGTCATCTTTATCGCATCATAATTGAATTACCCGATTTCTAATATTATTGTGAACATCGGGCGAGTGTGTGCGTATTCGGATTAAGATTCAATTGACAGTGGCTCGTACATCGTGTGTCTTCTGTAAAGTCTGCGATGCGGCGCGGCTTTTATTGGCCGGTGATTCACCCCGGAAATATCTTAGCGGGGATGTGAAATTAAATAAGCACATTTTTAACAACCTTAATCCCATAAAGCCCGGTTGAGATTGAAATCTACCTCGAAATGTTGTTTGTGACAGCGTGATTGCGTCGTCCTTTCCTGTCCAATATGCTTTGTGGCAATACTTCACTGCCTGTAACACCTTTCTAATTTATTGTGCCATGATTAAGGTTGCCAGAACATATTAAAGTCTCCATTTCTCTATAGGCCTCGGCAGCAGAATAAAAAGGTGTTCAATACAACAGCCCCGCAGAGTGCACACACTTTGCTCTCATTGGTCAAAGCTTCATCAGGTCAGTTATCCTTTGTTATGCTTCCTACATTATTCCAAAGCAGCTTTCAGATTATCTATTGAATTCTTCCACGTGGACGCCTCAGAGGACAGAGCGGTGGAAGAGAAGGCATCACCACAAAGACACGGAGTTTCTTTGAGAGAGAGATCAGGGGGGGATGTGTGACCCGACCAGCAAGTGGGCGAGAGCGGCATCAAACTTTCCTGTGAGGCCATTTGGAGCAGGTGTAAACCACGGACTGAATACAAAGATGGACGACGGGTATATCCATTTCCTCCTGTTGGACAAAAATGAAGCTAGATATATTGTGTCCTACTGCTACAGAAGTATCCAAACAATAAATAAACAATACAATCACAATACAATCTTTTTATGTTTGCATTTTTTTCAGGGATACGGTCTGACTGCCAATCCTCAAAATAAAAAGCAAATCCTAACATCACAAGCATGCAACCAAGGACTGGAACACAGACGCCAGACAAAACCCATTAACCCGTTTTTATTTCCCAATTTATTCTTTGATTTCTTAAACACTTATCTCTATTCTCCATTTCCACATCGACAGTTTCTCTTCAAAGCAACGGACTCTATTGGAATCTCGCTGTAAAAGCGATCTGTTATAGAACACAATACCCAAAGCTGCAGTGGCCATTGATCCACATGACAGTTATTTACTAAAAGCTAGAAATTGAATCTTTAAACAGACAATAATCCCATAATAATAAATGTGAGACAGATGATTCGAATTTGTAACAAATCCTTCAAGTTCAACTTCAAGTTTTCAACATGTTTCCTCTGCTGTAACCACGTTATGATATTGGAATGTGGACATTTTATGCTGATGAAGCACAAAAAACGTGCAGAATCCATTAGATTAAATGCTATGGTATATTTCTATTATGGTATATACTAGAAGAAATGAATGTGTATGGAATCCTAACATGCTAATAAGATTCACTTGGTCATGGTTGGGACAGTGCATGAAAAGAGTCTTAAAAGAGAAGGTTCAGAGAAAGTGTCACCGAACCATTTATATTCCACTGGATCCACGTTCTCCTCCTCTCCTGCTCTTCTTCTTCCCACCGCTCCCTCCTTCCTCTCCTGCCGTTATGCAAACTCGCTCTTTGATCTCAGAACAGTGAAAGGTGGCTTTATCTTAGAAGAACCTGCGAGACGGACGATCAGAGGCTTCAGCAGACGAGAATAGAAAAGGAAAGACAAAGAGGCAGGAAGACGGAGAGAAACAGTGGCAGGGGACGGGGGGGACGGGGGGGAATACAGTAACCGAAACGATGAGTCTGCTCTGGTAGGAGAGACAAATACCCGCCTGAATCAAAACACCATACGTACTGAGCTTTTACACTGGAGTGAAGAAGAAAATCAAAATCAACTATAGGGTCAAAGTCGAAAACTCGAGTTTTCAGGCAAACAAACACGGTAGTTTAAGCTGAAAATATTTCCCAAACCACAATTAGTCACGTTTCAAACTACTTGGCGGATGTGAATCTTACATTTTCTTTCATTTTAGCTTTCTATATTCATCTGACAGTTTTAACTTTGTTCCGTTGCAGACATTTTGGTGCTAGGCTGGTGTTGCCTGACTAGTTTGTAAAGCGGGTGGTAATTTGCTGTAGATCTGTTACTAGCGACCCATTTTTCATACATGTGGTCATATGATCAAGTGTTAATATATAAATGTTATTTCTAACAGAAAAATATAATGATTTCAACTTAATCTCCTGGTCAAATTATTAACATATAGAAATATTTCTTGTATCTTTTTACTGAATATGTCGTGTACTTATATGTACTTGTAAGTGTATTACTTTGATGGAACATGACACCAATTTCTACTGTACACAGAAGATGTACTGTGTGCGTACATGGTGTGTGCTCTCTTAAATCCTTCTTGTACAGTTTTTACACGTTGCAATATTTCACAACCACGCAATTTGTCATCGTTCTGTTTTGTTTTGGAACTCCAAGGCCGCGGCTGTTAATCCAATGAAACTACAATTGAGCCGAATCAAACTAAAAGTGAACTAAGCCGGTCACAGAGGCAGAGACGGAGAAAACTAAAGCCGGAGGATTTTCGAGGCTAGGACGGCCAGATTGCCCTTGCGGTATAGGACCACCTAATCAATTTGATTAGAGTGTGAAAGGACACTTAAGATCTCAATTGCCAGCGCATTAGTAGTCTACTCAGCCCCTGCCTGGAATCCGATGGCTAATGTTTGGGGTAGCGGGGGGGGGGGAGTTTCAAAAGATTATTTGATTTCACTTAGATATGCCCCTGCATGTGAAATCAAATAGCGATTAGATAATGCGTGTGCCAAATATGAAAGGGCCTGCTTCATTTGAGACATTGATTTGCATTTCAAATGTTTTTTCAGACCCTGCAGTATGTTTAAAAACACATCCAAACGGCGAGACCTATCGGATGACAGGATTACTATATATACTGCTTCGCCACTGATCTAGATGAGACTTTTAAGAGGCCTTAAAAAACGGTTTAAAAATGATGAGCTGGGATGTAGATAGCTGAGTTAAACTTTTTCCCATTTCTTTCAGCTCTTGGTCAAAGAGTGCAGCGGTAGGCAAAAAGTAATAATTCAGTCTGCAAAAAATATATATGAAAAATCCAGGGAGGATCAAGGGGCTGAGCATATTTCCTATTAGAGCTACTTTATGTTCAGCTTGAAAGCAAAGAAGAGAAGAGGAGGGTGGATCTCAGAAGCCAAGTTATTCTCACTTTGTTTCTTTTACTCTTTGTTGTTGTTTTGTGTCTGGCTTCGACGTGCAACTTTTCGGTGATGTCTTTTCAGACCGGGACGATGCTTCTTGGGAAAGGTGGTTGACAGAATGTGCATATATATATATATATATATATATATATATAGTAGTGTAGTATATTTCTTGCACATACACAATAAAGTGTGGATACTCAACCCAAGCCAGTCTCAACTAAATATTTTGAATCAGGTTCGGGTCTTATCCGTTGACTGAACATGTTTGTTTATCAAATTTAACCATTACCTTGAATATTGAGGGAAAACTTCATATTCTATCAGTAATGACCAGTTTTAATTAAAAATATAGTCTCAGAGAACATCAGATTATCGTAGTTTGCCTCGTGATCCAGCAGAGGGCGATCACTGTCAGCTTGACCGATTGCATGCCCCCCTAAAACTATTAGTAAAGTTAAGTAAGCCGATTATTTTGCTATGAAAATGAGGACGATAGCAAACAAAGCCATCCTGAGGAGGCAGTCATGACCCTGAAGCGTTTGAGAATCGGCATGTGGAAGAATTTTGAGTTCTCGGGGAAAACAGATATCGTAGAAAGCAAAATAACAAACAAAGGTGAGGATGTTAATCGACTATGTACCCTGCAGCTGCCTGAGCAACAACAACACATGGAGCAACGTCAAGTGTTCAAGCTCATCTAACTACATACAAAACACAAACTCAGTGCAGTTTATAATAACTGCACGGGGCTCAGGTCGGATTCGAACTCAACAATCTGAATGCTAGTTGGGTTCGTGTCGGGCTGAGCTGGTTTTCCCTCAGACGGAAAAATACAACTTGAGTTGCACTCTAATAAAATGGGTCGTGTCAATGTCTATAGCTGCTGAAATCAAGGCCCTGACATTTTCTCTCTGTACACACACAAAACCATCGGCCCGACACCCTGTGAGTGGCGCACTGCATTGCCACTACGTTCTGTAAGTCATTCATCTGCACAAAAAATGACAAAAAAGTCACCAGGCAGTCAAAACCTCATTACACTCCTACCTCTTTGACGTGAATAAGGGGCTGCATCGAGTCATAGAGGAGGCAATTGGATTTGATCTGTCACTTTCCCATAAATATGTTCATTCAAGGCCGGTGGATTGCTTCAGCTGTGGCGCTCATCGCTTCCAATTCTTTAGCCCTGGATCCAATTTTCACAAAAAGTTATTGGGTGAACCAAAATAGCAGTGGAGCTTTTTGATTGCAGGTCTTCTGGTTATAGTTAAGACTGTCGCTTGATAGGGTATTATGAAACCATGCACACACGCGCACACACACACACACACAGATCATATGCAAGATTTCCGAGGGAATAAAAAGTTTGCATCAGATCCTGAGGTAGGTGTGTTTTTTACACGTCTAATAATGGTTTCCAGCTTCATCCAACACACACATACTTCCCAGTCTCGCAGTGAGACTAATCATCGCAAACATAGCATCGTATCCAGCCAATAAAGATGACTCAGATCACCAAGGGAACAGAACAGATCTCCTTTATGCTATTTCTCGTTTTTTTTTCCTCACGTCCTCCCCGTCCGTCTGTCTGTGTGTCTGTCGCTTCGTGTCTCTCCGCGGGATCTCTCTCGCCGATTCCTCGTGTCCTTGCCAACACGATTCTCTCGTTCTATCTTTCACGACCTCTACCCCCTCCCCCCCCCCCCCCCCCCCCCCCTCCCTTTTTTCTCTCCGTCTCGGGCCATCGAGCTCATCCAGGCGGTCTGATTGAGATCGTCTTAGAAAAGGTAACGGAGCCTTTGCAGCAATCTCAGACAGGATGCAAGCACGCGAGCGCTGCGGGGCCCGGGGAAAAACACACACACACACACATTTTCTACATGCGCCCATACAGACACATATACACAGGCACTTGGGCTAATATGCTAATGGCCGTCCTGGGGCAAGGGTGAGACCGGTTCGCGCATTTGCAGCGCTCAGTTTTTATTGGTGTTTGTGATGGGGTGCGCCGTTTGCGTTTAGGACATTGAACATCTCATCACTTTAGCCATTACCGCAGCGGCCGCCAAGGACAGAGAGGCTGAAGACGGGACGCAGGGTGTTTAAAGAAAGGGTATATCAACAAATACATATATATATACACGCGTGCAACGTCGGGGCGTTGGCGGTCGTTTACCGACGTACGACACACGATCGCACAACAAGCCATTAGAGGAATGCAATAGTTTTCAAGGCGCAATCACGTATCCCGCAGGATACAAAAGTGGGTTTGTGGTTTGTTTGTATTATGTTCTTATCTGTGTGTGTGTGTGTGTGTGTGTGCCCATTTGTGATTGTGCATGTTTCTGCTTGTGTGTGGGTGTGTGCCTGGCTACTGCTTATGTAAGGCACTAATTGTCATGCAGTGCGCAGGGTGCAGACACCGAGCACAGACGTGAAGCTTTCTCCAAGCGATGAATATTAAAATAATTACGAATAATAAATCCACAGATGCAAAGGACAGCATGTAAACATCAAAGGACTCTCTGCTTCTCACTGATATGCAAATGTATACGTATAAATATATGCGTATGTTTATTCTACTTTGTATTTACACCTATGTACTTCTGAGTGTCGGACCATGTGTTAGCAAGTGTGTTTTTCTAATTGTGTGAGTGTGTGATAGTGGAGTTGTGTGTGTGTGTGTGTGTGTGTTGCGTGCATGGTTATGAATCCAAAGTTGTACATCAGAGGAATAAGCAAATGAATGTTAGCCTGGAAATCACAGCGCCTCCGAGCTCCGAGAGAGCGACACAGATATCTGAATTAATAAGCGCGTCTCGCAACTAAACACGATTTCATGTGGTTCCAAGGACGTGCGCTAACGTAAATTCATTCTTAACTAAATTGGCTAAAAATCCCACAAATGGATGGAATGCGATGCTCTTACGGGATACGAGCCCGCTGCGATTTATTAGATGAAGTAGCTCGGTTGAAATCTCGAAAAAAGATCCTGAAAGCTTCTGTGCTCGGAGTTAATATCGGCTCCTGTCATGACATCGGCGAATAATTTAAGAATGGAGAGGTTTAAATATGGATGGAAATGAATCAAAGGGAATGAGGAGCCGCATTCAGCGTTAGTTAGGAAGGAGTGCGATCAATTTTGTATGAGAGGTTTTTTCTCGAGCAATTTGCAGCGTGCGTCGGCGACGGCTTCGGAGAGAGACCCACCACAGCCGCTTACACTTTGCTCGCCCTCTCTTGAAATCAGCATCACCGGGTCCAGGTTCTTCGTTTTGGTCTCGTTATTTCCATTTAATCCATTAACATGAATTACTTTGCCCGTCTAATATAAATTATAACGATTAGAAATGAAAGGGTTGTTATTTATCACTACGCACAGGTGCCAGAAAACAGGTATTATGAGCGTTTTGTTCTTATCCGATTTATTCCAGGGTTCCAATAAATCAGCCCCGACACCGTTGAACATATTTCTAATGTGATATCAGTCACATATGCCAGAATGTCCCATTGCTGCAGCACATTATCCACAGTAAGCTGCGGTCTTTACATTTTTTATTTTTTCCCTCTGCCCTTCAGACAACCATTAACCTCTTAAGCTCTCGGGGCGCCGGTGGAGAAATGTACAAAACAACTCCTTGACAGTGTGACATGGAAGAGCAATGTCTATTTTCCTCCCCCCCCCCAAAAAAAGAAGTTACAAATCTGGATTTTTCTCTGTTCCGCGTGTCTATAACTCACCGGGGCTCGGGTCTTAAATGGGCCAATAACATGCCAGCGTGGTGTGAAATCAGGGCCCTACAGGAGAGAAGGGAAACTGGGTGATTGGTGCTTCATTCGGGGCAATTGCTCATGCCACCGGGGGGGCTGCCTGACACTGGAGGGGCTCTCCGCACAAATTGAAGCACACATTAGGAGTCAAGCTGGCCGGGGGAAAAGAAACCGGACTCTCTGCTTCTCCTTGGCAACTGTGCAGCCTCGGCCTGATTAATTTTTTTCTTCCGGTATGCTGCATTATCCCATTCTGTTCCATTAACGGCTCACATCTCTCAGTTCACATTGTTAAGACTGAGAGGAGGGAATGTAACGAGTCAGCACATATCGGCGAGTAATGGCGCTGGGAGTTTTTTCCACGGGAGAAGAAGACAATGTCGTTTCTTTTTGTCTCTTCCCGTGTCGCCTGCGGGACTCGGGCGACTTCAATGTTGTGTTCACAAAGAGGCCATTGTGTTTGTTTTCTTTTTGTCACCGGTGTTCGTGTTCGATACGTTCAAAAGGTGAGACGGCATTCACTCAAAGTCAATCACAGCACGGCGGCTCACGAGCCCTTCCTTTTTCTGTAACCACACAATTACAATATTTATGAGGACTCCCGCTGATGGAAAGACTATTTCCCATTTCTTTTGTGGCCCCTCGTTCTTTTTTTCTGTGGGCATATTTTAATGAAAAGTGTGGCGGTGAATCACTGGGGCATTCGCCGGGCTTGTACTTTCCACAACACGATGATGTGAGTACCATGAGCCGATCGTCCCAAAGACACTGACTGGGGCCCCAGAATAAATACATTAACAAACCACGGGAGAATAAAAGGGGCAGAATCCCTCTTTTCATGTGGCCCCACTTTGCCCCCGAGAGCCTCCGACAATGGATCACAGGAAACGACAGAAAAAATGAAATGTTCATTACAATGACCTCACACGGTGAGAGGAAAGCACGAGAGTGTGAGGCAGAATGACTGCATTTAAAAGAGGAGCGAACGAAAGGCAGCACAAATGTTCCCATCAGGGTGAATATCTCCTAATACACCCCCGCCCGGGGCACGATTATTGATAGCGAGTGTATGATTGTGGGCGGGGGGTGGGGGGGGCAGCGGCATTAAAAATACTCAGAGCACCACTGCTTCCGCGGCACCGCCTCTCCTTCATGCCATTAAGCCCCACTGCTATAATATGCATCAGAATTGCCGGTGGGTCGTCGTTCCCGCGCTTCGGCAGGAGCTGTGAAATCTCTATCATTTGAACTTGAGGGTTGTGTCCCGGCCAGAGATGACTTATTCATGGCACCGTGTGCGCACCGGGGGAAGATTATCTACCCATGGGGCCCACCCCCTCACCAAGGGCAATCTAACGAAATGTTAACCTGTGGTATATAACACTTTATCTGCAGCCGGAGGCGTCTGTTACCTTAAACAAGAGGGCAAATTATTACAGGAAAAGATTTCCAGCAGGTAAAAGGGTTTTTAAAAAAAGCTGGGTCTGTGTACTTGGCTCTGGAAACACAGGTCAGCAAAGATTAAAAAAAATAATTAGCAAAACGTCTCCGAGGTGTTTAAAGGGCTCTCCAGCAATTTGCCATCGCACTTTCATCAGAGGTAAATTTAAACAAAGTCTACAGGGAGGCTAGCAACACTGAGCTGGATCCTTCGAGCTAAATGCTAATGTCAACATGCTAACACGTTAACAGCATAGACCGGGAATAAAAATGGACGGCATGACTGCTCCCCAAAAAGGAAGCCAAATCCTCTTGAGTGCCCCCTGGTGGCTGGCTGCAATTTATATATTTTTAATGCGATAACAATGGGGTGAAACTTGAGGATTAATAGCTGAGACTTACGAATTGGTGGAGGGCGTGCGTCGGTGGGACCTGGAAACCCAGCTGGCAGGCTCCCAACGTGCCGGACGGCAGAATTCAGGTTATCTTCGCTTCATTTCTGTAAAGTCAAAAGAAGTGGAGGCACGTCAATCATCTTTATTTTCAGGGGGGTTCACAACAACAATGCTAACACGTTGACTTTCCAATTTCATTGCACTTCATACAAAAGGTTGCCGTTTATGGTTGAGAGGCTTCACTGTGAGCGGTGGTGTGGAACGCCATCACAGACTGAAGTATCCTAACCACAGTCTTTACAGTTCATCCTGGATCTCCAAGCAGCGCTCGCAGTTTATAGCGAAGGCTCAAGTTGCCGTCTCACGCACAAGATCACCTCTGATAATGGAACTGTCTGAGTGGGACTCGCTGTGACTGGAAAAACTGAATCCTTATACGTGACGTTTTCAATGATAGAAATGTGCAATGGAAACATTTTTTCTTTAAAGGAAAAGGACGCATGTTACATATCTCGGTAATTTCGGTTTCAATAGATCATCAATGCTGAGAACATAGGATTCTCCCTTGAGTCCTGCGCTCCACTAAAAAACACCACGTTCCTCCACGGTAGGGCTGGGCGATATGGGAAAAAACATATATCACGATATGGATTATTTTATATCACGATAGCGATATATATCACGATATGCCCTCTTGCTCTACTGGATAGGGGTGTACTTAAAAGTGTGATCCATCACGCAGATTTCAGTTCTCTTTATTTTCAGCATCACAAGAGAAACATGTTCATTCAATTGCTGCACACAAATTAAAAACATGGAACACAGCAGAACACACTATAACACACAGTATAATTTACTCTGAAGGGAAAAAAAGTGAAGGCTACTGCACCTGTGTGTGTGGTGTGTGTGTGTGTGTGTGTGTGAACACAACACACAGGTGCAGTAGCCTTCACTTTTTTTCCTTCAGAATAAATTATACTGTGTGTAGAGGTAGTACAGTAACCATCATATGGCAATTAATACATTCACTTCACTTAAGTGCACACGCTTCAGGTTTGAGACGAGAATTAACAAATAAACAAACAAAAAATAAAAGTGCATCTTTTTTTTTAAATCTTAACTCTGCAACATTGTAGTGCAACATGTACAGAGGTTGGACAAAATAACTGAAACACCCGTCATTTTAGTGTGGGAAGTTTCATGGCTCAAATGGACCAGCCTGTTGTCCAATCTTCATTAATTGCACATTGCACCAGTAAGGTGCTCACATTTTGAGCAAAACTGTGCTCTTACACTGCTAATTGAACCTTCAAATTTCACTTTTCTGGTGCAATGTGCAACCAACGGGTGTGTTTGGCGCGAGGGGAGCGGACGTCGCGCGTGGGAGTCTCGGATGTCCCGCGAGGAGGAGGAAGCAGCTCGTGTTGTGATCCGCGCTGTGCAGCCGCCGTTAGCCGCGGAGCTAAGTGATGCTAAGCTAGGCTAAGGCTGGAGAAACCCCCGGGGGGCGGACGCGCGAGGAGAGACACGCACCCCCGCGGGTCGGAGCCGGATCCCGTTTAACGGTGCGTTAGTTTAACGCGTGTCTCCGCTGCGGCTCCGGTGGATTCACGAACAAGCCCAACTGCTCTGACGCATAATAAAAAAAAAAGTTTATCACGATAGAAAAGATAGAGGAGAAAGGTCACGATAGACACGTTTCTATCGTCCTCACGATATATATCGTCATATCGCCCAGCCCTACTCCACGGTGTCTGTCATGAAAAATCGTAACAAAAACTTATGAAAGTACAGCAAAACTTTACACAGACTTTAAACGTGAAGTTGCTGTAGCGCACGTGTACATTTTAAATAGCACTCACCACCACTTCTCCTTTGCTTCCTGAGGCGTTTACATGTGCAGACACAGCCGAGACGACGACTGTGCAGGAAACATCCGTGTGACGGCTCCGAGGTGACACACTTAATTTCACTTAATGCGTTCACCTGGAACCCCAGGTGTTAAACAAACCCTGATTAGATTACATTTCATCCTGCTGCAATTAAAACCAGCGGGGCTCTGCGTCCTGAGGCAGGACAAGCGTCGCACACACACGCACACACACAGTCACACACAGACACACACAGTCACTCACAGTCACTCACATCCCTCATCATGTCGATAATTATGTATTGTACGCATATCCATATCTGTGGGAATCCCTGCAGAGCTACAGCGAGTGATTGTGGGTAATGGTGGCACCTTCTCCCGGGGACGCATGGCTGGTCACTCTGGCCTCTCCAAGCATTGTGGTGTGATCGATCCTCACACACTCACAACACACACACACTGACACACACACCCTCTTCGTGCCTCTCGCGGCGTCCCCCCTCCCTTCTCTCCTAGGACATTTTACTCTGGCTCACGCACTGATGCGTTTGATTGCACAGCACCTCACCAGGGCCAACTCATCAAAAACCTGATCCTGGGAGAGGCGGGCGAGGGAATAAGTTTGGCGAAGCTATCTCTCTAGTGGAAACCTGTGGATAAGATAAAGTCTGTTTAAAACTTGAGAAACTACAGAGCGGAACGTCTTCACGAGTGACAAAGTGTGGTGTCACACTATCGGGGGGGGGGGGGGGGGGAGCCACAGTAAAGTATGTACAGTAGATAACAGAGCGGGAGGTCGGAAAGGAATGGGCACAGAAATTCCCATACCTCCATTGACACGTGGAATAAATGGAGGTTTGATTTAAATGATTTAAAATAGAATTATCACCCTGTGGTTGAATGTCTCCGCTTCGGTTTCAGTCTACATACTTTATTTTTCAGACTCATATGAGGTCACCGTGACCTTTGACCACCGGAATCTAATGAGTCAATCTTTGAGTTCAAGTGACAACTGGTCAAAATTAGAAGAAATTCTGCAAAGGTGGATATATCATGTTCAATATGTTTTGTGAGGCCACCGTGACCTTTAACCACCAAATTCGAAATCAGTTTCTCTGTGAGTCCAAGTGAATGTTTGTACCTTGGAGTGTTCCTAAGATATTACGTTCACGAGGCCAAAATGGGTTTAATGAGGTCACATGACCTTTATCTTCGACCAACCAAAATCTATTGAGTGGATCTTTGATTCCAACAGAGCAAAATCCCTCAAGGCATTATTGTTTTCCCATGAATGGGACGGACGGACGCACAACCTCAGACCACAATGGAGAGTCATACAAATGTGGACCATACAATCAAGAACACATCCCCACTGTCGCACAACATTTCCATATCAGCGCTCTAACTCCGGGTTACACTTACAACTGTTGTGCATGCAGCACAGCCGGGCCGCCCCCCCATAGACTCCGTGTCCTTTCCACAGCGCTGTCCCAGCTTCAGTCCGGCCGTTAAATGATTCAGTGGGCTGTCCAAGCTCTTTACTTAAACTTGTCACAGTGCAGGACTTTATTATTGATAAGACGCTGAGTGCAGGACACTCAAACATGCAAGATTTGCACACTTCTGTCAGAACCAGCACTTCTTTGTCCGACTCATCTGTCGTGAAACGGAGAAACTGCAAGAACGGTTAAATATGTGACTGTGTGAGTGTGGGTGGGTGGGTGGGTCGGCGAGAGAGAGAGAGAGAGAGAGAGAGAGAGAGAGAGAGAGTGTGTCATTGTCTCCTCCACCCTGTGCCTGACAGAAGATGACACCTCATTATCGTGGGGCTATAATCTTGTCTCAACCTTGGACCTCAGGCGTAGCCAGTGGACGACCACACGCTCCACGGGCGCCGCCACAAGCCACCTCTCGCTCCCCTCGCACGCTCAGCCGACAGCAGCAATAAATAGTTGTCCACTTGATAACTTTTTTTTTTTATCCAGACCTGCACTCTCATGCTCATAACATCAGGTTAATATGAGAGACCGGCTGTAAATCTGTCCGCAGTCAATCCAGGGAAGGAGGCCGGCTGCTCTAAGCTGGATTTGGTTGAGCAAACAAGTTCTGCGAGAGGAAATCTGTTTGCACAAATGCGAGATATTGTGCTTCGGCGTGTGCGGCTCTCGGTGAGGGAGCCCAGGGAAGTGGCACAATTACCTGTGCAATCCCTTTTGTAAACGGACAGTCTGTCCTTCTGCGGCTCCCCCAGTCGTCTGCACACACTTGCCCGCCTTCAATTTTCCTTCATCTCAGGCTGTGGGTGTGTGTTTCACGAGCCTTTTGCTCTGTAACGGAGCTCCTCTGCGTTATCTCGGCATCGAATCCCATCATACGTGTCCACACACACACACGCGCGTGTAAACACACAAGTGTCCCTCTCCCTGGAACAATGCTGTTCCTTGGTTGAGGGAGCAGCCAGGGTAGATAAGGGCAGTGACTTGAGCTCTGAAAAAAAATACACTTTGCCACAGAGCTCCAGTGTAATTACAACCCTCATCCATGCTGACCATGAGCCCCTGAGCCCCCCCACTGGGACAAGCGTACCTGTGAGTGTGTATAAAGGTGTGTGTTTCTGTGCTTTGCTTGTGTATATGCACAGTGTAACTTCAGACCGCACGCAGGAAAGAAATAAAAATGATCTTCTGATTTTAAATGCAAGAGTAATCTGTAAAAGAGCTGACTCAAGGTATAAAGCTTTCTTTTTTTTTTTAACCCATCTTCAGGTTTTAGGATTTCTTTCCCTCTCTCGGAATCAATCAGAAAACAAAAAGGAGAGATTAACAGATGGAAAACAGCATCAACAGTTGAAGATATGAATATAATTAGTCGTGGTAGAGATACAGCTAATTTTCTTTCACCAAAATAAGAGCACGGTAGGCAGATATCCCCAAAGCAGATACTTCTTCTTCTTCTTTGTTCAGTTTATTGGCGGGGGGCAACCGACATCAAGGTGCACGACCGCCATCTACTGTGTCTCCGGAGGTTTGATACCTGTGGCTGCAGAAGTTATCGATGAGTTGGTGGATAAAAGTTGCTTTTGATCATTCGGATTTGGAGAAAAAGGGAGAGAATCGCAAAGAAAGATAAAAAACAAACTCAAGGGAAAAGAGTCGAGCTCCAGACTGGGACCAAAACGGCCTCATATGCAACCTTTATTAAGAGTTTGAGAAAATTGCCTGATGATCATTACAGTTTTTTTGTTGGTTCCCCTCAGACATAAGTACTTTAGCCATTGTGGTTAAAAGTAGGTCAGTCGGTCTCTCCCTACCTGCACTTACATTATCAGTGCTCATGTTCCAAATATGAAGTGGTATTTGCAGTTTTGTCGTCTAGGTTCAAAGAGAAGTGTTATAGATGTTGGTTACTAAGTAGTTTGGTAACACATATTGTGTGTGTGTGTGTGTGTGTGTGTGTGTGTGTGTGTGTGTGTGTGTGTGTGTGTGTGTGTGTGTGTGTGTGTGTGTGTGTGTGTGTGTGTGTGTGTGTGTGTGTGTGTGTTTGTGAGTGAGAGTCCTATAGCACACAATATCTCTGTAAGTTATTTCTAACTTTGTCGGCACTCTGCTTTGTCATTGTTTGGCTCGACCCAGCTGAACTCGTGATATTTTCCGGTATGTTTACCCGAGACTGTCCCAAACACGGGGTTATTGGTTGACCTACACAACTCGAGCTGATTATCAAAAAAGAGAACAACATGAGGAGAGAGAGGAGGAGAGGGAGGCTGGAGGAGAGGGAGGCTGGAGGAGAGGGAGGCTGGGGGAGAGGGAGAGTCAATGACAGAACCAAACTCGGGCACAACTGATGGTGAGAGTGTGGATGAAGGCCGGTGAAGAAAAGAACTAAACTTTCAATCAAAAGCCGTTTTCAGACATGAATTATGGGTAAAATCTGGAGAAGTGGTTCCAGAGTTTACTCAGAGTTTGTCTTTCACACATGCACAAAGCGGCGGGAGGTTCTCTGCAGACACGTGCTGTCATTATGCTTTGCTTTCATTGGACAATGTTTTTGTTATGTGTTCATTTAAAGATATATCGTTAAATAGAAGATATAATAGAAGATTGCAAGCTCCTCCTCCTGCCACAGAATGTTGATGTTAAGATTAAAGAATAAAACCTCTGACCAAAGATCAGTATTTGAAGGCACACGTGCACAACTGGATGAACGTATGCACACATATATACTGGTACTATTGCCCAGAACAAACAGACACACACACACACGTCTTTACAGTTCCCATTATACCAGTGCATTCAGCCACAATCAATGCTTCCGAACTCCTGCCTAATACCAACAGAGAAACTTTTCCTGTCCCACCATCTGCTGCCGCCCCCTCCCTTGTTCCTCTCCGTACGATTACCTCCCTCTTTCCTCCAGAACAGGCTGAGACGCTTTTGGCCAGAAAGCGTCTTTGTGTGCAGGAACACAACATTTGCACAAACTGTAAACTGCACGTGTGTACACAGACGTACGTGTCTGCGTGTGTTTATATTTGTATAAAGCCAAAGCGTCTTTTGTAAGTAATGCGATTGGATTACAGTGGTGTAGAATTTAAATCCCCGGCCTGTGACTGAAATACCTTTTGTTTCTAAGTTGCTGTGGGTACTGATGCAATGTCGGTGTGTTCCATGCACTGTTTGCATATTCAGACAAACGGGCAGACCCCTGGTGGGCTCGTGTGTGTGTGTGTGTGTGCGCGGTGCCACTAAGCATGTAATTCTCCACTAAAGGTAGCCGGCGCTGGTTAAGCACGCTGCCTTGACTCCTGCAGAGATGCATTTATGCTTGATATCTCCAAGAACTGCAGTGGAAAATTACCAAGACTGCACAGAAAACATAAAGTCCAGAGTTCCTTGATTTGAGGAATCCTGTGTCGACACCACAGGATTCATCACTACACTTTACCAAGGTTATAATAGTTTGTGTTCTGTAATTAACTGAAGGGAACTGACTGCATGACTAAAGACTAGAGGAAGTAGCCGAGCGCAAACCTCTGCCAAGGCCCAACAGTCCGCTTAATCTCAATCAAGCTGCAGTACACACTCTCATGGATATCAGGTCCCTAATCAGCCTGATCTTTAATCAAGAACCATGAATTATTCACCGGAAAATCATGAAAATATATATAGTTTTTCAAAAGCAATGCTCCAAAATTGAATGGCTCTTTTGTTGGTCCATGCGTCATCTTTCCACAAAGTTTTGTGGAAATCCATTTGGTAGTTTTAGCTTCAACAAACAGACAAAAAGACACAAAGACCAAACCATTGCTTGATTGACACGACTGGGACTGAACCAGCTACATACATGAGTAACAATCGTAAACCAGGAGGGTAGCGATCGCACCGGGGACCGAGCAAAATGTCAAAATCAAAGTCTGTACTCGCCCGCCTGAGGTCATACGTGAGAAATACAAACCGGTATCAGGAATGAGTGGAAAGCTCGAACAAATGGGGCTTTTCAAACACACGACGCGACACCGGCACCACTGAGCTCTGGAGCAGCACAAGCCCGTGCAGTGGGCCCCTGTGCACCGCGCCGCACGCCCCGGTGTGCGCTGATCCCTTTACTCCATGTATTCATCTTGATAGACAGATACAACCGCCTGCAGGCTGCGTGATCCAGGACAAACAGTTTGAAGTTCTCGGTTTATAAGAAATATGGACCCCACGCTGTTATTTTCATTGTGGTACAATATGTTTTCACTGCAGCCCTTCAGATCCATTTCCAGCACAAAACGACTGCTAAGTGATTACAAAATAAAACAGGAAAAAACCACAACGCCCCAAGCGAGGCGTCACAACATGCAAACTCCAAAAATATCACTTTCAGTTCGTTGGCATCTAACTTTTTCTTTCATTCGTCTTTGAACACCTCTACTGGGTCCATTCAAAAGATAGGGGGGGGGGGGGGGGGGGGGTATAATGAAGCATGACTCATCGAACAGGTGCCCTCTTAGCAAAAGGTAACTGGAGATGAATATGTGCTTTTTCTCTGAACAGTAATTATGCCCATAATTACCGCAACAACTGTTTCTAAGTGAAGGTTTATTGAGTTCGTCCCCACGCTGGATCTAAAATTAAAACAGATGCTCTGATGCGGACGAACTCGTTCAAATAAACGGTGGTTGTATAATATGACAATTTTTTTTATGTCACTATACTTCCCTGGTGATTTCCAGTTACATTACCTACCCCCCCCCCCCCCAAAGTGTTATGTCCCAAACATAAAGGCCATTTCCGAGGGTGATAATAGCAAACTAGAATCAATAGCTGGTCGGAGATTCTGTTTTCGTCAATTTAATCTGTTTTAAAAGCACGTGTATGACTTTCAGGCTGCTACATATATCCAGGAAGTCCGTGAGCTCGTATGTGATGACGGCGGAGGGACACTCTGCCTTCACACTCCTCCATCTGGCTGTTAAAGTGAAATACTGCCTCACAGCCACGATTGCTGTAAGTATCCTTATCGGCATGTGTTGAATTACAAGCTGCAACCCCCCCCCCCCCGGTAATGATATCTGTGTTTTCAATCAATAAATACAATTTTTTTTTTTTTTGCGCACTCAAAATGATTGACTGGCTCCAAGCTGCAAGTACATCCAACACATTGCAGATACAAAAAAGAAAAGGAAGTGGATTTTTCAAATGTACAAATCGTCATGCTTGAACACAACCGTCTTAAATAAAGTCCCTTTTTTGAAGACGTGCAGAAACAGAGGCTGAGGGAACCATGAATAAAAAATGGTCAAACATCCAAAACCTGACTGTGTTTCATTCTCTTTCATATTTATCCCCATGAGAAACACAATCTATTTGCAAAGGACTTCACGATGATTTCACCGTCTCTCTCTTCCTTCTCCCACGTTGATTTATCTCACACGTATTTTTCTGGGCCCCGTTTTCTTTTTTATCTCTGTTCTGACAATAACAGTGGCTCTGCTAGACGTAATGTTTTTATTAAAAAGGGACATTATATCTCTACATATTGTATGTGCCACCCTCAGGAAGGTAGCAGTGTGTGTGTGTCTGTGAGTGTGTGTGTGTGTGTGTGTGTCCATTGCGTTATGGCAGAGCCAGCTGTCCTTCAGTGATGCTGACGGAAGGATATAAATTCATTACTCCCTGGAGCAGACAACCCATCATTCTCAACACAGTGATTCTGCATTCATTCACTGTGCATATTTGTGTGTACACGTGTGTGTGCGACGCCTCCGAGTAGACCGAGTGTGAGTATGGTAAGTGTAGGTGTGTGTGTGTGTGTGTGTGTGGGTGTCAGATATGGTGAAGGTCAAGCAGATAGGCGGGGTCAGATGACTGTTATTCTCCATCACAGGGAACACAAGCTGCCGGGGATATTGATTGACAGCGGTTATGGCAGCGGCTCCACTCGGCATCTCATTGAGATAAAATGGAAGAGTTCCACCCCAAGTCGAGCAGCCTGCGATTATCTGCCTGCATCTATCACACTTCACGTTGCTTTCCAGATCCCGAGTACATGTGAATATTGATCTGATGGGGCTACAGTGTGTGTGTGTGTGTGTGTGTGTGTAGTTTATCGTTGTAAATTCTCTAGTCATGCTCCATCTTCTAATCCAAGTTTAAAATCTCTTGACCCTGGCTTTCGATCAATGGCTTATAGACATTATTTTATTGCATCTACAGTGTCAATTGTATTAAATTTTACAAATTTTATTTCTATAAATATACTATTATTGTCTTTTTTCTTCGTCTTATTGTTTTTTATTGTTATTATAGCATTTAAAATGAACGCACACATATATATGTATAATATATACATCAAGTTAAAGTTAAAAAATTTAAGATTATGGGTTTGAATTGAGGAAAAGTTACCGACAACTTTGTAGTGAGTTTCAGGCGCACGAAGACAAAGGGAAATCTTCCGAGTTCAGTGTAACTACTTTACACATTCAGTCTAATCTCACCGTTTATCGCTTTACCTTTGAGTTTTTCCTTATAATAGCATTTTTCTTAGCAGGGCAACTAATCTCCGTTGCTCCAGCGTTTCACACACGATTACTGAAAACAACACCGGATCAACGCGCACCGAGGAAGCTCTCAGACGAGCTCGCAAGCTAAATGTTGGAAGAAAGAAGACAAAGAAAAGGAAAAAGAATCAGGACTCAGACTCTTCAAGATGCCTATGGGGTCTTTTTGGATCAAGTACATTTTATATGGTAAAGAAGTGTAAATATTTAATAAGGGTGCGATGTTACAGTTGATGTCTTCGATCATTTATCTGAAGGACGAAGTGCAATAGATGTTCATAGTAGCTGATGTTTTTGCGTTCGAAGTTTTGAAATGGATTTAATCTTAATTCGATCTTGACAAAAAGTGACCCCTGGCCCATTTGAATTATTTTTCGCTGGTATCTGTGCATTCCTTCGCCATTCTCATTTTCCACCTTTGTCCATGGTGATTTATGACCGGCAGAGCTATAGAGGATATTGCTTTAAATGCACCAAAAAAATGGCCATTTCTCATCCAACCCAATGAAGTTATTCAATTGCCACCCAATATGGCAGGGACAAACGACAGCCATTAGGGTGCAAAGCTTCCAGTTGCACTTTGGCCTGAGCCTCTCACCTCGCCATTATGCCGGGCATTCATCAGGAGGAAGATGAAACCGATTCGAGGAGGATCTGATCAGCTCAGCCAGACTCTCTAAAAAGATCATTATTTTCTTATTACTGCTACGAGAGCAATATCATATTCTTTGACCCTGGACATTGTATAGAGCGCACACACTTTGCCGGTATGAGACAGAGCCACAGAAACACACGGAAGCACGAAACAAGCAGAAACCCAGAGTTTGGTTGAAATTGAAAAAAACAATTCTTCAACTTGACCGACATTATATATTTTGTTGGCTTGTCCTGAATGTTTTCAACAATGTTTAAAACCCTGAAAAATCCACAATTTTATTCAGGTAACGGGACGTTTTATTTTGGTCGCCTTTTAATTTGCGTCAAATCAGCTTCACCGAAGAAGAACTGACGAAGAAAACTCCCACTCTGCTTCAGGACGTCCTCAAAAATAGGCCTTTTGTTGTTGCTTTGACACCCCCTAGTGGCCGAAGTCACATCTCGAATGTAATTGAGACTAAAAGAGAAGCGTCCCCTGCCTCTGAGGGATTGAAGGTATCAAAGAGCTCAGACAGATCAGAGACAGAGTCGTTGTGGTATTTTCCCAAAATGTCATTGTCTTTGATGCGACCCACGGTCTGAAAACCAACGGGGATGAATGAGGATCGGACAAAGAAAAGGGACGATTTCCAATTTCTCTCCACCTTTAGATGCGAGACAGCAAAAAAAAAAAAAAAAAGCCAGATACAGAGATGAGGAAATTGGGAGAATGGAACGGAGGGAGTGGAGAGAAATTGTGAAGAAAGGAGGGTATCAGGAGCGGAAGAATTGAAGTGGGAGGAAAGGTAGAGCTCTATCACCCGATGATCAAAGCCCCCAGTCTATGAGAGAAAGCAGGAGGCAAAGCTAAAATGGCAGCGAGGCAGACATATGGCTCTATTTTGTGCCCCATTGTGCACGTGCAGACATTTCCACATCAATTTGGCAGCCGGGGTGTACGAGACGATTTCCGATGTCAAGAATGAGGGGTCGTCGTGCTCTCGCTGCCCACCGTTCTGACATAATCAAATCTACCTGACACACGGAGCAGGGTGTATTACGCACTATCTCCGAGCCCCCATTAAGCCCGGTGTGGGAGAACCCAGAGAATCATTTGACCGTGATATACTGAGTAGTCCCACAGGAAAGGTGGCGCACGTGGCTGTCACATCCAAACCAGCAGAGTCCATCTGTGCTGGAACATGTTATCCACGTGCTCCGGTTTCCAAGACAACTTAAAGCAATGTTCTGCTGCTGCCGCTGCTGTAACCAGCTCAGTTAGTAAGTGGAGTTTAAACCCTTTCACCGCCTCAACGTTTGCTTTTTCTTTGTGTTCGCGGTTTGATTTCGAACAACATAGAAAGGTTGGGAATGCTGAAGACTTTTTTTAATCTACTTGCAGTCTTCATTCATTCCATAAAAGAAATCAAGGCCTGTCTGCACCATAAGAATTTTGAATGGCACTCAGTAGAGCACGTAACACAGCCGAGGCCCGCTGTCCCCTTAAATTCAATCAGATTATCAATTCCCCTTAATATGTCTAAATTCTTTAACGACCAATCCATGAATTACTCCCTGGGAAATTGGTGAAAATGTCAAAAAAATTGCGATTTCTGAATGTGATAGAAAAACTCCTGGGTCCCTTCCCTTTGTCCAGATCCACAGCAAAACTTACTGGATCTCTCTCGGTCCATTTCACCAAGTTTTAGTGGAAATCTACTGATAGAAAATCCGAATACTGCTTTTTTAAAAGGATGTTGGACTGAAGCCGGGCCGGAGCGCACCTGCACCCCCCCGAGCCAGTAGCCCACAATTAGAAGAGATCATCTGCCATCTGCCATCAGAGCTCATTTGAAGTGAGGTGTTAAATTGGGTACGAGCCGCGTGCACCTGCCCCGTGTGTCTTCTCACCCAGTCAGAGGGGCCGTGGCTTAACCTTCACCGACTAACCATCGTGAAACATTAGGCTTTAAATTCAACCTGACGCTCTTTGAGAGTGGACACGTAAACTGGGTGCTCGCAAAAAAAAGCAAAAAAAGTCTCAGAGTAATTACGAGGAAGAAAGTGGGAGGAGTTTCCCACCTGTGGAATCGCAGCGAAGGCGTCAGAGACACGACTCTGCCTCAGTGTCTGTGGAGAGGAAGTTTTGAACGATCGGAGGTGGCGTGACGGAGATTCTTCCAAACTCGTATAGGATTGGGGGGGACGTGGGAGGTGCATCAAATAAGGGAAGGTTGATTGGAGTTCATCAACAGGCTGCAGATAGCGGCTGTCGGCCAGACCGGCAGCTTGGCGGCGTGCGGCGTAACAACCGCCAATCCTCTGGGGTCTCAATCCAGGGGCAGGTTGGATGATGTGCTCGGCCGGGCGTGGTTTCCACATATGCCAGGATAAACTGGGAAACAGTTTTTTTTTCCACTGCACAACATCAATAGAGAACAGGACAAAGACGGTGAGATGGAGAGCTTCCTTCACTCATCGCCAAATTAAATTGGATCCTAGGGGATGTTTTCGCTGGAGTCTGCACTCAAATCTAATTGCTATAACTATTACTAAACATGAAATAGATTCTTAAAGACACTTATTTTCCAACAACCTGGATAAATCAACATTAAGTGGTTTTGTCGTTTTTTGTTTCTTTTCTGCTGTTCGATCCATTTTAAGTTGCGTCCTAATCTGTTCTCTAATGCCTTTGTATCAAATATCCAATATAATTGTGTTTTTACCTCATGGCTCAATGAAGGAGAGGAAGGACACTAAATTCTCCGGCTTGCCGAGAGTCAAATACGTAATTATAAAACATCAGAAAATAAATGAAGATTAGGAATTAGAGATATTTGAATGAGGAACTATTAAGATTCTTCGCCCCTACTTTTTGTGTTATGCCAAAGTTTGTCTGTTCGGGCTGTTTTGGTTTCTCGCCTTTTTAAAATTGGCTTCTCAACTTTCCTCTTCTCCACATCCTCCCTCTCGTCTGTCTCCTCTCTGAGGAACTTTCTTTTCCTCCACTCCTCTTTTCCAACTCGTCCTTTTCCTCTCTCGTTCACGCATCAGGCGTTTCCAAGGGGGGCGCGGTGAACAGTAAACTTTTTACAGCATTGTCGGGAACCATAAAGAGAGGCATCGTTTTAATCTCAGCCCTAAAACCTTTACTTTTTTACTTTTTTAATAATGTGAGTGACTCACTGCAAAGAGACGCACACCTCCACTTTTACTGGGGATATTTACAAAGTTGCTCTCCGCTGCATGCTGCACAGATGTGTGGGCTGAGTGCAATGAGGGTAAACGCTGAGGGTTTCTCGAGTGTGTTTGAGTGTGTGTGTGTGTGTGTGTGGTGTGTGTGTGTTTGCGCATACACATGCATTAGTGTATCCATAATTTGCACAGTCGGCTGGAAACATATTATTAGCGCTCTACTTGGAAATTATAATACACCGCAATTTAAGTCCTAACTTTAGAAATTATATTATAGCTTTCAGTGGTAAGTAAGTTAGGAGTGGTCTTTGAATATCACCCGATAGCATTTTTAAAACTGTGAAATACCAAGACTATTAACCGACACCTAGAACTTCAGTGTTAAAAGTTGAGCGCAGGTTATTCTATGTTCATCTAAATGTAAGGTTTCCTTTTTTTTCCTGAACAGCGAAGAGCAACACGGACAATGTGACTGACAGTGAGGAGGCAGCTGATGTCTGTTGGTGCTGCTGACATACTGACGCCCGCTGGTTAATTGAGCTTCCTGGCAGTTTGGAGTTGTCCTGTCAAAACTTTCACTGATGTCTCTTTCCGACGGAAGCCCATCAGTCAGTTATTTCATTTGTGAAATTGGCAATTAGTGGTGAAGGAACCACTTAAACAACACGGAGAATTTGGAAAATAATGTTTTGGAGACTGGGGCACGTTGGCAGCAAGTGGCTGTGGTGGCACATTTAAGGGCTGAGGCCTGACATTAGGGAGTAAAAACAATTTGACATACAGATAAATTTGCCAATACATATACTTCAATGATTCCTGAGATGTTCTCCTCAAACCCTCTTTTCTTCATCGTCCTTATTCTGTTAAATATCGGTTTTCGTATATCGACAAACGTAAACGCCGATAGAAAATGTCTGTGAACGGCTCATTTCAGCTGCTTTTTAAAACCTTTGAATTCGTGGGGCCGTAGTTTTAAAACATCCACGATTCATTCTAAAGCAAAAACTAATTACACGCAGCGACACGGGTGAATATAATCCATACAGCCGAGTGTTTTCATTTATTACTCACTCTGTTTTGAACCACACATGGCACGGGACCCCCTCCCGATTGCCTGGGGGTGTTTTGCACTGCGCATAAACATGCCCACACCCCCAATTACCATTTCACTCTTTATGCATACGAGCCCAAGAAAGCTAAATCAAAAGACGTTGTCTCTCTGATGTTTTTTAGTTTGAAAGGACATAAAAGGAGGACGCAGACCTTGGCATCATGTAAATTGTTGCCCTGACTGACAACTCCCCCCTCAGGGGACGCAACCAAGTTAATTTGAGCTTTAAAGGTCAAGCCGGATGCTGTAATGAATTACAACCGTCAGTGACTAATGAAATCAGTGAAGAATAATGATTAACAGATTATTTTTTAATTAACGTGACCACCAATGCTGATTTTTGACTCCGCGAGCGCACGGTGAAACACAACACTGGAACCCACAAAGGGAATATTGTGAGAAAGGAGTGTGGGGGGGGGGGGGGGGTGTGGGGGGAGGCGTTCGTAGAGACACAAACTCTTACACAGAAAAAAAAAAAAAAGATGTGTATGCAGTGTATGGTGCATTATATCATCATAACATACTTCTCCCCAGACTGTTGACCCTCAGCGTCTGTTTGTAGTTTCCTTCATCAACACTAATGAAACATCTGTCTGCTGTTTCTCCAACAGAGGCGGTACAGTTAATTGCAAATAGATTACCCTGCTAATTATGTCACTTTTCAATGTCCGTGTTTGTTTTCGAGATTTAGAGTGAAAAGGGGAAGTAGTGTGTATATGTGTATGCCTGTTTGTGTGTGTGTGTGTGTGTGTGTGTGTGTGTGTGTGTGTTGTTTCTTGAGTCCTCCTTTATTCAAGGCTATGTAAACAACCCTCTTGTAAATGCACCCTTTGAGGATCCACTTATCCGCTTACTGAGGGAGTTGAGTTGGTATTTGCGAGGCGCGATCAGCTGTGCATTAGTGACTATGCTCCGGGTGGCCGCTCGCGTCCCTGCCCCTGCCACTCCTGCTTTTCTGTCTGTCTGAATTCTCAACGAGCAGCGATAGGAGAGAAAATCCTTCATGCGACCCTCGTCTTTTCTTACTCCGTCTGCGTTAAGTCATGTGTCCGTACCCCTTTGGCATTTTCCCCTCATGAAAAGTGTAATTTCTCTCTCACAAGCTCTTTGTGCCGATTGAATCGACAATATAAATGTCTCTCTCCTTCTTCTTCTTGTGTGTGTGAGTATCCGTGAGACAGAAGTCAAATATCAATCATAGGGAACCAAAAGAGAAAATACCGGTTTCCTCCATGTCAACGAGGCAAAGGTGGAGACACAACACGGTCGTGTGAAGTGTGGTGGAGGAGAACCAGCAGCAAGGAGAGGTCAAGAGGTCGGGATGGGAAACACAGGGAAACTGACAGAGTAGGTTTGACGGAACACAAAGTGGCGCACAGGTCCAGACCTTTACTGAGCAAGATGGAGGAATCAGGACGACGGTGCCTCATAAGGCGCCAGCTATACGAGCGCTGGTAGCCACGAACAAAGTGCATATGGTTCAAAAGCACCAACTTAAAATGAATTCAAATATTGGATGAAAGGAGGCGAGTCAAGCATGGAATGGGAAAGAGGGTAGAGACACGGTGGGAGGTGGACCCGCAGAGAGAAGTGTCAGGAGTTGACATGATCACAAGAGAAGGTGGTTAGTAATTCCATAGTAGGCTATATGGTGAGGTGACCCAGCTGCCCTTGTGGGCTTTTACGCTGTGGTCCAGAGGCCCCGGAGGATGCAAAGCTGTTCTGAGGTCAGCTCCAAAGGCACAGGGATGAAGCCTCTCCATTGAAACAGGCTGCCAAATCCCCAGGCCGCAGATCAGATGAAATTAAAAATGCACAAGCGGAACTATACATCTACGCCCAAGGCTGAGCTTTAGTATTCATTGGAAGAAAAACAGAGGAAGGAAAGAAGGGAAACTAGAATGAAAAGGGGACAGAATGTGGGGAGGGGACAACATGGGGGGGGGGGGGGGGGGGGCGCTATACCGGAGAAAACCTGTAACATGCCGAGATATAATTATCTCAATGTGAAGTAAAATGATATTATTGCAGCATTTAATGAAAATGCATAAATTCATTATCTTTTTCAATTACGTGTAGGATTGATCTTATGGACGCTGGGATGATGATAATGAGTGAGTCTATAAAAAGATACAATAATAAACACGATCACCTCGAGCCGTCGTGGCGGGGATGCGTAATTAACTGTTCTCGTAAAGACACGACGTGGGACGATCGCCTCGTGGTTCGGGGACAAAGTGTCCCAGGGTGTGTGATGGATATTTTTCGTACGAGGTCGAAAGGACAGAGTGCGACTGTTTCTAAAAATATTACAACTAAAACCAGTGGTTCAATGCAGAGTTATTCTTTAGCGTCACATTTGCTGCAGACAATCAACCTCAACACAGAACAAAACCGGATTGCTTTTCTAATTTGAACACGTTAAAGGACGTCAAACTAAATGGAGGGATATCATTTTTGTTCTCAACAGTCTGACTTAAATCAAAACTTAGATTCTACCCGTGCCAGTAATTTTGGGGGACAAATGGTCTCCTGCAAACCTGCATGACAGCTACATGAAGAGGTGTTGTGGTGTGAGGTCTGCCTCCCCGCTGAGAACTACAGATGTTCCACCAAGTTCTGCCTTGAGACAGTTAAACCCTGAGAAATTGAGAATGTTCTCATTTTGTTGACAGCTTTGTTGGCAGGTTGAGGCTCTTTAATGAAGCAAAACTACATCCGAGATTGTTTATGTTATTATAAGAGGTGTTGATCAAAGTTTTCGGATCATTATCAAACTGTGACGGGACAAATGAGACTACGACGGGTCTCCACAGTCTTGGTAATGAATGGGAAACACTGAGGATACCTATAAACCATGTCATTGTGCGCTGGTGTTAGTGGCAACAGGAGAAGAACAACTGCCCAACCGGGAGCTGAGTGTGCAAACTTGATGCTCGATGCTAACAACACCGGCAAGGTTCACGCTCAGGAGACACGAGTCGGCCACTTTAAGCTTGTGTGCACGAACGGGAGGTCGTGAACTGCTCCCAAAAATAGATCAAATCACTTTCAGAGACCTGCTGCACGAAACTTCCACTATATTCTTTACCACAAGAGAGGGGCGTGAGAAATGTGTGAAACACAGACGAGCATTGGAGCAGGATCAACGACAGGAACCGGAAAAATGCTCTCTGAGTTTGCAAAAACAACGGTTCTCTCTTTTGGCAGAGGCAACATATAATTTATACATGTCCATCCGTTAATGAATTTTGCAAATGGTGTCACTGTTGTCGGAGCCAAAGGCGACACTGCCGACAACTAACCAGCCTGCTAGTGAGAATTATATTTTATAATTATACGATCAGTGGAAAAAGAGGCTGCAATGTGTCCACTGTAAAGACACAGAACAAAATAATTCGCAGTTTCAGGAAGAGGGGAAGACGAGCCTGTGAAATTCCCTGCGTCAGATGCGTAAATCGCAGGAGCCTGAACAGTGGAAGCAGTCACTGAGGATCTGTGACTCATAAAGTACCTGTATATATAGAGTGACAGTAAAACTCTGCGTCCGGCGCTCTGTAAGCCGGCAACAAGACATGCCGTAAGCAGCTTAACGTCACCGCAGAACAGAAGGAAGCTGAGGGAAGAGAGCAGGATAGAGGAAGGGTGGAGTGGGGATGGATGGACGGACGACGGGGGGGGGAAAGAGAAACGGGGGATTTGGGCCTGTGATAGGACGTCACATGGACGGGTGAGACGAGTGAGGATAGACGCCGGGTGAGCGTTAGCGAGCGAGGGAGTGGGAGCGGAGTAGACAGCGAAAATGAAAAATCCCTTCCGGACGGCTCGGTGACAGGCCTAAGTAACAACCCCCCCCCCCCAACCAAGTCAGTCGACGCATAATCCAGGTAACGTGGCACGAATAATAGATGAAACATCAAACGCCAATCCCGCCCCCCCCCCCCCTGCTAACCTCCCACCTTCAGCTAACCAACCACAGCGCTCGCACCCCTGCCTGCCAGCCCCTCGCATTCCACAATCCCCTTTCATGTTACCTCCGCGCCGCACGCTCCAGAAGCTTATCGCCGCTGACAAATCCTCCAATACGCTAAGAAAAATAGAGCGGAATACTTTTTGTTGCATAAATTGCAGGGGGGGGAAAAATGGTCATGTTCATTATTTATATGTTTGCACGTGAGGTTGTCGTACAGTTTCTATTTCCACCCATTTCCGGGGTGGCGGTGTAGGCGGGGGGGGGGGGGGGGGGGGGAGATGTGTGCAGTCCCGGAGCGTGGCAGGAAGACAGAGTGTTACTGCTCCCACGGTGAGAATTTGAGGGGATCGCTACATAAACATGGGGCCCATTAAGTATGGGGGAATGTAATTTGTGGAAGTGACAGATCATTCTTCTGTGTTGTCTGGTAATTGCAGCCGCTGCATCACCGGGGCCTGCGAGGGAGACAGATACAGGACGGGGAGTTTCAAAGTCGATGCGGTCAACAAAAGGTACATTCATTTGTGTACAGCCGCTTCATCATACACCGACGAGAACTTGTGTCTCTGCTGCAGCGAGCTCGGTGGAGCGTTTCTCCTCGAGGCCCCTAGTTAGTGGGAGCTGGTAACACGTAATTGAAGGTGGCAGAGAACTGGCTGAACCGTGCTGGAGGCGGGGAAGAGGTGGAGCTTGATCAGGAGTTGAGGGTCACCAAAGGGTAAAAAAAAAAAAAAGGCAGCAAGCAACAGGGGCAGAATGGACGTCCAACTTCTGAAAGACTGATTGGAGTTTAAGGCTTCTTGTTTTCCCCTGACTGCTGCTAAACACACACCACACCACACGCACACAAACAAAAAAGCGTGAGCACATCCACCGCTATGGATCATCAGAGTTTACCTCAGCAGAGCAGAGTCCTCAGGGCCAGAGTCGGGGGTCTCCTCTGCCCTGCTTTCCTACTTCGCGCTCCTACCCCCACCCCCCCCCCCCCCACCACCACCCATCGCACTTTTTCTCCACAGAGCCCCAGAGCCGAGACCTTAATGAAGACGAATGCGAGGAATCAATTTACGGCATCTTCCCTCCATCTGGCTGGGGCTCGTCTCTGCGCCTCAATTAGCACGGCAGCTGGGGGAGAGCTTCTCCAAAGCAGCCCTATTACACACACCAGCGTCTCGCGGAGCAGCCACGAGCCGCGGGCATCGCTGAGAGAAGAAGCTGCATTTAAACGGGAGGAATGTGCTACTTAAAGCTCAGCAGCGAAAAATCTGATTTCTCTTCTGAGCCAAAGGAATGAAATGATAGCTTTGCCAACTCCACTCTGCACGATTAAATGTTCTCCAACAACCCGGCTGAAGAACAATTAAGAGAATAAGGGGCCGTTCAGATGACGCGCCTAAAAACTGGTGGAAAAAGCCAGACGTGCTGCTTTTATCCCGTATATACAGGAGGCCGTGCTACTGCGTGCCTCCCGTTACTAAGCGACAAAAAACCGCCGGTTCAATTAGTGGGATTCCTCACTGACATTCTTCTGACAGACGCTCGCCAGTGTAGCTTCTTCCCTGAAACCATGTCTGTGCACTCGACGACTGTACATTCGTCTGAAGTGCCAGGGACATTTTGTAGTAATTTCACCTTAAATACTGCCATCATACTAGAACTGCTGCTCTCTTTAACTGCTACTTTACTACATCCTGTGTGTACTACGATTTGAACACTTATATATATGTTGCATACTGATATGTTCACTCCGGGGATCAGAGAGAAACAGCACTTCAATCCCATCTAAGGCAGAATTCACGATAAGGTTGACTTTGACTTTTGACTTTGATATTCTGTCTATCACAGACGCAGATTCAGATTAGATCGACAGACGGGCATGTACAGCTGTCTGTCGTCTGATAGGAAAACTTGTTTCTTCCCCGAATATTGCGAAGAAAAAGATGGTTGAGCTCATTTTAAAATAGTCTCGTCACATAACTGTGCAGCACAGCGCGCTCCGGCTCCATAATTTATAATTCTTTCAGCCCATGTCGCAGAATATACATCACAGACGAGCAGACCCTGCTGCTGTCTCTTCGCGATAAGTTGCAAACTAGTTTTTGGAAATAGATTGCTTGAAAGTTAATAAACAATGACCCCAATCATTCGACTTTCTCAACACAAAAAATATTGGAATCAGTATCAGCGGCGGTGACTAACTCGTAAATTCAACAGACACTGAATCCGGGACAGGCAACCAGGACACAAACACAAATAGCAGCATCTACTGTCCCTGAAACCTGCTGTCTCTCCGGATTAGATCAGTGCGAGTCCGGCGCTATTCCCTGAGCAAGGCTGACAAAATATTGACATGTCACTATCCAACTGTCCCAGCTCAAACTGCTGGCGTCCGTCATCCTGCATATCAGATTAGCGTGAAGCTAACAAATAAGGGCACAGCAGCATACTGCCAAATATCTAGCCTAATCTTGGGCATTTACACTGTAAGCTTGTTATTATGACAAGCTTGGCAATGGGTGGCCGCGGCAGATTTTAACACCAGACTAAATATCTCCGGCAGACGGAGGCTGCGTTCCTCGGAGGGACAGCTCTTTCTGAGTGGGCCCACGGAGGCTGTGAGGCTCAGATGGAGGACACCCAGCGTGGCCTGGTTCAGGGGGTGATCAGGGGACGTCTGGAGGCTATTTTGGCAGAAGAAAACCTAATTAAGTGAGCAGGAATGCGAGTAAGCTCACTATTTGTTCATTTGTTTGGCAGTGGGGCGCTCCAGGGTAGATTGATTGCCTTGAAGATAAAGGAAAATTCAGACCCAGAGGAAAATTGAACTCTTGGATGAAGTCGAAACTAAACTTCATCCAAACACTTGTAGTAGACTTGTAAATGAAGGCAAAGTGTTGATTTAAAAAAATTAAGACTCATTGATGGAACCAACAAACCCTCTCAAGTGGCCAAAGCCATCAAAGGGACATTCACTTTGGCATAAATGTGCTTTGTTTTCATTTTTCAAGCTAAACGGTGTCTTATCAAAGTGCGTAGGTGTGCGCGCTCACTTAATTAAGTTCCTCCATGTAGGTCATGCTCGATTCACAACGTGCCTGCACGCCGCTCTCTCGTCTCCCTGTCTCTCAACTCCTACTCTCCCCCTCCCACTTGGCGTTCTTGATGCCGAGGACTAACCTTCTGCAGAAATGTCAAAAGTGGAAATAAATGTAAGGTTATTTCGGTCCCGACTTTGATTCTTGCGCAGCTCGAAAATATACATTAAGTCGGTGTTTGCGTCTAGATGAGAGGTGAAGGGGTCACGGGTAAAGAGGCATATTATGTACATACATACTATATATATATTTCAACCACAGGTCTGGTGGAGGAAATGTAGAGATAGCCATGAATCTGTGTCTTAAAAAGTCCTGCCCCTGCAGCCTGTGACTCACACATACAGTTCTTCTAACAGCGTGCCCTGCAGCAGTGGATACACATGCCGCTGGATGAGCTGCACAACGCTCTACAGGGAAAAGAGATGGGGAAGACCCCTTCATAGCAACATAGAGGAGCCTCTGACATCCATGGCTATATATATATGTGTGTGTGTGGTGTGTGTGTGTGTGTGTGTGTGTGTGTGTGTGTGTGTGTGTGTGTGTACACGTGTTGATGAGTTAGAGAGTGAACACTGAATCCTGCCTCTGGGGCATCACTCCACCCTGGCAGTGGCTGTGTCAGCATCAGAGACATTTCAGCCAAATGTCAAGTGTACTACCGCGACAACACTGTGTCTACATTTTTACTGTGAGTTTGCACATGTGTGTGTTCGTGAGCATGACGCTGGGCACACTTCATACTGCACAGCAGGCCTTCTGACAGTTTAAGTAGCAGGTGGAACTTGGTGCAGCCCGCTAAAGGCTTCGTTTAGGCTCGGAAGGACACTCGTAGACGTATTTAATTAGAGCTTTGGTTGTTCGGTGGAGTTCTACCTGGGAATGAATCTGACAACCAAGAAAAAGCCTTGAGCCTTTTCCCGGTTGTTCCGTGTAACAAGTACAAGCCCCCTGTATGTGCACTGAAACATCAGATAATGATCGAAAGGACCCCGCGAGGAAGAGGGAGAAGCCCCTTAAACCCTCCTCTGCACCGTGTGATCCTGTCACTGTGTATGTCTTACCATACTCTCTGGCCTCGCAACCTCCCCCAACCACTCGAACACCGAGTGGCTACACTCTCTCTGAAGTCAGTCCACACCAATTAGCCTTTCGCTGCAAGCTGTGCCTTCACACTGTCAGCGCGGATCACCTGCTAGCTCCACGCCGCCTATTAACGACGGAGATGACTGAACGCGGAGGTGGTCGAGGAGGGATGGGCTCTGCGGAGTGGTGCTAGCACTCGTCTTCTCAACACACGTGTTTGACCGGGGGAAGAGAGATACGTCTGCGCCAATCAGCAAAAGCAGAGTCTCTGTGGTCTCTGCGCCTCCTCTGCCTTTTTTCTCCATTATTTTCTTTTTTGTTCGCCAAACTTAAAGTGAGAGGAGGAGGGAGAGAGGGGGGGGGGGGGGGGGGGGGGGGGGGGGGGGGGAAACATGCATGTGTGCGTTTGTATGACTGTAATTGAGAGAGAGAAAGAAAGGGATGATTTGTCTTTGTTGTTCTGTGTAAATAGGAGGGCAGAGAAAAGTGGCTGCAGGAAAGCTGCATCTCTGGTGCCCCTCTCAGGCAGTGAGGTGTAACTGCGCCCCCTCTGCTGGGAGTTTCAAACATGTTTAAGAGACACTCTGTCCCTCTTCTATTCTCTCTCCCCCACACGTCTTCTCCTGCTCCATTTTCTCCATTATTAAATTTTTCTCCCTCGCTTTTCCCGGCGTCATGTTGTCTCTCAGAGCTTCATCACTCCCGCTCTCTCAGCTCCCTCTCCCTTCTCCTGCTCTTTCTGCTGCAGTACTGTGTAATGGATGCCCATGGGTTATGCGTACCTGCTGCGTACAGTGAGCTGTGATACCGCTAAAGAAAGATTTAAAAAATACATAACAGTACATTCAAGTCGTATGAGTGTATTAATGAGGATAAAACCCCTGGAGATGAACCTTCTCGTTTTCGAGGGGGTTCTTGTGTATCATAGTTAATGAACACTAAATAAACGTGTTCCCGCCGTATTATGCTTCCCACAACTCTATATAACTGAACTGGAATCACATTACAGCGCCTAGCCACAGAAGTCCACAAGAGACCAATAACAAGGACGACTGGTAATGACAAAATTAATTAAATGCAGAGAGAGCCACTGGAGAATGGGCATGTTTTCACTGTAGCCCAGCATCAAATTAAAAGAATCCAGAAATCCGTGATTACATTTCCATTAAAATCGCGCCGGCCTTCCTGGTGATTAGGTTTGAGGCGACCGTCAGACCAACAAGCCCTGAACTCAACACAACTGAAACTACAAAATCTGTTGTCGGTAAAGTACTAAACCAAATCATATCAGCTTATTCCAGGTGTAATCACAGACCCTCGATCCACACAAACAACTCCTCCTCAGAACTTTTGCCTTTATACTGTTTGGTTGGGAGAATTTACACCTTTGTTAATCTTTTCTTTTTGCTTGTAACAACACTAATTACTTAAAATAGGTAGAAACAGGCATGTTTTTGTCTAGATTAGGTTAGGGGTTTAGAAAGTCATCATCCACACAAACAAGAAATCTCGTTGTGGAAAAGTAGCTAGAGGTCATTTTAAGAATACTACTAATAAATCTATAATCTTTCTGTATGTCCATCTTTACCCCCCTCAATTTTCGATTGAGCTGTAACAGAGAACTTTAGCTTCCATTTGTTTAAAACAGCACTTCCCCATAGCTTTTTGTAATAATGCCACACAACAGCTCAGGTAGCTACATTGTAAACAGGCTAACACATAGTGGCTACTTTCAAACAATAACCAATGGACACAACATCCACTACATGAGTTGATCGTGAGGATTTTAAAGCTAACGCTCAAAATGAGAATGGCTTGTAGCTGTCCATGGTGCTGAAGAGGCCTGGGGTTGACTCACTGCTCATCAGTCGCTCTACGTCACACAAACACATCCAGTCCCACAAAGTCACGGTGGCTGAAACCCAACTGTGACGCATATGCAATTAAATGTGCTGCTTTAATCACGGGGAAATCCTCACGGTGCATTCACCGCCTGCCAGACGACTCCGGTTTCCAAACTATTTGTGATGCGGGCAAAAGATAATGAAAATGTGGCGTCAGTGTGCCGTGGCCGTGTTGTGCCCGGGTAGCAGGAGCTTTACAGCAATGCAGTGACAGCAGCACAGCTAAGTACAGAGTCTTGGGAAGATGTACTTAGAGCTTTAATGGCGTATGCTAGACAGCAAAAGCTGACTGCGGAGTACTGAGCACCGCGGGGATGCCAGGGGGAGACTCGAGAGGGAGCAAGACAGTGGGAGAGGGGGGGGGTACAAGAGGAGGGATGGAGGGGGATGACAGAGGAGCTTCCATTACTAAACAGAGGGAACATTAAGAAGATTTAATTTGCCTAATGACAAAGGCAGATCCCTAAATGGCTGCGCACTACATTGTAGTGAAGCATATTCCGTTAATGCGATACATCTCTGAATATTTAGCTCTGGCTCCCTCAGCTGTTTTCCTCCTCTCTTCAGCTTTTCCCTCGTTTCCTTTAAGCTTTTTTGCTTATACCCCCCTGTGCCAGTTCTTTTATTACATAATATTGCGGACAAAAAAGTACATAGAGGCTGGTGTGCATGTGCATCCATGCTCTCTTTATGTGTCCCTCTCTGCTCCTCTTTACTTCTCCATCTCCTCAATCCCTTCACCTCCTAAACACAAAAAAGGAAAGTATTCATACGCAGATGCACAAAAACGTATAGCCCCAAAAAAGCTGCTGCACAAGCAAATCTTGCACACAAACGCACACAAACACACACACACACACGCAGAGTCAAATCAATGCAGGGTTTAATTAACATCAAAGCAAAGTTTACATACCAAGCTCCAGGTGTGGGTAAAGCGTATGCACTCATAGATGTTGGCAAAATACACAAATACAGACACAAATCGCTCCATAACTTTATAGCACCGAAGCTACTATTACTCCAAATGAGCTTTTAAGTCAATATGGATGCCTTGATAACGCTACACATATAAATGAATGTGCAAAAGTCTCAAACACACATTCACACTCAATTTAGAGTCTGCATGTCTTTGGACTGTGAGAGGATTCCAGAGTACCCTGGAGAAAACCCCACGAGGACATGGGGAGAACAGGCTAACGCCGGGATTTGAACCGGCAACGGTGCTAAGCGTCACACCACCGTGCCACCCTAACACCCGTTAGCCCTCAAATGCTTCCAGAAGTGCTGCAGTGGAAAAATGTAAATTTTTACATATGAAAGATGGATTACCGTGTTTTTAAACCGTGCTTGTGTTTTCGTGAGGCTTCATTTGTTTCGGGCGGTGCTTCAATTTGTCGCACGTAAGCAGCTCATTCCTCTTTGTTAGCCGACTAATAACGTTATAAGTCAGAGGGACTTTGTTTTGCTGGGCCACAGAAACACAGAAACCATTCCAGGGCTCTTACACTCTATCCACATATTCTTTTTCTTTGTGCTGCAATGCAATGCCTTTCTTTTCTTTCCTTATTTGGGGGGGGCTCTTCTGCGGCTGTGCTCAAGATTAGAGATTAGATGGGGGAGTATCCAGCAGGGGGATTTAAGATTGTTAAAGAATCTAGTGTTTTAAGCAGGGATGCCAAAGGTCTTAAAAGATACATTAAAGCTGAGCCACGATAGTATTGGGAGATGAGGGAAAAGGGAGGAGGGGAGGGCCAGTGAGAGTGTGTGTGTGTGTGTGTGTGTGTGTGTGTGTGTGTAGGCATACTTTCCTCCTTGTATGCCGTCGGCAAGAGTTGTTGGGGGGTCTTTCACTTCAATTCCAACATACTTGTTAATCCACTAATTGTGCTTAATTACCTGATGGCTCTAATTAGGGCCCCTGACAGCATGAGAGGCGCGACCCTCCTGATGGTCCTGAAAGAGACATAAAAGACCCCTGGCTGGATGAAGCCCCCGCAGCAGTGAGTGTCTATGTGTTTGTGTATTGATGTGCGTGTGTGCGTGTGTGCGTGTGTGCGTGTGTGCGTGTGTGTGTGTGTGTGTGTGTGTGTGTGTGTGTGTGTGTGTGTGTGTGGTAGACCAAGCAGAAGATGAAAAAGAATTTGCTGGCATGTGATAATTTTTGTTGCCATGTAAGGAGGACGGGTGGGAGGGGGGTTAGAATAATCAGGTTGCGTTTCAGATGATGGGGGTGGGATGATGATTGTTGATGAAGAGCATGTCTATATGTGTGTGTGGGGGGGGGGGGGGGGGGGGGATGAGATAAAGTGAGTGAGCAGCATATGTTCAGTTCACTCGTGTCCTTCTCCTCTTCCTCTTCTCCCTTGTTCCCCCCCTCCTCCTAATAATGATGAGGGGTTGACATGGCAGTGGGCCTGCTCTGTTAACCAGCTTATGTAACCATGCCCCGGCGGCTCGGAGGATGTGCTGACAGCATGCTTTCTCAGCGTCATTAGCAGAGTTACACAGCTGGCTCCGAAACGGGTGGGAGGAGGAGGAGGAGCGAGGGAGGAAAAAGAAAAGACGAAAGAAAGTGTGACTGGGGAAGTTGAGGATATAGAATAGGGGCTGGGGGAAGGGAAGTGAGGGGAGGATGCCGGGTTACAAGGAGCTATGGGACGTCTGGGAGGTCTTTCCCAACTCTCCCAGCTGAGCATCTAACGGAACACTGTTCACACGCCCCGATCGGTCTGTTTACCATCCTTCCTGCACTTACTCAGTTTCCACTGCAGCAATGCAGCAGCAGAGCCTCTGTTTCACCTATTGGTTTTTTTTCCCTCTTGCCTCAAAAGAGTCAGACATAAAAGAAGCGGGGGGGGGGCCCAAAAAAAGAAAGAATAGCTTTTCCTCCCATAGGGCGCTCATTCAGCATGCTATCGAGCCCCACATCAGACGCAGCAGAAAAGCAATTCACATGCAAATACCAGTCTCCCTGTGTTCTGAGCACAGATTAGAAGAGCAGCAACCTTGCGTCACGGACCCCAAACAATGTCGGGTGTGGGCTCGCGTCAGATAACACGGATGTAACACATCAAGGACATCAAACGGCGCCAGAAACCGCACCACGGAGGAAGCTGTCAATCAACGTGTCTGAACCGCAGCATCCTGTGAGGATCAGAGAGAGTATCAAGACAATAAAGCCCACATGGGCCCACTGGGTTCTTTATCAAATCCCTGATTCACATTCCGCAGCGAGAGCAAACTTGTGCAGCGAGCGCCGTCAACAAACCCTCTTTGATTCGGCTGTAGAGCTGCCATGTACATAAAATGAAGCCTCGCAACAGGAGTTGAATCAGCAGCCAAAATATCTCTGAGGCAGTTATGGGCAATTTAAATTAAGCTACAGCAGCGATCGCCTCTTGGCCACAGAGCTGGATGCTGATGAGAGGCACGCGGGCATCATAACAAGAGGCCAAGAGAACAAGTTGATGGGGGTGAAGCTGAAACGCACCTACAGGACTCTAGATCCAGCCTTCATAACCCCCCCCCCAGAACGCACACTCTCCCCGTCTCGCTCCCCCGCGCGGTTTACCACAAGTGGCTTGGCAGCTGCTGTCTGTTTACGTGTTGGTATTCGGGCTGAGTATGATTGGTGGAAGGCCCAGTCGACTGAGAGCCGCGCGCTCAGGGCCCTGGGTAAACATCCGCTGGGCACAGCACAGAGACGGAGAGACGGAGGGAGAGAGGGAGGTGGGGATAGACTGCACATCTCCGATAACCTCACCACCAGCGGCAGCAAATCCCCTCGCCTTAAAACTTTGATGCTGCACAGACAGACACAGAGAGACCGAGAGGCAGCCAGGGAGCAGCGTTTGTTTAAGGCTTTAGAGTCGTCATCAGACAGTTAATACCTCCAGCTCCAGCACCTTGCACTTCTCATACCTTACATCCACTCGCCTCAATCTTCCTTCCCCCGCACTCTCGCCTCAGGCAAACACACACAAACACACACTCTCTTGTTAATTACGCTTTCTACTCTCGCTCTCCGCTCTCTCTCTCTCTCTCTCTCTCTCTCTCTCTCCGATTCTAACCCCATTTCCCCACAGTCGCTGCCTTCATTTCCTCTTTTAGCTTAACGCTCCCATTTGTGCTCCTCTCTATCCGGAGGGCGGTTTCTGTGGGACAAGTGCCATGTCATAGTTTGTGATTATATAATTTGTTTGTGTGTGTGTGTGTGTGTGTGTCTCTTCTCTCTCTCTCTCTCTCTCTCGAGCCTGGGCGTCTGTTCTGTGTGAGGCGGTGACGTCACAGATAAACTTGACAACCCCCCCCCCCCCCCTTGATGGAAGCGCCCCGGGGCGATGCAGTGACACGGTTTCACCTCCTAACCACAGAAACATCCTCCACCAGTGTTTAACACAGAGAGCTAACCCGCTCAGGGCTGATGGAGAATCTGACATTTCCACGTGCACACAGTGGTGCGCCCGAGGAGACGAAGATCGGCCGCTGGTAATTATAGATAGGAGGACGGCATTTTCCCAATTGGGCCGAATGCTTCTGCCTTCTGACCTGGCAGCCTCTCCCACAGCAACACGTTGGCTACAGTTGTCCCTTCCTCACCCTATCTTCACAAGAACAGTAAAAGGTGGTGTTTTCAATGCATTTATATTGTTATTTACATTTTTAGTAAGTTCAGATAGTACATTTTTATAGTTGATCCCACCTCAGGGTCAACTCCAGACCTTCCTATGCCGATTCACACGATTCCAATTTGTTATTCTAGACCAATGCACAGATTTCTGATGGGACATGGGCCAAGAAAAATAACATATTAAAGGGACTGATAATTTTAAAATGTTAATGTGTTGCCATTCAAGTTCAATATCAATTCATTAAGAGATATTTCAGTCACAGCATCAATTTTGCTCGGATATGAATGAGATTCTCAGATAACAAAACATTAATACAAATAAATAATGGTAGTTTTATTCAGTTTGAACAGCTATAGCAGAGAGGTGTTGTCCACTGACCTGCAGGCACTTACTTTGTACCTCTTTTGTCTTACTTTACGTTTTCTCCACCATGACACTGATCACTGATGATGTTTCATATTATATGTGCAGGATGTGAAATATTAATAACGACCTCCCAACCCCCCTGTGGCTCGTGAACCCTTAAAACGAAGAGAGGCCTTCTTGTGGGAACTCATCAAAATGCCTTTGTGGAAACTAGCTGTGACAAAATGAACCGGCCAGTTAATTTGGCCTTATTATTTCAAGACTTTCTAGAAGACCGAGGAGGCAAAAGTATAAAAAGGTAACATGAGCGGGAAAAAAAGCTTGGATTTATCTCGGGGCCCCTTGGAGATGACTCACACCTGGGCTGGAAACCACAGCCTTTAGGGCAACAGGTGAAGTCTGTGTTTAGCGATTCTCACCACAACATTCTCAACATTTGACCCATTTCTCTGCTGTCGGAAGAGGAGGCCTATCTTTGTGTCCGGATCTCCTGAAGTGAGTTGGACAAGGCAGTGTTGCCCGGGGGCCACGACGCTGCTAAACTGGCACCCGGGCTCCTCCTCGGTCGGTTGGTGCTCCCTGTGCCCCGGTGGCGGAGAGAGCGTCCCCTTGAAGAGAGAGAGAGAGACAGAGCGGCGGAGCGATGAGAGATGAGAGAAACGCTGCTGATTCTCCATTCTGTGTGAGGTTGTGCCGCTCGTGTGTGTCTCCTGCAAAAATGTTGTGTCTTTTATTTATTTTTTCTTCCCAGGGCTTCTTTTAAAGTAGCACACTGCAGGCAAACACAAATATCTCCGAGGCAGGGGTGCAGTGGAGGGTGTGGGGGGGGGGGGGCTTCATGATGGCACAGGGAGAATCGATTAGGACACACACACACACACACACACACACACACACACACACACACACACACACACACACACACACACACACACACACACACACACACACACACACACACACACACACACACACACACACACATTCCTGCTTGGTAGGTGCATGTGCCCATATTCCCACAGACATACACACGCATGAATAAATGTTACGCAACACCCCCCCCCCTGTATCCCTTGCTCTCCAGATCTCGCACTCCCTCCATTTATCATTCACAGTTTTCTCATTTTCTGCTCTTTCCCCTGGTCTCTGTTCTCCCCCCCGCCCCCCCCGCCCCTTTTCTCCACACCACGAACCCACTGCCTCACCATTATTTTTTACAACACATCCGAGTCAGAGACACACTCTTCCCCTGCTCTTTTACTCATCCCAGAATGCAACCCTTCCCCTCTCTCTTTGACTTTGATGAATCATTCCAGGTTTGGTTGAAGACGTCTAAATGCATGTGTATGACGGTGGTGGGGGTTTGCAATTCAACTTTACTTTACTATTGTTTATGTGTAAAGACAGAATGCACTTTGTCTGAAGATTGGAATCATGTGGTTTGGTGTTTCTTTGGGTGGTTTATCAGTTTGGTTTGATGTAGCCCCCCCCCCCCCCCCAGGGGCCCATTTGTCTGGGGACCTTAAAGTCCCTTGACCCGCTCCTGCTTGTCAAAACCATTGGGTAAAACCAAGACTGGACCTAAAGTTGCCCGGATCACTTTTGCAGCCACGGAAGATCCCTACCAGATTTTTTGGTCCTCACAATGTGATACAAGCGAGAGCACAAGCCCGTCCCGTATCTGGCAGAATGTCCACCTATTGGTATTCAACCCGTGGAGCGGTCCCGCTTTGATCCCTTCCCGCTCGCGTGCTCTCGTTGGCACTCTCTTTGCTGCGCTCTGCCTCCGATCACTCCACTTACCTCAAAGACAGTTTGTCCATATTTTAGTCTAATTTGCATGACAGCTTTGGTTAAGCTGTCCTCAAAGTCAAAGCGGGAGCGGGACTGTTTGACAACTTGATCATAAAAATGCAAACTGGAAGCTGCCAACGGAAATCAATAGAAGCCGGGGGCGGTGACAAACACTCCGATCACGTAAATGTGGAGTCGGGAGGCCGAGCCAAGGGACGAGGGGATCAACGGGTTTTGAGTGCTTTTGTTCTTGTAACTTTATACTTTTGCTAATTAATTGCCGGACCCACGAATGCCTCCTTATCAAGGTTTAATGATAACTCGTCATTCACGTATACTGTAAAAACATGTATTAAGTACTTCCATGCTTTCGATCGGTGTAATGAAAGGTAAAATATGACAGAATAGCCATATTTAAATTGTAAAATGTGGATTTAATTCGGGCAAATCAATGTAGCCAGCCCAGTCACCACCCTCCGCATCAGGATTTATAAGGTAACAGCCCATAACTGCTGGCCGAGCTTGGCAAAGCATGTATATAGACAAATTATGATTATTTTCTTTATTATACTCTCGTAATTTTTGTGTTAGTTGCTGAATTATTTGGCCCATAAAATCTGCGAAGAGTGAAAATGGAGGAGGAGTGACGGTGGTGGTGAGCCGCGGTATCGAGGTCGTACCGATACGTTTGACCAATCACATCTGAGGTTTCACACCATTTTTATAGCATAAAATGAACCAATTAAAACCAAACTTAATGGAACAATTAACAGTTGAACCATCAGTGTGATAAGAACTACCGAAAAACGACAGAAGCCATCTTTATCTTCGAGTGATATCAATTTAACGTGATCTTTGACTTTTGGGTTTGGTCCATGTCCCATCTAATAACCAGGAGGAGGCGGGGTGTATGACCTGTACTGCAGCCAGCCACCAGGGGGCCATCCAGATGATTTGCCTTCACTTACGTCACCGTAAAGTCTATAATTTGTATAATTTAGTCCATAATCCAAATAACCTGACATAGAAATAATAATTTTCTGTCAATCAATCACCGATGAATCTATTAAACATTTCAGGACTACGCATTAAAAGCATTAGGTTAAATTAATGATGACAAAGCGCGGCCCCGACTCGCAGGAGAGGTTCTTATAAAACTTGATGAGCAGCCTCAGTGCACTCTAAAGGGCTGTCATGTGTTTTACAGCACGCAGACATGCAGATACACTATATGTTTGATGAAAGTAAACAGAGACACACGGCGGCGTTCTGCTTATCAATACGTGCTCGAACCAGGGTTCTCTCCCTTGATCGAGATAACGATTCAACGCGTTCTGAAGTGAGACAAGAGGAGCATCGATCTCCGCTCCATCAATCGAGCCTCGGAGAGTCACGGCGTGCGTGTGCGAGTGCAGGTGAGCTGCGAAAGCGCCTCAACCCCCAACACAAGGTATCGAGCGGTCCAATAAAAGTAGGATTATGGGAATAGGACCGGCGAGTAAAAGTGATGTGTGCACGCTTTGTTTTAACACTGCGGCGCGGCACTAAGGCGATCTTTTGTGTACTCGTGCAAACTCTGGTAGCCCTGCCCCTGAGTCGCCCCTGCCTGGGGGAGTTAAGAGTGCTTCATTAAACCCTCTCACACACACACACACACACACACACACACACACACTCCAGCCCCTATAAACGTGCAGGTGCACAATCACACACATTACAAATGCATACATAAGCACAAATAGTTCCACACAGAGATAGGACCCCTGTCGCCTGCAGTGGGCTCGCTGCCACACTCCCTCCAAAGCGTTATTGCATTAGCTGTGTAAAGTCATGATGGGCAAGGTTCTGACTGTTTGCCATCCTCGAGGGCCCGAAGACACTGTGGGCTTCTTTTTTTTTTTACACAGTGGAGAGGGACGCACCAAGGTCAGGAAGGATTGAGGCTGACACACGATGTGTAAACGAAATTAAAATGAAATGAAAGTGTAGAAGCAAGGCACACAAGACAAAGGACATGAGAGGGAGGAAGAGGAGGAGTGGGGAGGGTTCGGTTTGGTGCATGTGTGTCCATGAGCAAGGCACTGACAGAAGAATACACAGAGTTGATTTAATTGTGCGCGTGTTCACACCAGCACAGTGTTAAGATAAGTAACTTATGAGGACTGGGCCCAGGGCCATGTCAGCTCTGTGTCATTAAACAAACACCACGATTAGACAAAGAATAGAATGGGTATGAATGATGGTGAAAAACATTAATAGATAACAATGTGTTGTGCGGCTCCAGGGAAAGTCTTTTCTATTGTGTTAGCACAACATTGTGCCAGTGTTCACGAAATTAACGATTTTGCTTGATTTTCAATCAATTATTCAATTATAATCAGTGAGAAGTGTTTTGTTCTTGGACTTAATTGAGAAAAAGGGCTTTAGAAAACAATAAAAAAGGGAGCAAGCCACATATTTCATAAATAGAGAAAGATGACAAAATCATTCCTGAAAAGTCGAACCAAAAATAATATTTATCACCAAAAAGAGCAAGATTTTTTTGGTGCTTTAAAAAGCTGTTTTCAGACATAAACTCTGTCTGCTATAAAACTTGGTGGTTAAGGATTGAAAGTCCTGGTTAGATTCAGTGATGCCAGTTTGCCCAACTTTTAAAAAGGCCTTGAACGCGCAGAGAAACCGAACGATGCCGCCGGCTGGATGAAAACTACGAGATATAAAATCGTGACCTTGAAAGATCATCACAATTCTGATATCACTCCGGCCCTCGAGGAAAACTTTCTTCTTCTGACTTCTTTTTTTCCCTTCTTCCTTTGACTGAAGAAGGAAGAAAGAAACCTGCCAATATCATAAAATATTGAAAAGGCCATGATGTTTATGGGAAACAAGTACAGAGGTTGTGTTAAGATGCTAAGTGATGCTATCACATTACTGTTGTGTGTAACCCGTCTTATCTCCCTTCCCCGAGGGACCTTGTTGATTCGTTTGAGCGCTGAAGTTGAAACACAGGACTCCTCCCTTCCCCCTCTACCTGTCCTTTAAAAGGCTTTTTCTTTTGGGCGTCAGAGCCGGGGGAAGTCAACTTGTATTGCTCTTCATTTCAACGCTCCTGCGTCGAGAAAAGCGAGGGAGGATGAAGAAATCCAGAAGACGATGAGATGCGCGAAGCCGGCGAGGATGAGGGAGGAGCGTGCTGCCGGGTTTCAGCAGCAGTGCATTGAGAAGATGTGACCTAAGGCATCTTTTGATGGAATATAAATGAAACTATAAATCATGTCAAAACAAATCTGTTCAAGTTATTGCGCTGTGGTGAGTACGGGGTGGAATCGTGTTTCCATGGAAATGTGTTTCCAGACAAGACGTTGGCACCCACTCCCACTTCTGAGTTTATTTCCCCCAAAATTTGCACTCTACGAAAACATAAATATATTTAACGACAACAACAATGAGCGTCTCTTATAAGCACGGGATTAAAATACGATACCGGCGCCGTTCTCTGTTATAATTGTTTCCGGCTTTTAGAGCCCTGAGACGCGCCTTCGTCTTTAGACACTTTCCAAAGAGTGATGGCTCGTATAAAAGTGGGTGAGTAAATGTGTGATCAACCAACATAAGTATATGAGGAGGAAAATCACTTCATAAAGTAATAAACCCCGATGGTTCAGGGATTCTACCATCTTAAAATGAGGGGATTATGTTATTTACGACGAGCAGACCTTGGAATGTGCCGTTAGCATAATACGATACGATGAATAGATGGATCCTAAAGGCAGTGGGCATTAAAGACTGAAGGCCGGGGGGGGGGGGGGGGGGGGGGGCAGTGTGGCCTGCTGGCACCCTGCCGGAGCACTCCAGGGTCAATTAGGCCAGATGAGCTCTGTTCTCAAACCGCATGAAGCTTGAGAGTCGCTCAGAGACGTCAGGAGGCCACAAACCACCGAATCCTTCAAGGTCCAACCAGGCAAATGGCTTCAGTGATGGAAGCTGCTTCAGTGATGGGACAGGTTTTCTTGGCAGGTGGACTGTCGAACAAACGCATGAGCCTCAACAGAACCGGCTCGAGACGGGTTCCCTTTTCTTGTTGCATGTGGTTCAATAACAATTGTATGTCTGCTCTATTTGCACATGAAGGCCCCCGAACGCCCCCTGGAGGCTGGTTGCCACATAGGCCCATGTTAGCAGAAGGTTTGTGATGAATAACTTTTGATGGATTTGAAATTCTTATCACACTGATGTATTCTCACGTGTCTGTTTTGATCACTATATTAATACATATATTTATTATTTAAGCTTTAAGGTTGTACAGAGGGTTGGAAGAAAAGCCACGTCATCCATTTCTATTTACAGTGTATGGGACTGACCTTAAAACCAGTTCATTGTTTATTTATTTACACTATAAGTAGATTTAATGTTAAGTTACTAATAAAACAGGGGATGGAACAGATGTGCAATAACAGCCTTGTTTTACCTTTAATGTTTTAAAGAGAGATCTTATATTATATTGAGACAGAGCGTGTCAGGTTTATCTTTACAAATATGATTTTCACATTCCCCTGCACTGTCACCGTTTATGCCATTGAGCATTATCATCATCATTGATATCACAAACAGCTTTTGGAAAAACAAGATTTAGCAATGATTCCATTTTGGAGGAAGAAAATATCTCGATGTTTGTGTCTTCACTGAAGTCTGCAGGAGAAGGAATGACAGTTTCCCCCACAGTCGTGTTTTAACCCTGTCGATGTGAGTTGTCAGATTCTGGTGAACTCTCACTAACACATCATGTCTCAGGTTCTCTGAAAGCACAGAGGTGTTAGGAAGAAGAGTGGTAGTGGAGAAAGGGTCAACATTCTGGCAGCAGAAGTAAAGAGGAAAAGTCAGCCTCAAGAACTACAAATTACACTGGTATGGTGGGTAATCGTGTGTGTGTGTGTCTGTGTGTGTGTGTGTGTGTGTGTGTGTGTGTGTGTGTGTGGCTTGCTTGTGTACACACCCACTCAGGAATCTTGACAATGACAATGCATGGCACTGAAAGCCTGCGGCCGCATCCCTACTGAGCAAGCATCCTGCATCACTGTACTTTCTACATGTAGAGCACAGAGGACGAGGCCACACACACACGCACACCACACACACACACACACACACACACACACACACACACACAGTCAGAAGAAGTTGTGCTGAAAGTGTAGAGGACAGATGCACACTCAGCTGGAGAGGGTAGAGCGGAGCTAAACACGACGAAGGGTAAGCCCGGCACTACAGTCACAGTCAGAGTGACAGAGAAACAAAATGGACAGCTCGTGGCTGTGAATCAGGCCAGAAAATCCAAAACCGTGCACAAGCATCAACTCCGACCTTGAAGCTGCGCCGCTGGAGCTCCGCATTAAAACCAACCAGGGCAGGAAGAAGAAGACGACAACAACGAAGAAAAACAACGTCCTGGCTAAAGCAGCGTGAACCATCTTCAATGCTTTCCGTGCTAAGAGGAGTAATGCAAAGGGATGTGTGATTAATTTCAGAAATTAAGGCGAGAAAAGGGGAAGAGAGGCAGAGGGGAAAAGACAGAGCTGATTTGAAATGACCTTGAGAGGACAGAGGAGGTGTTTGGGAATGTGTGGATGTGTGTGGATGTGTGTGTTTGTGTGTGGTGTCCCTGAATATAACATAAATCTGTCTGGATACTTGCTTAGCGAGGCAGAGTTATGCCGCAGCAGGTATGAAACATTTTTAAATACCCTCTTATATCTTCTTCCCACTTTGTCATGTATTTTTTTTGGGGGGGGGCTTTGTGGATGATATGTAATTCAACGTGGAACGCCTCCCAGTATTTTTTCATCTCATATTTAACAGCGCGCAGCAGACCTCAGTGAATTAAAGCATGTGTTTGCCAAAGCCACACTACCAGGCTTGTACAATACACGAAGCACAGACTCTAGTAGAACTTATATATGAATATGACCTTTTAATTTGTTAAGGAATCGACTTTTCTACTTCCTCAAGTCAACCGTGTTAAGTAACATGTCATTTTTTTACGACAGATGAATCCGTGCGTTTTTTCCTCTTTTTACGTTAAAGATATAACATGTAACGAATTCTTCATTCAAATGTGTAAAAACTAACTTTGTTGACTTGTGTACTAATTATACAAAATGTTTCCCACAATCGTCAAAACCGGAGAAATCCCCCAATTTCATTGAAGGTCACAGCACGTCGGAGGACGCGGTCTTCGTGGGCCGCGTTGGGTCTGTTCTACAGAGGCGTCACTAGCTTGTCCCGGCCGTATTGCTGTGAAAATGTGAGTGCCACTTGTTTCTTTTTATAATACCGGTAAAAGCGGTTCATCATCAAAGCACAATGAATTCTGGGATTGGTTTCTGCCCGGAATGAAAGGACTCATTTGTCGGCCATATTTGAAGAAGCTGTGACATAACCATCCTTTTTGTTTTTGTTGACAGATCCTCTGGTGGCTGAAGTTACAAACTGTACAGGGTTTTTTTTTTCCTCAAGTGCTGCACAGTGAAGTACAAACCAATGAGGAGCAGTGACAGAGTTCACATTCTAACCCACGCTCCGCTCCCCTGTGTGCTTTCAGCAGGCAGGGACGACTGCTCCGTCAGTGTTCACACAACTGGCTTCGCTGCAGCCGGCGTGTGTTGACTCTGTGGCCTTCATGTCTTTTGTGCACACACTTTACTGACTCATCCTCACCCACAGTCGCATTCGAAGCCATTGATTATTTGCTCGGCTTCTTTCTCCCAGTCATGTTCTCGCTTTTTACCCTTTCTGACAGAATGTTTAATCTCGTTCAAAGTCGCTGAAAAGGGACACTTGGCGAGGGAGAAGGAAACCGTCCCTTTTGTACCCTTATCTGCTCGCTCCGGTTCAGATTGCCAACATATGAGGTTGGATCCCAGCTGGGAGAGCAGGCGGCGGAACTGGCCAGACACAAGGCCCCTGGATTTCTCCGAGGGGCAGGAGGGGGCATGGGGGAGTGGAGGGTGGGGACTGATGGGATGGGGGGGGAGTAGTTACCCTGTTATACGAGTTCAGACACACTCTCCTCTTTTGCTCGCAGCTCTCATTCCCCCGGTGGAGCTCCCTTCACTCTTGCCAGTATCCTAAATTAACAGTCTGGGGAACCCACTGTTCAAAGTACACCAAAAAAAAAAACTACACACTGCAGTCCGACTATACTTCTAAGCACACTTGCGCTGACAAGCCGACCTGATGAAGTGCGTTGTGTTCGCACAGTTGCACTTGTGATTGAAAAAAAAATCGTGAATACATTTATAAAGAAAAGTGACACCGGCTTCCCAGTGTGCGATGATTCACTGTCAGCGCACGAGTCCCGCTGTCGTCAGCACCCGGGATGGCACTCTTATAAATGCTCTGCATTGAGGCGGCCCTACTTTACCGGCGTACACTTCCACTGACTTTACACATAAACCAAGCCCTGATCTTAACTTTAAGCCTCACCCCCCCCGCCCCCCCCCCCATCCTTCACCCTCATCCCAGATCAAACATGATGCTAATCTTGAAAGGAAACGGAAAGAATAACACTGAGACGGTGACGGTGGAGTGGATTTTCTACTCTGCGAAATGCTGCAAGATATATGCTGAGATGTTGGGAATTTAATTTCAATTATCCTGTTATTATTATATGTTTTTATCCCCTTTACTTCTATTTACTTTACCCATTTCCTATACCGCTTGTCCTTTTGAGGGTCCCAGGGGGGAGCTGGAGCATATCCCAACAGTCACAGGGCGAGAGCAGGCCACAGTCTGCACAGGTCTTAAGTGAAGATATGGAAGCTGAGATCCTTCTGAGCTTTGAGAAACAGACTTCTCTGAGCCCTGAGTCTCGTCCCATGTATAAAGCATAAAGGGTTTGGCCTCCTCTATATAACCTGACTCCACAAGAATATCTGTGTCTGAGAAATTGCTCTGTAACCCATTTGTCTTTTGGCGCTTTCGTGGAACGTGCCAGAAAGACAAGGGAAATAATCAGCAGAAAGAAATAATCAGCAGCTTTAAAAGGTCCAGAGTGTTGGATTTATCTGTGGCAGATATAGAATATATTATTCATCATCACTGCGTGTTATCATTAGTGTATAAGCGCCTGAATCTGAGGAATCTTTGTATTTTCTTTATTTTACGATGAGCCCTTTTTAATATCTACATCGGGAGCAGTTCTTGTTTGTCTCGTTTGCTCGGTGCTGCTCCGTCGCTGTGCGGAGGTTTTGGTTGTGATCTGCCGCGGGACTGCAGATGAAAATTAGCCTCGGGCTAACTCTGCTACAACGCATCACATGTAATATTTATGCACTTATAAATAAAAATTAGACAAAGATAAACTCTTTGACCTTCCTGATTCTTTTTCAAACTGCAACAAGACGTGCTCAGGCGCGATTGGTTGCTTCACGTCAGTGACGTTAGCCTGCGGCGACACTGACCGACTGTGTGACACAGACACAACGCCTTGTTCGTCAAAGTCATAAAGTCAGATGAAGTGCTACTTGTTAACTGGAGAGATGCAGCCCATCAATTGTGTGACATATTCAGTGTCTGAGTGCGGAGAGAGTCTGCAACTTAACAATGTGTTCAGCCGTACGAGCCCAGCGTGTGGCGGTGATATACCGTCAACAGGGATCCAGCGGCTGTACTTACAGTAGCTGCTGCTCACACACTGAATATAAAGATGGACGACATGACAGCTCCGCAAAAAGTGAAGCCAGGCATCTTGTGTCATGAAGTCGAACTGAACTCTGATACTAATACAATCGTAAACACCCATAAGTCCTAGTTCCACTTCAGCACATGTACTAAACAAGGTCTATAGTGACCCCTAGTGACCAAACACATCGAAATCTCATCACATCTCGATCGCCCACTTGTGCCCGGATGCGGTAAAGGTCAAAAACCCCCACCTCCTCCATGTTAGCAGATGAGACATGGACCCAAATTAAAAAGTCCAAACTCATATCAAACAAAGATGATTTCTTCATTTTGGGGAGTTTTTAATCACACTTGTGTTTCGTCCAAGTCTTTTTCCAGAATGTTTGGTTTAAAAAAAGGTTTTTGATGCTTTAAAAATATGGTTAAACATCATGATTGACAGCTGAGACTGACAACGCTACTGTCAGACATGGATAAAAGCATCGCTCTTTTCAGGTTTAAGACCTTTAACATAAAGTGTCTCGGGAAAAAATATCCACAGCCCTCACGACTAAAGTTCAAACCGGTTCTCACAAGAACAGCAACAAAAGAAATTTAATATACTGTATTAATACACATTGAACAAAACACCCACACACACCCACACACTCATCAAACAACAAGCACCATTGATTTGTGGACATATGTACACACACACACACACACACACACACACACACACAGACGGCTGCTATCCACACACTCCCAAATCTTTGTGGCATGGTGAAGAGGATCAATGTGTCAACACAACAAAGCCCGGGTGGTGGCCTCCTCACGGCATGACAAGGTGGGAGATATTGAGTGGCTGGCCCCCTGATCCCAGCGGTAGAGACAGACCCTCCAGGGAAGAGAGAGAAAAACGGAAGCAAGGAGATGGAGAGACAAGAGAGCTAGGATGGGGGGGGGGGGGGGAAAGAGGATGGCAAAAAGTATAGAGGAGGGAGAGTAATGATGGGAAAAGAAGGAGACAGGGAAGACAAAGGTCTTAGAGGCACAGTGTAAGAGGCGACAGCTGAGAGGAGCTGAGAGGAGAGGGAAAATAGATTAACAGTACTGTGTGTGTCTGTGTGTGTGTGTGTGTATACCTACATATAACTACAGTTCATATGTTTTTTTTTGTATTTTCATGTGTGTGAGTGTGTGTGTGTGTGTGTTATGTGTGCTCGCTCCTCCCGATGTCAATTCCACCTCATTTCAAGCTGCCGTTATTGGAAAGACAAGACACAATGCATGTTGCTGCGGCTTTCACTAAATGGAGTTCTTACAAACAAAAGCAAAAGGTCAGTCGTGTCGTAGTCAGACAGCTCTTCACAAAACCATCGTCCCTGCAGCGTTCTCTTACACAATGACACACAAATACATGTAAACAGTTATTGACAGGCTCTAACTTATATAAGCGTTGCTGCAAACAATCGTCGCAGCAAAGTCCCTGGACTGTTCGTCACAATGCAAAGTGAATGAGCACCGACAGGAGTTGGATAACACACACAAGCAACTACAGTTAACATACCACCCAGTGCAGTATCAGTCTATGTACCTTTTTTATGTGACACCAGCCTTCCTTGACCTTGACCAAATTAATCAGCACGAAGTTGTACATTAACAATTCAACAAAATGGGACATACGTCAGATAACCATAAAACATATCGTGATGTCTGCATTATGATTTATTTTTGACGAAATGAGCCAAAGAAGAAAATCAGTATACACTACAGATGCACTCTAACTTTACACTGGTGAGTAAACTTGCAAACATACTCACAGAGACGCTAACATGCAGAAATCTGAAGGGCCGAAATGGAAGATGCCAATAGAAAGGAGAGAGGTTATAGAAGGAGTCCCCCCAAAGGTGTGGGGGTACAGAACTTTCTCTATTTCCACAGATGTTGTGCAATCATAACAATATTACAGACCCACAGTGGACCCAGTTACACATTACTGCTCTATAGACGGTCATGTTACAGAACATTGACCTCTGACCACCAAATTCTGATCCATTCATCCTTGAGTCTGACTGAGCATTTGTACCAAATTTGAAGAACTTCCCTGAAGGCCTTCTTCAGATATCGTGTTCAAAAGAGTGGGACGGATTGACATACGTCCGACGGACAGATGGACGGACAACCCGAAAACATAATGCATGTGTGTGTGTGTGTGGGTGTGTGTGTGTGTGTGTGTGTGTGTTGTGACTGCGGACATGGGCAAATTAAGACAGGAATTTTTGATTTCCATACTGATAGATAATGATAACATTGTGTACAACAACACAGCGCACATGCTGCAGAGGGAGTGTCTCACAACCTATTTGTTTTTTTTTACTTATTCATTTATAGCCGGGAGAGTCTCTTATCACATCTTTTCATCACAAATCCTCCTCTGAACTTTCCTGTGCACATTCACGTGTGCGATGAAAAGAGAGAAGGACAAAAGCAACTGTTTCATACAGGGGGTTTGCATCTGAAGGCTAAGGGGGGGCTCGCTCCCCACTACAATGCTGCATTGCGGTGGAATCCCCTGAAATCCCTCCACTCTGAACCGAGCACCGACATATTAAAGATGGAACTGTTTGCCGTCTTCTGTCTCCGATTCTCAAACACAACACGCTCCGTCTCCAGCCGCTTTGTGTGTGTGTGTGTGTGGTGTGTCCGCCGTGCGTGGACACTCGAGAGAGAGAGAGAGATGGAGACGAGTGTGTCTGACTGAATCTCTCCATCAGCCCCGATGACCTTGTGCGCATGAAAAAAGGAGTTTTTAACCGAAGAATATGAGCTAGGAATTACAATGAGTATAAACAGATTCAGCAACTGCACGGCGGTAACAAGACAAGTGTGAAAATATGCATGAGTGTGTGCAAGCGCGGGCAAAGATGTGCGTGCATGTGTGTTTGTGCATTGAATATCTGAGGCAGTGTTTGTTTGCATTATTCTGTGTGTGTGTGTGTGTGTGCTACACTTTTGTTGTACAACTTTGTTTTGTGTACTGTATATGCTGTGTTTTGTATGCATACACTATTTGCATGTTTGCTCTAGTGAGAGTAAATAAGTGTGGTGTGTGTGTGTGTGTGTGTGTGTGTGTGTGTGTTTACTGAGCGTGGACGCCGTCAGATGCTGATTGCCCAGCTCTGGGGAAAAAAAGACAGAGAGGGAGTGAGGGAGGCGAGGATATAAAAAAAAAACGAACGGGTCCAATCCTCTGAAGCTGATAACTGTGTGTTTGTCAGAGTGAATTTATTTATCACAGATGCCAGGGAAATTAGCATTGAAATGATTCTGGTGACAGACTTGCCCCGGATATCTCCGATGGCAGACACCCAAAATGTTTATGTTTACAGAACTCGAGCGGGAGGGAGGGAGGGAGGGAGGGAGAGAGGGAGGGACAGCGGCGGTGTGAGAGCGAGCAAGGGGGTGGGAGGGAGAGGGGGAGAGAGAGAGAGCGAAAGAGAGAGAGACTATTCAGTGCAGGGAGATAATAAGAGAGGTGAGATTAGGTGGAATAAAAAAAAGCCAGGGAAAGAGAATTGGAGGGAAAAATACTAAAAAGAGATCAAATATGTAAGAAGACGGAGAAAAGGAGTGAGACTCCAGAGGACGAGATCCACTGTGAATTGTGAGTCACGCTTGATAAGGACTGAAAGAGGGGGTGCTCCTCCTACACGGGGGTTAGTGGGAAAAGAGGAGCACACAAAATAGGATGACAGGAAGAATATACTTCCCTGTGTATGGCAGAGATACTATAACCCACAGACAAAAGGGTGTTGGGAGAGAGGGAGAGGAACAAGTTTGGGAGGAGAGAAGCAAAGAGGCCGGGTTAAGCAGAAGAGGATATCCAGACGAAAGCTTCTCAGAAGAAGTGACAGAGCGAGAGAGAACGGTGGTGAAAAGGGCACGAAGGGAGAGAGAGAGAGAATTAGACTGGAAGGTAGAGCCAACAGAGCAGCTGAAGACAGACAGATATGAAGCACAGGCCCCTTCTTCTTCTTCTTCTTCTTCTTCTTCTACTGTGTGAATAATAATTTAATCCCACCTATCAGCTTTTCTATTATTAACAACCGTATCACAGCGTGTGCCTATGCCTCCTGAACCAACGCTGCACCGCTGGCTGCGGAAAGACGGCTGGGAGCGAGCGAGCAGGCGGAGAAACGGCAGAAAATAGCCACGTCGGAGGACGAGATTGATGAAGAGGAGAGGAGCGAGAGCAAACACTTTGGCAAAGAGCAGCGAGAGACACAGCGTGTTGCCATGGTGATAGATGCACCGGGTTCGCTAAGTCTGACTGACACGAATTAATGCGGATGCGAATGCCGGCGATTTATTATAAATAAACATCTCAATTGAATTTCTCTCACTTATTGCAAACCGATAAGCTTTTAATGTCAGAGTCCATCATCGTGTCCTCCGCCCTTCAACCCGCATTCATGAGGCTGATTATCTGCGCAGGTATTCAAGCCGGGCTCCCCGTCGAGGGTAGAAAATGAATCAAGTCAAAGTTTATCTTGGGATTGGTGAAGCTGAACAGAATATTTGGTCAGGATTCATTAATAAGAAAATGGAATGCCACTCTGCAGATAATAATCGCTTTCTGAATTGCGAGGATATCTGACTGTGACTTTACAGGAAAGAAAGAAAAAGAAAACCGTTATTTATTATAGAGCTTGGCTGCAAGCGAAATCCATACGGGGAATCTATGAAAACCGTATTAAATCATGCAATAAAAGCTCCAAATGAACCACTTAGCTTCTTCATCAGTGTTGATTATTCAAGAAATCAAAAAGCTTCGGCTAATGCCGTTTTTGGGGCCGGCCAATCAAGCAAGTAATTGTTCGCTGTACACTGGCCAATGTTATCAACCCAAATGTGCAGTAATAACATAATCATTGCACACTGTAATGCAAACCAAGACTAACTAGAATTAACTCCCTGTGGTTGTTGCGCCGGAGCAGTTTCAGTCTGCATGAGTTTCTTTTCCAGGTCGCTGTGACCTTTGGCAAATGGTCTGTATTTGTACAGAGCTCAATTAGTGTTGACCACGCAAAGTGCTTCACGGTACAGTTTTGGCCGCTCTACCCCCTGAGCCACAGAACCCGTAGACCACAGAAATCAAATCTGACATCTGGTCCACATTTGAAGGAAGTGGATATCGTGGTCAAGAGGCCACAGTGACCTTAACCTTCGACCTTTGACCACCCGAATCCAATCAGTTTAACCACGAGTCAAAAGTGAACATCTGTGCCAAATTTGAAGGGATTCTCTTGAGGCGTTTTTTTGTGAGGTCACAGTGACCTTGACCTTTGACATTTGACCTTTGACCACCAAACTCTCATCACTTCCTCTTTGACTCGAGGTGAACGTTTGCGCCAAATCGGAGAAGATTCCCTCTGGGCATTCTGGAGATATCGTGTTGACAGGAATGTTACGGACATTCGGACGAGCGAAAAGGACAAACCAAAAACACCGTGCTCCTGCCCACTGGGCATGTTGGAAAGTCCCCCCCCAAAAAAACTCCTTCAAATACTCGTCCAAAGCTGCATAAAAGTCCAACTTCCTTTGTATAACTGAACTCAGCCATGTTTACCTGAGGTTGTGTGTAAATGAGATCAAGCAGAAGTAGCGCAGTAAACAATCCTGGCACCTAATCTCCTCGCGCTGAGATGCTACAACTTAAACCCCTCACAGGCTCAGACGTACAATTTATCTTTCTGTTGACTTATGTTTTGGTAATTAAGCTGCATATTATATACTGCATCTTTCATATAGGAACGTATGCATAAATAAAGTAGTACAGTAGATAAACAACTCTCCAGGGGCTGTGCTCTCCACACACGTGCCTTGACTGCACGGTTTTCTTTTTCTTTCTGTCGCACATAGAATAAAGTCGATGCCGGAACAGAGAAGTTGCATAAGCAGGCCGTTTTTTTTTTTATTCCACTTTCGTTATCTGTCTTTCATTACAGCAGTTAACCGCCGTCTTATGAGCCGAGGTTGACTGACTCCCTCTCTCTCTCGCCGCAGTGATTGCAGCAATGCTCTGGTGCCGGGGAAGAGGAGAGGATGTTTCTGGGTCACCAGCTGCCAACGTTTTTCTGCAAACGCAGCACTGCCAGATCTCACCAGCTGTTTTCCCCTCGCCATCTCTATACCCCCCTTTCGAACTTCCGCTCGCTCGCTCTCCCCGTCTCGTTTTCTGTTTCCCTCTCTCTCTCCTCTCTCTCTCTCTCGCTCCATGATTCTCCATGCCGCTTCCACATGTTTCGCCTGCAGCCAGAGTGAAAATGAAGCGTCTCCTCTCTTACTACGCCCAACTCCTGCGCTTGATATTGTTTGCACGATAACAGAGATCTGCTCAAGTCGGAGACATTAGGACGTATGATCATTAACAAAGACAGAGAGAGAGAGTGGAAGATACAAATGGACTTTTACAAACTCTTTTCTCCGTTTGTGGATATGGTGGAAGTGAGGAAATGTTGATCATACGGCTCAGAGAAAGATGTGATTATTCTCTATCCCCCCCCCGGGTTCATTTAATTACCACTCTCTAACCTTGCAACTTGAGGGGGGGAGACGGGAGGAAGGCGGCGAGAAAAATACGGAAAGTAGAAAAAGGAGGATGGAGAGACAGAAGGAGGGAGAGCAAGAATGCAAATGGAGCCGGGAAAATAGTAATTGGACAAGAGTGACAATTCTAATCCTACCGCAGTTAAATATGCATAAATGGAATTTAATCCATGGGGCGGCAAATGTGTGGAGCCACGGCGGTAGTAATTGTAAGTGTGTTTTAATGTATGTCTCTGATTATGTATGAGCCATTTAGGCTGCATGCTGCTGTTTGAAATGGTAATCCATAGAGTCAGTGTGTTAGTGTGTATGTGGGGCTGTGGTGTGACAGCATTTTCTTATTTTCAGCCTGAGCTCACAGGGCCTGGCATTACAGGGAGAAACCAGCCAGTGGCACAGAGAGAAGCCGGCTCGTGAAAGAATATACATACTTCTCGTTGCGTGTTTCACTGCAGGAAGTTCCACGTGGGGGGGAAAAATGATTTATTTAGGTGTCTGGGTTCAAAAGTTTGGTCTTGATTGCTTCGCTGAGCCCTGGGTCAAAATGGCCCGCGGAGACTTGCCAATGAGACCTCTGGTGTTTACTGAGAATAAATCCTCACCTTTAATGACGCCGCTTGCTATACTTTAACGATCTGCTAATGGTTAATTTTTGATATCCTGCAGTTTATTGATGGCTTCGAGTTCTGACCCGACACGAGCCTCAGAATAAAAGCTGCAGGGGTTCTGCTTTGATTCAATTCATTATAAGATAACCTGATTATAAGAGTCTTTGATTTATTTAGCTTATTATACCAGGAGTGTAATACAATTTATTATACCAGCACTTTATTTGATTTGTAAATATTGTATTTAACTTGACTATAAAAGTGCTGTATAGGCTACGGACACACACCTTTCCTTGTGGCTTGTCCCGATTATCTCAACAAGCGCACAGTGGTTGTGTAAAACAACAATCGCAGCCATAGCAAGTTGTAATTTCACTTTTCTATGTTTTAATCTGTGATTCGAGCAGTAATAGGAGTAATAGGAGTTACATGACGAGTAATAACAACTGAAATGCCTCCCTGGAAAGAGTTGAACCTGCTCAACCAGTTTGCACAGGCCTGCTCTTTCTATATAACCGTCATCGATATGTTCAGCTAATCTCGGTTCCGTTAATTCGTTGTGTTTTGCAGATAAAAGATCAAACACAGTCAAGTAAGGGGGATTTACACATGGAGGTCACCTGCTCCCACGCTCGTGTGCAGACTGACACAAGTCAAGCACACAACAATAGATTAATGGTTTACACACAGTCTACACACACATGAGCAGGATAAAACCGCAAAAATGCAAGTAAAGCATCTGCTGCTTTTTCGCACTGGCACACGTGGGGAGATGAGACAGTGGCGCTGAAAGGCAACGCTGGGGGCAATTAGAATTTTAAAAGCAAGAGATCAATCACTTCGGGGCGAAGATTATCATTTCACACGCGAGCTTTGAGGCGAGGGACGGGAGAAAATGTTAAGAACTCTGACGGCAGCCGATACGCCCTTGAACACACTTCACACTATGTCACGGTTCAGCAAATCCACCGGGGGAGCGGTTACGGCAAGATACCGCTACAGCGCCATCGCATGCCTCGCCTCCTCAATAAGACGTGAAGAACTTTAACAAGTCAATATCTCTCCCGAGTCCCGACGGTGTCAGAACACGTGTGACCCGGAATGTTTTATTTTGAAACTCACTCTTTTATTCAGGTATTTCCACCAAGAAGCCAGAAAACTGCTACTCCCTTTAGTGCAGATGGTTTATATACTGTATTGCACTGAGCACAAGGCAGCACAGCTCCTCTGAATATCATTGAGAGAGAGGCAATGACAACCCACTACTTTACAAAAAGGACTAAACCAGGACCTTGGGTAAAAAGCTGTTGTAGAGTTAAAGCAAAGAAGGACAGAACAAATGAATATGTACATGCGATGACAGCGCGAGGACAGGAAGAGATGACACCAGCTCGGAGATGCAGACAGGGATGGAACATGAAGGGGGGGTCGGGGCGTTAACAGCGAGGACGAGGAAAGGTTGGAATTAGGAGAAGTACACGGAGGATGAACTGTCAAAAACCACATAAGCCCCGTCACCAGGAAAAAAACCCACACTTTCACTTGCTCACTTTACCGCTTAATCAAAGTCTAGCCTGAGTGATTACATGGCCTCTTTTTTTTCATAAAAGTGTCAGTGTTTAAAAAAAAAAGAAGAAGAAGAAGCTCCTAATACTGCGCTCTAGGAATCATCTCTAATTTATTCTCACCAGTCCTGATCTGCCAACCAAAGCTATTATAGGAGAGTCAGGATGATGTGCTGTCAGACGCCAGAGGAAAAAGATGTCATCCGCTGCAATAAGCCAGTAATAACTACCGTCAAATTATTTTCTGCGCCTAAATAACTTTTCCCCTCATCTTCCCCGTTTGGCCTCTGGCGCCTCTTTTGCAGCTTGTAAAATGCTCATTATCATAATTGCATAACTACGCATGTAGCGTTCGAGCTGTCGAGCTGAGGCAATATATGCCTCTTCTCGTCATTAACATACAAGGAGATTACTGGGCGCCGCTCGTGCACTGGAATCAGCCTCTCAAGTGGACATATTTTCAGTAACAGGAGCCGTTGTGACTAATGCATATGCATACAAGTGTTGCTGTGGCATTCACACATGCTCGCACAAGTCGGGCCGTTAATTACGATCGAAGAGAGCGAGCTCGGCATTTGTTTGTCCCTTTTCCTCGACAGGATTCAGGTGCGTAAGAGAGGGTGAGAGGACAAGGGAATGAGGAGGGAGGAGAGGAGGAGGAGGAGGGTGCGAAAGAGAAAGAGAGCACTCGCTTGTGTTTAGGGGGGGGCACACTGTAGTCAAAGTGACAATTTGTGCACTTTCCAAAAGCCCTGTGGGGGTGCAGGGGGCATGCCCAGCCATGCCAGCCCGTTCTACAATCACACCGTACCCAGACACTGAGCACACCGGGCAGGCAGGGCCACGTGCCCAAACACATTATTCTCTCCCCCGATCCAACACTCAAACAAAAACACATTCATGTTATCATACCTGACATAGACACAATGGCCCCTGATAACCCAAGGTGATGATGTGCCCACATTTACACACACACACACACACACACACACACCTTATCTGCGGCCGCTGCACTGTGAGATCACACCAACGTGTCCCTTTATGCCCTGCAGCCGTCCATCTGGGTACTCGGAGTTTTTAAACTCAATTTGCTCCACGTAGGCTCCACATAATGAAGGCTTGATGCCACGAGCACAGCCGGTACCCCGTGTTCTGCATTTAGCCCAACGAGGTCCTGGACCCTGATCCGGCCGGTGAATTTAGGCAGGGGGCGAGGCGACGGGGAATATGAGCGGCCCGAAAAGTGATGTGATTGAGCAGGGACAGTGGTTTTTGATGGAGGGGACTGAGCGAGTATATTGTATGTTTTGAACTTTGACACCGCGTTATAGAATCATCAACGGGTGGATTTAGAGAGGTTTAGAGGCTACGAGGTGCTTTCATTGCTGTATTGACTGGAAAAAGAACATCATGGAACACTGGGGTGGGAGGAGGGGGGGGGGGGGGGGGGGGTGACCAGTACGGGGTCGCTATTTCACACTGGCCCAAGCACTAATGCAAAAAATGTCAGCACACTGTTGGGGGGTGGGGGGGGGGAAGCTGGAGAGAGAGAGAGAGAGAGAGAGAGAGAGAGGGGGGTGGTTAACGTGCTAACCGAAAGCCAAGAGCCATAACTCGAGCACACGCTGGGGTTAATGTTACAGCCGCGCTTCAGCGAACTGCCGACAGTGGAAGGGAAACAAACTGTGCACAGCTTCTGACCTAAAAATGTCAGAAATTAATAGTGAGAGAAAAACGTCTGCTGCTTTGTAGCTGGTACATAAAAGTATTTTTGCTCTATGAGTCAACAAGAGAATACACTTCACCCAACTTCACAAAGGGCTGGGCTACAAAGAAAAATGATTGCGACATCATTTTCATCAATAGCGACGTAACAAAAGTTCAATATGTATCGTTTTATTGCTTAAACGCATTGTGCCGGCATGGTTAGGAGGCATTAAACATAATTGCTCCCGGAGTTAGTGCTGCTAAATACATTGCAGGTTATTTTTAAATGCCGAAATCAAACAGCACTGGAAAGACGGCGCTCTTTGCCTCTCGCTCTCTTTCCAACGCCACCACCACCACATCAGCAACACCGGAAGACATCCCACCCACATTGGTGTTCATTAAAACAACCATAAAGATTTTGTCTTCTTCGGCGGGAAGGCTGGACTCGGCAGAAACCGCTTTACAGTCGTCTACTGGAAGGTAGACGCCCCCCACACTCCACGCCATATCCCCCAGCCCTAGATTAACCTCAGTTTTTAACATGTCGTGGCCGTTAATGTCTAAAAGTATAACACATGTTCAGTGGCAATCACAGGACTCTCTGCTGCTCGTGCTGCACTTTGAATGGCTGCGTTGAGCTCGATCAAAAGACGAAGGCATCGGGTGAACTGTGAAACACGACAAGAAGCCCAGAGGCGGGTTTATCTACAACTACAGGGTGATTTTCTTTCTAGATAAAGAAGCCACGGGACCTGGTCTGGAGCCAGACTGTGTGTGTGTGTGTGTGTGTGTGTGTGTGTGTGTGTGTGTGTGTGTGTGTGTGTGTGTGTGTGTGTGTGTGTGTGTGTGGTGTGTGTGTGTGTGTGTGTGTGTGTGTGTGTGTGTGTGTGTGTGTGTGTGTGTGTGTGTGTGTGTGTGTGTGTGTGTGTGTGTGTGTGCTGTGCTGTCAACAAGAGCTGATGGAATGCACGGACTAGCTCATCAGAAGGCAGATAATGTGCGCGGGTGATTTGTTCTTAAAACGTGATAAATGTGGAAGGTGCCAGTACAAGCGTTTTTTTTCCACAAACACAGGATGTAGGAAGGCAACTAATCTAGGGTGAGTCCATTCATCCTTATGGGGCTTTGGGGAGCTCGGGGGGGCTTCTTCTGTGCAGCCGGTGGGATCCAAGTTACATTTTGCAGAATGAGAGGTGAGTCAACAGGTGCTAGGGGTTTGGGGAGTTTAGCTTAACTTGGATTTTCTTTGTAAACCCAAATAGACAGATGCTTTTAAAGGTGGTTCAACGGCAAGATACTGTAGATCAGAGCTGGAGTAATATGGATTTCTGGGGGCCGATACCTCTACTGAGGGAGTGAGAGTGGAGTAATACAATGTCTGGTAAAAATATATATTTGTCAGTATATACATTAAATAAAGAAAAGAATTGTCAATGAAATGCAATTGGAAAACGTTGCCTGACTTCCATCTTCCCACTTCCCAGCTGGCAGGACTGATGAGCCAGTGACAGCCCTGTGCTGGGAAGAAAATGATGAATGTGTTTGTCGCACAGCCCAAGAAAACATCCTCGGTATCGGTGACCACTGTCTGGCAAGTGGAGCTGCAGGCACCGGGCCCAGTCTGGTCCTGCCTCTCGGAGTCTGGCTCCTCACAAGGATGGAGTGATGGGCCGGGGTTGGGGGGGGATTATGCAGATTATCAATATAAAAAAAGGCACGAGCACAATCTCCGTAAATGGTCCGGGAGAGAATCTGTTCCATCTGATCCTTTCATCCTCATTAGCAGGGTTACTTTTAGTATTATTATAATTGAGTCGTGTTAATATTCTGCGGAGACGTGTGTCAGCAATCTGATTTTCATCCTGTGGTGTGGAAGCCGTAGCCCGGAGGTTGGAGGAGTGTTTCATGGAGGAAGCCCTGCTGCTCGCTTTGATCTTGGAGAACAGTGTGAGATCCGAGCGCCATTTCAGAACAACAGCTCTCTGCTCATGACAAGAGAATCAAGTCTGTCAAAATCGGCCGTCATACAGTATGTCCGCTCCGGCTCCATGGAGCTGCCAAACTGACACTTCACGATGGTGGTTGGTTTATTTGAGTACATAGTTCTCGTTGCCGTTTGTTTGACCGTCAGAAGGATTGCTCAAAAACTACTGAACCGATTTACATGAAAGTTTGTGGAGGGCTGCCTCATGACACAGGGAAGACGTTGTTATATTTTGGATAAACGGTCAATTGCAGGATGTTTTGAATCGTGAGTTGGTGCTAGCCTCGGCGGAGATATGAGAAGTCCATCAGCAGCTATCTTATCGCAGAAAAGTTACCTTTAAGTAGGATTTTTACCACTGTAATGGATTAACAAACTAAAGAAAGCTAAAATATCTGTAAATGAAATATTAATAATAATAATAATAATTTCTATACTTGACATAAATGGAAGAAATGGCTGTCTAAGAAAAATCTAAGACAATGGGCCGGGTCTGAAATGCAGATTAATGGTAAATTTACAAAAAAATACATATTTAACTCTGTATCTGATAAATAGGACATTACTGGGATTACTTGCACTGTAACCAGTGTCATATAACCTCTATATGAATATATATATATTCATATAGTGGACAAATCTTAACACCGGGGCAGAGTTTCCCACAGAACTGGATTCTCTTTGTGGGGGGTGGAGGTGTAAGGAGTACGCCCTGCACACAACTCCACAATGAAATAAGATTTTGTAATGAATAAAATAGAAAAAGAAACAACAGCAATATGTGGCCAGGTCAGCGCGTGGCAGCTCGCCCCAAATAAATCAATGTAAAACACTGAAAGTCTAAAAACCTAAATATACATTTTCACTTCATTAGGAAACCGTGGCAGCACAAATTGGACTGTGGCCGACGACCAGGGTCCAGGTAATTAACGGGCAACACTGCTGTGGTTTTGAAGTACGTAAGGACAGGGCATGAAAAAAAAAACTCACACTCAATCACCTTGAGTGTTAACCATTGTAAAAGGACGCTGCTGGGCTATGACCATCTTCTGAATTTAATGGAAATAGTTCTATGGTCCAACAAGCACAATCAACTACGGGGAGCTAACAACCCTGCTGACCATGAATGTTCAATTTGTGCGTCTTCCACTTTGCTCTATACGAGGGGCAGAAGTGTACGTCGGCATACTGCACACACACACACACACACACACACACACACACAGACACACACACCACGCACACACGCACGCCCGGGCCTGAGACTCCAGAGACCCGCAGCACCCTTTCTCTCCCTCGTTTTCTAATCCTGGCAATTAGCGAGAAATAATTAATGATAAAAAAAAAAAAATATGAAAAGTTGAGGGCAGAAAGCCTTGAAGATAGAGTTCTGCACCGTAAGCATTCAATTCCCCCCCTCAAGGTCCTCAAGGTCCGCTGCTCTCTGGCTCTGATCCTCACGCAGCTACTGAGGGGAGACTGGAACAAAGGTTGCTTTGATATCCGCCTCCCCTTCCTCGTGCGGATCTCGACTCTCGTCCTACACACTTGTTTTTCGTTTTCCTGTTTTCTTTTTGCCGCCAACTTACTTACTCTCCTCTAATTTCCCCCCCCCTCCCATCCTTCTGATTTCATCCTCCCCACACCAAGGTTGTGGTCTGTCCTGGTAAGGGCCCGTTTGAAAATATATCGAAGGTTACGCTAGACATCTGCTATACAACGCCCCCCCCCGACAAAGTAAGGCTCTGTTTGATTGCCTCCCTGTGAAATTAATAAGAGTAGCCATTAACAATCTGGTATAAATAGGACGTGGGTAGGCGTGGAGCTGTGAGGGGACGCGTGATGCAGCTGGAACCTCCGTGGTGCCGGAGCCCTGAGCGGCGGCGGCGAGGTCGTGACCTTGTGACGTCACTCCGGGGGCCAAACGTAAACATCCCAGAGAAACTGCAATGTCATGCCAGGTTCGGGAGCAACTCAATGTGAAGTCTGTGTAGGAGTTTATTTAAAATACATACAACTGTGGTGTGTGGTGTGTGTAAACTTCTCAAATCCAACCTCCCCCCCACACAGGAAATCAATATTTATATTCATGTGTAATTCAGCGTATGTGTGCGTTTGTATGTCAGCGCGCTGATCAGCACTTCCTATGAGCAGACAGACAAACGGCTAGAGAGACAAAGCCATGAGGGGGGGGGGGGGGGGGGGGGGGTGGAAAAAGAAGAAGAAAACACTCCTGAGTACTCCTGCCCCCTGGTGGTGGTTTGCAGCAGCACCTCTGACTGAGGTTTTGTACAGTGGAAGAGGGGCTGGTGTGTGTGTGTGTGGTGTGTGTGTGTGTGTGTGTGTGTGTGTGTGTGTGTGTGTGTGTGTGTGTGTGTGTGTGTGGTGTGTGTGTGTGTGTGTGTGTATAGTCTGGGGGTTTCTGCGTATTGCACCACCTCTGCCTCCTGGAGGAAAGCTTTCATCTTTGCATACATTTAAATGCTAAAGAGGCAACACACACACACACACAGACACACACAGACACACACACACACACACACAAAAGGAGCTCATTCATTCATAATTGCAGCAAGTTGGATTTTTCGATCGTGCATCACAGAGAGAGCAGACATCATTTCTTAATACTCTCGGAGCAAACTGTGGTTAATTTGCTGGATATTTCTCCTGCTTGATGTCAGAGGGATTTCTTTGCCTCTAGCTGTGATGATTTTGTACAAATTTGAAGCAAATGTGAAGCCTTGCAGACACGCCGGTCCTCAGTGCGTGTGATTTATCGTGTGCAAAACCACTGGCCTATTTGAAATGTGAGCGCGGAAACTGGGTGCAGGGAGAGTAGAGGAGGAAGAGAAAGGATTAGGACTGTAGAAGGAAATGCTTTGAAAACCTCGAAGAGAGATGTTTGATTTGGGGATGTGGGTGAACACTGGGGCTGCAGTTTGCACCTTTCGCCAGCAGATGGCATCAGCAGTTAGTGCAGTGTGTGCTGCAGCCATAATGCCCCCCCCCCCCCAAATGTTGTGGTGCCTGTGGTGAGGGGGGTGGGGGGCTGCAGTTTGGTTGTGTGCATGAGGCAAACACCAAGTTTAAGTTCCAGATTTCAGGAAAACAAGTACATGACGATAAGGAATTCATCTCTCAGCATCCATCAGTCTCGGTGTGATACTTCAATCCACTCAGCAGCTAACCCTCCCACACATTTACACTCTCTCTCTCTCTCTCTCACACACACACACATGCATCTCTGTCAAAGTGTGTCCGACCTAGCAACGCCACTCGCTCGTGTGTGTGTGTGTGTGCGAGAAAGAGAGGAAGCGAGAGATCATTAATACACATGCTAAGGAGCATGGCAAAACTTGCCTGAAGAATCGATAGAAACATCAGAAGGAGGAAGAGCAAGATTAGATATTGACTGAGGTAATGGGGTGAGGTGAGAGAAAAGATGGCATTTAGCAAACTGCTGTTTCCACCCAGTCGTGGTAATGTGGCTTTTCTAAATGGACGAAGAAGAAGAGGGAGGATTTACGCTCGGAGCTGTAAAGTGCACAGTGGAATAGAAATGGTGGAATAGAGAAAGATATGTACACACGTTTTCTGTAAAGGTTTTGTGTTGTATTAGTAAGTATTGGGGGGGACACTCCTGACACCAATGACTCCAAAACAAAGAAGCCATCATCATCCAGTCATCTTCTTCACACTCGTTGCCATCATCATCATCATCATCACTGTCACAAACACTATGCTCCAACTTTGTGCCATCAGCCACGATTCAGCATTTGAGATTTCATAAAACAAAACAAAGCGGCAGCAGTAAAAAGAAGTGAATAGTGAGGAAAATGCAATTCAGGACATTTTCCCAGTTCTCATCACCAATACACACGCGCGCACGCGCACACACACACACACACACACACACACACACACACACACACACACACACACACACACACACACACACACACACACACACACACACAAGACAGAAAGTTTCCATATTTTCGTCATTATTTAGGTTCCTCAATGCAATAAATGCATCGAATGTAACACTGATAAAGAAACTACAGCATCAGTCATGCATGTTGGAAATTGACAACCACAGAATGCAGTGTTGCAATATTTACTGTGCAAAAATAAAAATTCAGCCGTGATGACCACACACAGGAGTTTACACCTTTACCTCATTCTGGGAAAACGTACTTTAAACCAAGTTAATTCTAATGGCTGCAATAAGTGGTAATTTCCCCAGATGTTTTACGTTGCTACTGGTAAAAAAAACAACCTGTAACGTAATAAACATGTCATCATCATCTACTCACATGAGATGTCCCATGTCTTGGCAGAGCAGGACCTCCATGAACACCCTGCAGTGGGGGGGCAGAGGGGGGAATCATCCGGGCTGCGGTGCCTCTTCTGAGGCTGCACATGCTGGACAGAGCCCATCCAGGCTAAATGTGACACAAGCCATCACCTACAATTAACATGCAATTAAAACATGATCATAGTCCTGCACAGCTTAAACGTGACACTTTCATAAATATGTCCAGATTTACTTTTATTATTTATTTCATTTTCTTTCTTTCTTTCCCTTTCTTTTAAATGTCATCTTAACACGTTCTTATGTTACTTAACATCTGTTCTCTTATATGAATTAGATTATAACATGTTTTTATGTACATAAACATATTTGTTTATTTTATTAACATGTTTTTATTATCTACATATTGTATGTAAAGCACTTTGAGCTGCATTCCTTATATGAAAGGGGCTATACAAATAAAGTTTACTATTATTATTATATTATTATTATCCACAAAAAGCTAATTTACCCCACAACATTTAACAATTAACTGGATTCTAACCTGTGACTGTTATTTGCATTAATCCAAGTGATGTCATAGTTGTTGTTGAGTGAAGTTTCACTCACCTGGACCTCATGGAGTGAGATTTAGGTGAAAGGGATCTACTGGCAGAAATAGAATATCAAATAATCCTTTTCCTAGTTTTCACTAGTGTGTAATTATCTAAATTGTACAAATTGTTGTTTTCTGTACCCTAGAATGGACCTGTTATATGTAAATACTTTATATTAACATCAGGAGCAACTCCTCTCTACGGAGGCCGCCATGTTTTTTTTACAGTAGCCCAGAGTGGACAAACTAAACCTTTTGAGTTTTTATGACACCTGAAGCTGCCACAGGTTCTCCTTCCTGTTTGGGAGGGGAGGGTGAGGGGAGGGGTGTTCGGCTGCAACATGCAACTTCACCACTAGATGTCACTAAACTCTACACGCTGAACCCTTAATGCCACGAAGCTTTTAATCATCACCTTCATGCTTCAGTTTTTCTCTTTCTTACTACAATTGAATACAATTTTGCGCATGAAGGATCAGTTGTATAATCTTAGTGGTTAATATTTGTATTGTTACTTCTAGGCAATATCCATGAAACTTTATTGGAGGATACGCAAAGAAGCCATTGAATTTAGGCCGATCCAATGACAAACCTCTTGTCTCTGTATCTTTGCCATGTGACACGCTGGCTACCTGTCCAGGGTGAACCCCGCCTCTGGCCCAAAGTAAACTAGGATTGGTCCCTGCGACAGGATAGGCAGTATTGATAATGGACGGAGTGACGGTCAAACCTAAATGCTTGATGATCTTGTTTGATAGAAAGTTTCAGCCTCCTTCTTGGTATGAGAAAGTCCTTGGTCCTTGTCTCAAGCTGAACCATGTACTAACATGTCTGGATTAAGTTAAACCCCGTGTACATCCTGATGTCGGTTACCACAATCGGTGTCTGCTCACGTCAACACATCCTTACGCCACAGAAGTGGCTTCTGATGCTGAAGGACACGCATCACTGCGTTGATCTCCATCACGTTGGTGTCACTCAACTCTCACTGGGTCTATTTGCAGCTGTCACCCGTTTTAGTCTTGCTGGCTCCTCCTCACCATCGGGGATGAGTTCATGAAAAACCACCACACGGAAGGAAACCACCCTGGATCAGGATATAAGCCCTTTGGCTGCTGACTGGCCTGGGGTCAGTTCTAGTTCATGGTCAGATGGAGATGACGATAAGGTCATCTTGGTGGCAGAGGGCTCTGCAGGGATTTCAAATGCCACAACAACACATTTGAGGAAAGTGTGAATGGAAACCAAGAAGTCAAGAGAAGCCAACACAGGAAATAAGCTACTATCTGGAGCCAGTTAAACAAAGAACAATATAGAGGAGGATTTTTGTAGTATTGTTTTGTGATGGGTTTAGTTTGGAAATGAGCGTTCTAAGGATTTGGTTCACAATAAAAGTGTATACGATTATTTCTTTAGGCAAATAATAACAGGAATAAAACACTATTGTTTCTTGGCCTGTTGAGTGAAACCACCTCGGCTACGTCTGCCATCGTCCACCATCATCTCGTGATACCGATGCCTCAACAGTGTTTTCCTTCCCTCTTGATTTCCCTTCTTTTCTTTGAGGCCCCGGTGTGAGTGCAGCAGTATCACCGCTCGTGTGCCAGTGCGCGCGCCTCCAGCCGGGTGTCACGAGGCCGGGGGGGCGTGCACGTGAAGCGCGAGCCCCTGTGTGTGAGCGGCGGTGCACGGTGGTGGGGGGGGGGGCGCATGTCACTGGATCTCGAGCATCAGAGATGAAGCTAAAGTGATTTCACGGGAGAAGGTGGCTGCCCTGGATGTGTGGAGGGATTAAGAAGAGAAGAACATGAATCAAAGAACAATGAATGAATGCTGTAGAAGAGGTTTTGGAATTGGCGTATCCCTCTTAAGGTCCCATACAAATCTGCATGTGGCCGGAAGTTACTAAACTACGGGAAAAAGGCTCAAAAAAGAGAGAGAAATCATAATGTTGATTTTCTAAGCTACATTCTGCTTTTGTCTGAGTTTGATTGTTTCACTGTGACCGTCCCCTGAGGGCAAAGGTCACTGTTTAACCAAATTGCCAAAGGGACAAACATTTCCATCAGAGCATCACACGATCCCAAAGAAAGAAGAAAAACAATCTGTTCTACAGGTGTAATGCTGCTTTGTGTTGGGTTATATTTCCATCCATCCACCCACGACCATAGTTTTGACATGTACTGACCTTTTAGACACTGCATTACTGGCTATATAACAAGTTAAGTTGCTATAAGAACCAATCAGGGGTTTGGGGAGGTCACCATCTCTGTCCCATCCTTTATTACACAATCAGTAAAATAACGTAAGAGTGTAAACTGACAGTCGGTGCTTTCGGATGCAAACTTATTTTAAAAAACAGAGACTCTTCTGGTGATATAACAGAATCTCTATAGAACATAAAGGTACAATATAAAGAGCACTGCATTATCTTTGTAGGGCGTTTTTTACAATCCAATCTTTCAAAATGTAACCTAAATATTACATAGTTTGGGGGAATGACTTTTAATAAACTGATAAATTATAGATAGTTTGTGTTTTGCTTGGTTCTTATAGAAACTAGGGGTGAGACGCATGTTTTACTGGGAAATTTACAGATTTTAACTTATTTATTGGTCACATAACGTCTTTTTTATCACAGTACTATTTTTCAAAAGTTGCCCAAAAAAAGGGTAATACATGATAACGGAAATTTTTTGTTTCACAACTGTTATTATGTCACATGGAGGTGTGGTGTTTGCACAGAAGGAGGAAGAGCCTTTAATGGGGCCCCCCCCAAAAATAGCTTTTTACCATGGAGCCCCTTCGCAGGTCGATCCTGACAGGACAAACCCAAAAGGTTTCAGCTGGAGATCAAGTTTAAACAACAATATTTAAATTTACTACACACGCCTCTATGTTAAAAGTGTATACTCTTCACTGTACAGCAGCAAATGTTTGTGAATATAGTAAAAATACTTCCATAAAACCCAATAATGTATTTGAAGATCACAAATAGGTGGAAATGACACGATGAGACGATCAAATGCGATTCAAAGAAATCGACTTTCAAGAAAATTCATATTTCTATTTACACTAGAACGATACATTCAGATATGTCTGTAAAAATAAAGATATAAAATATAAATATAATTACAACTGGAGATAGATGCATTTCTGTATTTCTGTGAGAGTATCTTCATGACCAAAGATATATATATATATATAAAAGACATATATATATATACAATATATTGAAAATATATTTAAATAAACCCCAACTACCCCCCTGCCCCTGCCCCAGCCCCCCCATCCCCTCTCCCCCTCCCCCCCAGCCCGGGGTTTGAATTAATGTGTTTCTATTTTTGGCCCTCTCGTGTTTCCAGGGGAAACCTAATGACGCAATGACGTCAATGCAGGTCACCAGCAAGAAGCAGACTGGAGGAATTGAGTGGCTTCCATTAGAGGTTTTGCAGCATTTTCCGGAGAGGAGGAGGAGAAGGAGGAGGAGGAGGAGGGAGGAAGAGGAGGAAGAGGAGGAGGACAGAGGGAAATGGATTAAGATTAAAGAGGAAGAAGAAGGAAAAAGAGGCAGAAGAAGAAATAAAATAAATACGGGAGCAAACGAAGGGGGGGAGGCAATGCGACTGACGTCTGGGAAGAGAGAGGATGGAGGGTGGAGGAGGTGGGGGGTGGGGGGGGGTGAGGAGGGGGGGGGGGGGGCTACTGCTGCATATCAATGGGCGCCGTTCAAATTCCCAGGGATTATTGGAGGGAAAAATGAAGGGGGGGGGGGGGGGGGGTGGAAGAAAAGATGCACGCTTCCTCGGATCCGGGATGACTGGGTGAGCCCATTCTCTTTTTATTATTTCCTTTATTTTCTAATAGCGAGAGAGAAAGAGAGAGAGCGAGAGAGAGAGACGAGAGAGAGAGAGAGAGAGAGAGTTTAAAAAGCAACAACAACAAGCTGCCTTTCTTCTGCTCTTCTGCTTTTAGTCTGTGTTGCCATTGAGAAATCCGTCCGCGACTTTTGACGGTGCAGCGCGAGTGCATGGCCGGTGTTTGTCTCCGGAGAGACGTGTCGGTGTGAGCGGACAAATAACACACACACACACACAAAGAGGCGAACACGACTAAATTCAAAGTGTTGCATCTCTCGCATCGTGCACCGCAGCGGCGGACGTGCTCCGTCTCCAGCTTTGTTATTATTACACCCGATGCAATACACAAATTCTGCATCCATCGATATTCACTGGCGCTGACAGTGTGTGTGTGTGTGTGTGTGTGTGTGTGTGTGTGTGTGTGTGTGTGTGTGTGTGTGCACGGAGGGGAAATACATTTTGACCAGACGTGTATAAGAAACAACATGAGAGGTGTCGTCTAATTATCACTCAGTGTCTCTGACAGGATTCTGGATGTAAGATGCAACAATAATTCACATCGAGACATAAATGAAGCCGCTCATCATTTGCCAGGAGGCTACTTTTCAAATGTGTGTGTGTGTGTGTGTGTGTGTGTGTGTGTTGGGGGGGCAGTCGTGCGCGTGGTACCTTGAAGAAGAAGAAGAAGAAGTAGCGTTACTTCTCTGAGTGTGTAACATATAGATCAGACCGTTCCAGGCGGTTGGTGCACGCGCTCGTGCACGTGCGCGCGCGGACGCAACAGCCACACATGTGTGTACGGGCTCTCAATGCGTTATGGCAACAAGTGCCAATTCATGCACGATCAATGGCATCTCCGCTCTTTATTCTGTATCCTCAGTCTCTTCAGATTTGTTTGTCACGCTCACGTCCACTGGATCAACCAACTCCACCCCCCCCCTTTCCCAGCATCGGGGCTCCAGTGCAGGGCGTTCACCATGAGCTGGATTCAGCACCACGGAGAGCTCCCTGTGTGTGTGTGTGTGTGTGTGTGTGTGTGTGTGTGTGTGTGGTGTGTGTGTGTGTGTGTGTGTGTGTGTGTGTGGTGTGTGTGTGTGTGTTTTAGGACAATGGACAGCTCTCTCTGTCTCTGTGTGTGTTTCAGCATCAATGCTAGTGTGTGTGTGTGTGTGTGTGTGTGTGTGTGTGTGTGTGTGTGTGTGTGTGTGTGTGTGTGTGTGTGTGGTGTGTTTCAGGACCAGTTAGCTCACGGTGTGTTTCAGCACCAAGGAGAGCGAGATCATGTCTCAGATGATCAGGTCCAACAGAACCGTCTCTGGACTCTGTGGCCTGATCGTCCTCTCTGCTGTGGACGTGCGTGAACCCACCTCAGGAGCGTCTCTCTGGACCCGAGACCTTAAAGCGTCCCGGCGCCTGACTCGGATCTGACGTTTGCGGAAAAAAATTGATCATTGGAGCTTGTTTTTGTTTTTTTCTCTCGACACACACACCACGTTATTCTTTCAGTTAAATGAATAATAAAACACCATCTCCCACCAGTGTATGAATAAGTCAGACGGATATGGGACAATGTAGAGCACATTTAGAGGAAGAGCAGTGGAGTATCGGACACTCCCCCCCCCCCCCCCCCCCCCCCCCCTTTACATATGACGCATGTGGTGAGGTAACTGTGGCAGATGCCTACGTGTGCAGATGGTCCAGTCGGTGAGTCCCTATCCGCCTTGGGCTTGACGTAACACCCATATACAGGCATAACCCCCCCCACACACACACTCTCCGTCCACCAGATGTGGTCGTGTGATGTGCACGCCTCCTCAATAGACGCCACAAAAGCCCCTTTAAAAAAAAAAAGGGCTTTTTATGAACTTGTTCTTTACTGGAGCATGAAATCTCCTGATGTAGGCCTGCACATCGAGTGGATGTACGCTCGCAGATTATCCACCACTCAATCCGATGATGCAGGTTTTTCAAGATTTGAGTAGAAAGCTCGGCTGGATCTCAAAAATACAGATTGTAGTTGTTGTAAGAAGACTGAAAAACACCAATTCAAGGTTACGTGTGTAACGTGATCCTCTCAGTTCGCGTCAGGGATCAAACTCATGCCTGTTTGGAGTCAATGAATAAATAAAACGGAGCGAATTTTACATTTACGTTTCGGGAAATCTGAAAATTTGATTCGTATGGTGATGCCTCGTCCGTGATGTGAACTCAATCAATAACCTTTAGACTTACAGTATATAACTGGGGGGTCATTATGATGAGGGTGTGGCACTGGGACGTTTAGAGCAGCTATACGAGATTCACTATATCTGGTGTCTTCTGTGTTCTCAATGGGACACTGGTGGATCAGGGGTTTTCGTGATGAAGTGATTTGTGTTTCCTGGTTTTCCGAACTAAACTGATTGCATGTGGTGTGTTTGTTGTAGGCCGAGGCTTTTATTTTGATACTTTTACCATGGATCTAGAGCTGTTTGAATGATCGAGGTGTATTGCTGCTGCTGATGGTGGTGGTGGTGGTTTGGAAACATATAAAGCTCGTTTTTCCAGGAATCCTGGAATTAGAAATAAAAACAGTTTCCACCCTCTTATTGCACAGCACACAGGTAAAGATCAGTGATATCACATCTTCTCTAAACTAGAGGTGAGTGAAAAAAGCGTTTCAGACAAGTAGAGGAATTCATTTACACACCATCGCAGCAGATAGATCATTTGAAGAAACTGGGATGTCCTCTCAAAGGACGGGACCACAGCAGCTCCGTCTCCTGCAGACAGCGAAGCCTCGTCAGGTGAAGGGATGAGGTGAAGCTGTCCGGGTCGGGTCCTGGTGGCCTGAGGACGGTGGTGACATCTGTGAGAATGGCATTGTATATTTCAGCCAGCGGTGGGACTCCATGTTGCTCAGACTGTTTTCAAGTGAAGGAGGAAACTGCGGAGGACTCTCTCAAAACATAAAATGGACTAGAACAAGCTCCTTTAACTTGTTCTACTGTCTCTACTGTTTGCCTATGTAACATCACAATTCTTAACTTTAGATGCTTTCTTTGCCCCCATTGGGAAACTGGTTTGAGGTTAATGGAGCCACTATCACTGGAATACTCAGAAATCATCATTCTCGTACAGAGCAGTGACAGATGCACTCAGAGGAGCGCAGCTGAACATCTGCACTAAGATTCACCAGAACGCCGCATTTAAGTCGACAAATTCACGGCAGTTTTCATCCCTTTCACGAGGAAAAGGGCAAACGCCTCAGGTGGGAAGTGTGTGTTCTTCATGAGGGTGATTCTTAAAGTCCTCCGTGGCTTCCCAGCGACGAAAAACATGCTTTAGTCCCCACGAAACCTTGATAAATGTTTTCAATGGTTTCAAATCAAACATTAAAGTCTAAAGTCAAATCTCAAACTGCTGAAGTAACAGTGAAAGTGACTCTGCACTTCTTCGTATTGAAGATCTTCACGACATCAGCGTGTTGTGTTTCAGTTGTGTTGTTGTGTTGTTCTGATGTAGCAGCACTGAAGGCGTCTACATGTTTTGCTTGTTTCCCTCGGCCATTCAGCCAAATTCACCATATTCGATTAGAAGATGTGGAAAACAACATTTCATGAATCTTGCTTTTGGGTTTTCACAGGAACCAGGTGTTAGGGAAACAGAAGATAAATGTTGTGAGTGTGTGGTCTGTTGGGCACTCAGAGGATGACAAGTGCATTGTGGGTGAAGTGAGTCAAGAAAACAGGGTTTATACTGAGGTGTTGACTCTTTTCAAATTTGTAGAGAAGGTGTAACTAAAATATTTTGTTCCAATGCAGTAATCTGATGCACTGACGTCTCTTTCTCTTTCTGCAGGTTCTGAGGACGTCAGCCGCGGTGGTGCCCGTGAACACTTTTGTCCCTTGTGGGTCTTTTTGCGGTCTGGGCTTGCTGTTCCTAAGGCAGTAGCCAGGAAGCCCTTACCCCAAAAAGTATCTGCACTGGATTCTGGCATCTGAGGCGAGATGTCGTCCTTCTGTCCTTGAGGTGCGTTAGGATCTGACAGGATGGGAGTTCGTACAAGGCGTGGCCAAAGTTAGGAATTCCTTTTATAAACTTGTGTCGTTTAAGATGCAGATCAGGAACAATTGTGTGGAGCAAACCTGTCGATGCCTGATTTCGAGACTATTAATAAAAGATAAAGGGTGAAATAGAAGCTATACAAATGTTTAAGTAGGATAAAAACACATACTGTTCACATACACTATATTAACACTACATAGGCAGGGAGTGTCATTAAAGAGCAGAATAATATACATGATCTTCATGGTCAAACTGTGATAAGGAGGTGGAGGCAAAGAGAAATGGAGATTAGTTCCTGGAGCTTTGAGACGGTTCAGATTCAGATTCTGGAAAAACTAAATCAACACGACAGTGAGCTCCTCTGTCAAATCCTGCTTTCACCATGTCAGGGAACCATGTACTTCTTTCTATATCTGGGCAAAAAACCTCTTTTGATTTCATAATTAATACATAGATTTGTATCATGTTATTTTTGATATGCTGTATTGTGTGTGTGTGTGGACATTTTCTGTGATTTTGACATTATCCCTAATGAGACAGTAAATAAAGTGTGTTGTTGCTTCAATCTATACACTCAAAGTATTTTAGATTACATGCTCCTGTATAGAGTATTATATTTATTGACGGTATATTTGTTGAAATACACGTTTTGTAATGTTACAGGAGTGTCAGTCTCAACAATTATGAATGGAATCTCATCACCAGGCAAAAGATGCACACACAGTGACCAAATGAGCCGAGGGACAGGAAACGTGCGTCTTTGAGCCCTCGACGTTCTCTGTGTTACATAAATCAGATTATTTATCCGAACCCCCCCCCCGTGAGCCTTCACAATGTGGCTTTTGTGCATCAAGACCCGAGGCCTCGCTTCCCGTGCGCTGACGAGGCTTCACTCACACGGAACACGTGACCGAAGTCGCTCAGTGAGTGTTTGCACTCACGCGTGTGTACGTACTGTACATACAGTGGGTGAACACAGCGAGGAGATCAAGCACGTGTGTCGCGTCCCGCCCTCGTCTCTGATGTCGTAATGTCATGCTGCGTGGTTCCACATGTTCAGCTCCGTCTTGTTTTTCCTCTCTCACATGTTTGTTGTTGTGATGTCGACGAATAAAGATTAAACTCAATTAAGACCGATGCTGTTTTGTCGTCCATCCAAAACATTACAGCCGTCATCTGGGATCGGCTGCAATTGTTTCCCGGCACTTTGTGTATCTACACAACTAAGTGTGTGTTATTATTGACTGTTACTGAATCGTAAATGACACTGATACAGACATTGCATTATAATTTATCACCGATTATTTTTAGTAAAAGTCCATAAACACAGTGACCACAGCAGCTAATCATAAAATAACCCATTTATTTAGATTTACTTGTTGACATGCTGTATATAAAACTAACACAGTACAAACAACAGGGCCAACTAATGCCACCTCCGGCCTGGTGAGCGTCTACAGACCAACACGACCTCCATGTTTTCCAGTAGACCAGCCCCCCCCCCCCCCCCTCCTGCATCCACTAATTGACCAAACAAATCGCCGACTGACCTTCAGCTCCGGAGCTGGAGATTCTCGGCTAAGTCACGAGCGTGGCCCACAAATGTGTGTCGGGCATCGCCCTGGGAAATAGGCCAGCGCCTCATCCGTGTCATCAGATACGGACGTGGGTTGGTGGATGCACGTTTGCTCCTCTGCCACTTACTATGGAGTGAATCAAATTGGTGACCACGGGCAAAAGACACAGAAAGGATATTTTATTTCACTGGAAAATATCTATATTTAATATCTGTGGCTTCGTGTAATTTGGTACAAAATTAAGGTTTGGACAGAAGGAGTAAATTTATGGTTATTTTTGCTTGAAACTTTGTACTTTTTTATTCTTTAACAGAATTTCTGTGATACATATGTGAAAGTACAAGCACAGAGGGTTTATTACTGTATGGATTTATAATTGGATTCAAGATTTGCCACGAAGACGTAAAACAAAACAACACGATTGAACATTTCTTCTATTATTTCAAAGAATAGAAGAAATGTTCAGTAAAGGGAATTCTGGGAAAAACCACTGACGTAAACAACATGATAAAAATCAAAGCCTTTAATATTTTCTTTAAGGTTTGTTTTGCAGTAGGAGAAAATTAATAAAAAGGGGAGAAGACTGTCAAACGTTGATGAGACGAATTCAAACACAAACTGTCAAACCGGTGCTCTGCTGTATCTCTGGGTGGCTGTAGCCCTCCAGAGGATGTTTTGAGAACTGCAACCTAGGACTCACTCCAGCTCCATCACAACGCCTTTCAAAATAAAAGGTCAAGTTGGAGACAGAATGTTTTTTTTTATCTGATTAATTTTCATAAGTTACCAGTTTCATACTGGTAGTCTCCTCCCTGTGACGTGTTCAAACCAAAGTTACGGTAAAAAGAGTTAAACATGGACGACGTAATGTCTCATTTGGTTTAACACAAAACAGCGGCTGAGGACAAGTTTGCTTTTCTTGGCTTTCGTTTTTTTCCAAAGCTCTTGTGTCTGTGCCTGGATGTTATTGCTGCTTTCATTCACAGCGATTACATGATTCTAAAACCTGACTCCACCAGGGATAGAACCCTGTTCCAGTTGTTCACCGCTGCTGATGGTGGAACTGACAATGCTACGGTTTTTATTCTGGCCACTGGAAATGACACAAAGACAAGAAACAACACAGAAGTTGTGAAAGATTGGTCGTAACTTTCAACAGATGGACAAGCTGCTGCTATTAAAGTCATGGTTAGTGTTGTATAGTCATGAGTATTGTGGTTGTACATGAAAAATTGTAAATTTTATCAGGTAAACAGTGAAAAGAAAACAAAAACCTGTAGAAACATTTATACTGTACGACCATTAGGGCCATATTAAGAAAATTTCATAACATGCCATGAATTAGGTTTATGAGAAAAAAAGTCATAGTTCTAAATGAATAAAGTTGCAAATTAAAGAAAAAAAGTTGTGATTTAATGAAAAATTGAATGTCATTATATTATGCAAATACTGTCGTAATTTGACAAGAATGAAATTGTAATTAACAATAATAAAGTCGCAATTTAACGAGAAAAAAGTCATAATCTTATAAGAATAAAGTTGTGATTTAACAAGAATAGAGTCGCAATTCAATGAGAAGAAAGTCATTTTTATAAGAATAAAAGAAAAGAACATTTTTGTGGAGAACCAGTGCTCGCCTGAGTTTCCCTCCCTCGAGGTCCAAAGTCTTAATCATCATGTTTCTCGAGAAACTATGAAATCTCTTATATTATTCAGATTAGCCAATAACAACATGACAGACCACCGCAAAATAATTTCCTCCAAGTCCGTGGGGTCTTTCTTCAGAATAGATATAATTGCACAATCTTTTCAAACTTCTGATACTTATCATCCTATATTAAACAAAACATTCATGTATTCATATACATAATAATTTGCACATGCGCTCCCTCTGGATAATTTCAGGATATTTCAGCCATTCATTCATTCATGGAGCCACAGAAGTGTGAGTTTTATCCGACTAAAACCATCTTAGTTTCAAGGAAGAAACTAATTCATGGAGGAGTTTTCTCAAGTAAAGCCTCAAGTCATCCACCAGACGAGACACCATTGCTACGAAATGTGTTATTTAAGAGATTGTGGTTTATTAATGAATCTGTCTGACGTCCGAACCTCCTGGAAGATCCAGGTCTACTGTACAGTTATTTCATTAGTCATTAAACCGCAGCTGTTTCCTAACACCAGACTTTGCCTAGACGACTAGTTTCGGGGTGATAAATGTTCTGAACAGACGGGGTTTCAGTTGGTGATGAAAGAACATGAGGGAGCGGGGGTGTGAACGGAGGTGAACATGCTCCACATGTAGCTTACTGGAATCGAACAAAGCAGATATTCCAATGAATGACTCCTCCCGTGTTTGCTTAGATTCTCTAGATCATTTACGTCAAAGGAAAAGTATTTTCCCTCTGCGCACGGTTCTTCCTGTGGGAAGGTCCAGAAGGGCGATGTGGTCAGAAGCCGGTCTGGATGGACAAAACCGTTTTGGTAAGTTGCGTTTCATTCTTTAATTGAAGTTTCTGGAAGTTGAAAAGAACCAGGGTCTCAATCAACACAGAGTTCAAGGGAATGGATTTTCTAATGGAGCAAGAAAATGTATAATTTGAGTCAGGACAAAACCCTCTCATATTACAGATTTTCTACAACTAAACCTTATGAGTCAGTTCTATGACAGTTACAACAAACTTTGAAATATATATTATAAAGATTTGGTAGCAAAATGTCTGATATGTGTCGGGTACATTTTTAATAGTTATTTCATTAGTAAGTAATTAAACGAATAATGTGTTCCTCAAACACCTAGATTTTTTCTAAACGCATATATGTTTAGATGCTTAAATGGCTTTCAACGATCCAGTGGAGTTGTGGGATGTAAATCAAACTTGAGCGAGCGGATTGACGGGTTGACATTGTGACTTTTACTGGAGTTAAAACAGTTTCTGTGCGCCACGTGTGTGCTACCAGAAACATGATTTAAGAAAACAAAGGAGCATTCCTGCGAATAGAGCTTGTAATGTCCAAAAGCACGTATTCACACCAACAACACCAACATTTCGAAACTGGGGTGGAGCATCAGGCCTTCAGACAAAACACCTCCGGAAACACCTTTTACAATGTGCGCATCGCCTTTAGTTGTGTCCTAACAGCGGATATAAAACAGAGAGACGTCACGGCTTTACTGTTCCAGAGGCGAGTGAAGAAACCATTGTCAAACATATGGCAACATGATTATTTCGGGTTTCGAGCACGAGAATACATTCTTTTATGATCCGTTTCTATCTTTAGTTTTGGGGTTTTAGTGGCTTTGCACTGCATGTTTTTGCCAACTCAAGCTACAGCCTACCTACACGTGTGCCAGTGCTTAAAGGTCACGATTTACATCAGCTGACACTCCAGTGATGTAATCTGAGGGGGGAACAAAAGTGGGAAAACAGGATGTGTGCGAGTTCCAGACGGCGGAGTCAGAAAGATGGGAAGTGTGTTGACCAGCGGGAGGAGGAGACAGGGGGGGGGGAGGAGTCACAGAGGAGTATTTAAATGGGGGGGGAACCTGCAAACAGCCATGTGTCATCTGTCTCGTATTCTGTGCAACACGAGCAGCTACAAGGTGAGAATATTCCAAGATATTTTCAATTATAGAGGGTTTTAATATAGAGAGACAAAAATGTATAAAAAAACTTAATAATCAAATATTGTAAATGCAATGTTGAAGTTGTAATATAACTTTCTTTGTGTCTTTTAGGATGCACTTCCCTCTGACCCTTCTCTGCGCCGCTCTGATGGCAGCTGCTGGCTCCACCAGGCGCCGCTCGAGGAGAGGCTCCGTCAGAAACACCATCTACGACATCAAGAACATGGTTCAAACAACTCAGGTCCACATCAAGTTAGTGAGGAGACAGGTATGCTGTCGGTCCCAGTGAAAAGGAAAAGTCTTAGATGTGTATATTTTATGGCCTTTTATTCCATAAAGGATAAAAGATTATTGTTTTTGAATTATTGCTGAAAGAAAACATTTATCTTGTACATATCACGGTGCTGTAATAGTTTAAATAAATACATAAAAAGGAAGGAGGATGTATTAATTAAGGTTTAAAGTTCTTCTTCTGTTCCTTAGCTGTCGGTGTTTCCACCGATAGAAGTCAGCACTCCCTCTATCGATGGACTCTCCAGCATCAGCCACGAGCTTGGACTCTTGGACATGGAGCTGCAGAATCCCTTCACCAGGCTCGCCAGCCAGGTCCAGACTGACGTCTCCAGCTTGGAGGGACGGGTGCGCGCCCTGGCCCGGATCTTGGACTGCCCCAGTCCAGTCCAGGCCCAGCGGGGAGGCCGCAGACAATCAGTTCCCGGAAAGTCAACTGTACCTGACGCTGACGAAGGTGCAGCTCTACATGGAGATGCTGCTTCTCAAGGAGGACAAGCTCAAGGTCTGCTGAGAAGGTTTGCACAGACAGCTCAATGTACTCAATATCGCAATTTGAATTTTGTAAATACTATTTTCAATAATCTCATGTGAGCCCTTTAGTTGCAAGAGGTTTTGTATAAAATATATAAATGTAACAATATAAAATTGTATGTTGTAAGACTTATTTATAAATTCGAGTTAATTTGCAATTTATGGCTGCAAAATCTAATAATATGAAAACATATTAAAATGTTGATTGTTTGAAGTATGTTTTTTGTTTGAGCATATTTTATGCGCAACATTAAACTCTGAAATAAAGATTTTAGTATTTTGTTTGTTGTAGATTGTTTTATTTATCCAACCGAGAGTTAATGATTCATTTGTTTGTTGTGCTTAATACACGAGGAGAATTCACTCGTGTTCACGGAACTACTCCACACACACACACACACACACACAACCACTGAACACCATCACGTTAGTTACAGAAGCTGTGTCAGTCTGCAGGAAGCTGTCAGCTAAACTACTTCCTGTTTATCTCTCACACACATACACGCACCACACACACGCACACGCACACACGCACTTAGAAACCAGAAACGTAAACATCGCAGTTCCAGGGAATGAACCAACTCCCTGTCAGGTCCGGGGTGGAAACAGAAGAGACCAATGAGATTCAGGGGGGAGTTGACGTTCGTTTTTATAAATAAATAATGTTGGAGGATTTGTTGCTTTAAAACGAAATCATATATCAAATATCTGTAGAACGAAAGAATGCATTGAATATTTAAATTAAAATATGAGTTTTTAGAGTCTGGTAATGATTGGAAAACATGTCACTTTCATTATCTTTATTAAAAAATAGTGCGAACACTGCAAATATATTTCCATGATTACAAAAGCCCAAACAATCACATCAATTTTTGTGCATCACATATCATATTCAATTTCTTCATTCATGCTTCTGACATGCATGCAGCAATAAGGGGCGTGTGCCAATAAGTGAGATCAGTGAGGTGTCCAGGGTTCTTTGGTCTGACCTCAGATTATCAAGATAGATCAAGAACATTTTTTGTCATCACTCTCATAGAATCCGTACATAGACAGATGTTTTACCATAAGACAAATAACAAAGAGTAATAGATATTAATATATATAAGCCAGTAGAGTAATATTGCTGCCGTCAGGTATTCAGTTCTTCTCTCCTTCTATACATGTAACTTTTCAAATGAATTTTATAACATTTCCATCATCAGAAAAAAACTAAAACATATTCAAAGGACCCTTAAAACAATTCCTGCACTTAACTCCAGTACATATCTTTAGCCTTACTTTAATAATTGTAAAGTATTCCTGGCGTTTCTTGTTCTATTCCAAAGAGTATTCCTATTTGATCATATGTTAAAAAATAAACAGTTTTGTGATACCATCAGTCATCCTTGTGTCTACAACTGGTCCAAAATGCTTCCGCCACAGGAACCATATTCTAGCCTTCATCTTCTCCCAGTTCACCTCAGAATTCAATGAATGAATGGATTGCTCCTAATAACACAGATATATTATTATTGTAAAGATTAGCATTCTGATGTTTCATGGTACAGGCTCCAGATTTCTGGTGTCAGCGCTTACACCAACACCTGTTGTGCAAAACAAGCATCACATGACAAAAGCTCAGCAGGAACATATTAAATACTGGACTCAAAAACAACAAAGTCAAACAGCTAAAAAAAAACTATCTTTGTTCAAGGTGCAAGATACAAATGCATCTATTGGAAATCACAAAGCATCTTCCATTTTTGATTTGAGGGAGAGCGTCGGCAGCGACTTCAAGAATCGGTCCAGCGTCGACAGATAGTCTTGCGGGTGGCATCGCATGTGCGCCGCGTGTGTCGACTCCTTCCACTTCCTGCTCTCCACGGCCATGCCTCTCTTCCTCCAGAGGTCAATAATGTTTTCCATGGCAACCCAGTCGCAAAGGGCGTCGTTCTCGCTGAAGAAGAACAGGGCTGGCGTGGTTATCGGGCTGTTGCGGAAAACCTGGACACTGTTGTTGTAAAAGTCTGCCGTGTGGGACTTGAAGAGCCAGAAGTAAAACATGGCTGCGTTTTTGACGAAGCCCTCGAAACGTGGCACCAGAGTCTTACCGAGGCCTGAACAGCAACAAGAGAGAGCATATGATTAAGAGGGTGACATTAAAAGAGACATTGTGCTCATATACAGGTTCATACATTTAATTTAGGGTATTACTTGAAAAATGTTTAGGCCAAAAACATGTTTTGTGAGGTCACAGTGACCTTTGACCTTCAACATTTAATCAGTTCATCTTTGAGCTCAAGTGAATGCTTGGACCAAGTTATAAAACATTCCCTCAAGGCGTATTAGAGATATCGTGTTCACAAGGCAAACAATTATATACTTTATGTGCTGATTACAAGTTAAAGCCTTAAAAATGCTAAATTAATATATAAACTTGCACCTTGTTTGGAGCCTGCATTAAGACAGTGGCTGCAAAACAGATGTTCATTTTATTATTGGTTGATGTTTCTTATCTATTCTATATAATCTATCTCTAAAATAATATTGATATAAATGTTTGCAGCCACTGTCCTGCGGCAGGTTCCGTTAGGAACAAGCTGCCACCAAGAATTCCTGCAGCCTGGAGAAACTGGGCCAGTTGGTCGGCTGCCTGATAAATTATTTAAAGATGTGACACACAACTTCGACAGGATTGTAACCTGAGCCCTGGTGGACGTGCGGTGGATCACTCTCACTCACCTATCGCCATGTGCTCCAGGGTGCCGACCACCAGGCTGTCGTAGACGTGCCCTATCACCCTCTGGGCCAGGCCTGCGTGCTGTTTCGGCCCCTGAGCGATTTGGGCGAGTACCTGGGTGAAGGTGTAGCCACCGATGGAGGCCGAATGGACCAGCACCTCCCTCCCCGAGAACTGAGGCTCCTCCAAAACCTGCAACACCTCCAATCCGTAGTCGAGGCCCCAACGAGGCCACAGGAAGTGCATGACACTGCTCTGCACCACAAGGACGTCGATGCCGCGGGTCAGGTAAAGGTCCCTGTACTTGGCAACCGCCGCCAGCCGGGCACCGAGCCACGGGAAGAGAAGAAGAAGCGGACGGGCGTGTGATTGGCCGTGGGTGGAGGCGGTCGTGTGCGAGGGTGAATCAGAGAGCAACGGAGAGGAGGGGAGTCTGCAGAGGGGGAGTCGCTGAGGGGCAGAGCGGAGGCTGACAGAGCGGGGGGGGTCTGAGAGTCTTTGGTTGGACACAGCGTTACCTGGTTACCTGCCTCTGGAAATGCAGCGTGATAATAAGTGATGTTGTTCCGGATCTTCCGGGTCATGAACTCCCTCCACGGTCTTGTTCAGGCATCGTGTGATCAGTCCGGAGAAAACTGGAGTGAAAGACCAAACGACAAGAAGTCAGATCTAGCATGACAGAGAAATAAAATAATTTAAAGTGTTTAAAAAAGGCAAACGTCTTTACAGCTGGAAACCAGCTCAACCGGATCAGTTGCAGCTACAAACACACATGGATAAAGCGAAGGCGTTCAAGTGGTGTTAACGTGTCCAACAAGCAGCTTTCACAAGACCACATTCTGACCCGACGTTTAGCCGTGAGCAGGTTATCAGATAAGAGATAAAACCTTGCTGCTGCCGTAGAGCTGCTGAAACCAGACAAAGCTAATTTGCCCTCTGTATGCAAACAAAGCATTTCCCGATACTCTGCCAGAACAAAAGCCCGACGTGATGCCCGAGCACGTAGGCGTGTTTGGAAAGCTGCTTCGGGTATTGGGTTTCAGAACAGGACACCGAAGAACCACCTGAACCTGTCGAGCCTGACGACCGGCTTATTGTTGTAGTTCCTCTTATTGAGTTATATTTAGAAATAGTTTGTTTATGTCCTCAGGATTTCTCTCCGTTATGAAGAGACACGGCAAGTTGACATTTGTAAAGACTATCTTTGACTCATCATCGTCATCATCATCATCATCATCATCATCACTACCATCTGACACCAGATGCTTCGCCAGAGAGAAGCAGCTCCAGCCATTGGTGTGATATATACCCATCCCTCCATTGATCATCTGTACTGCTTGTCCTTTGAGGGTATAATACTCTGTAGATTAATGTTATTATAGTTAATAACAGACCAGCAAAGCTCCTTCAGGCCTAAACCACAATCACTCCATCATGTGCTCGTGCATGTACGTGCATGCTCGCCCCCACCCCAGATAGCATCTGCCCTCAGCCTGCGTCCTCTCATATTACGCAGGTTCCGCATTCACGGCTAACAGGTTAGCAAATGTCCCTAAGAGCAACGGGTCCTTCACTTACGCTGTCGGCGCCAGATTCCCCATGACACCGACCAGGCCCCGGCTCGTCCCGGTGCTCCTGCCCGCCCGGACTCTGCGGACTGTCGGACACCGGGTCGGCTCTGTCCCCGGTGTGTTCTCCTCTCCGCGCCGGGGAGGAACCGTGTGTGTCAGTGCTGTTATTAACAATGAAAGGAAACAGAGGAACCGACGCCTGTGTCTGTGTTTCTGTTCCGACTCTTTACTCACGGTACCGGTTCCTGCAGCGCCGTGAACGCGCACTGAGCCGCTGCTGCCAGGCTACCCATGACGAGGCGCTCGCTCCCGTCAGATGAACAGCTGATTTACGGCAAGAGGAAATGTAAACTGATAAATTGTTAAATAAATCATCGTCATCATCATTATTATTATTATAAGTATTATAAACGTGTTTCACATTGTAACAACAACAACAATAATTATATATGTTTAAGTATAATAACAATATAATAATAATATTGATGACGATGATGATATTATTTTTATTAACATTGTCTGAAAACTAATGAAAACATTTGTATGTATCATTTTTCAAAACATTATTACTTTTGTTATACTTAATAATAGTTATACTGTTCTAATACTACTTACAATATACATCATAATTAAAAATTAAATACTTTATTTACATTTCTTTCTCAAAACATTATTATGACTATGAATATTGATATATAATAAGAATTTAAATCTATTAAAACATTTTATTCATGATTTTTTAATTGTTGCGTTGCAACACAAGGAAACAAAGAGGTAAAAGACCTTAAATAACCATAATATATATATAAATATACATATATTTATGCTGCAGATTAAACAGAGGTATTTATAGTATAAATGCCCTTGTGGCTGTCGCTGTGTGTATAAAGTGATGAAATCATAGTTACCCAAGTGTGTTGCCTCTGACTTAGTGAACTGCTGCAAACATAGTTGGAAGGAAGAGTCTCGATGAAGAGGATGAACCCACTGAGGGAGTCGAACCCATCACCTGTAGCTCTCTGCTCCTGCTGGCCAATCAGCTGCTCTATCTAACCACAATGTAATAATCAATCCTTCTGCAGCCAGACACGTACACTGTGTTCTCCACCGCCCAGGACTGCAAGACACGTCCGTGCCACAAGATGGAGCTAGAGACCCACACAGCTGGTTGTTCTGCAGAAAGAAGAGAACTTAGTTTGTGTGGAGCACTGGGATGAATTCCTGCCTTATCACTGGTCGAACTGGAAGTAGCTGATTAATAGAAGTGGTAGATATTGGCCGTGTGAGTGTAAAGTCTGTGCCACTGGTCAACCATTAAGACTGATTATAACGATTAATCTGAATTCTCAATGGAAGCTCGTGTAAAAACCATGAACGTGTCTCTTCTGACGTCACCAGTCGGTTCATCCCAGGGAAGTTTGCTGCAGGTGTGAGTCGCTGTCGTCATGACGGAGTTGAGTTGTGTGTAGGTGACTCTAAAATGGCCGTCACAGTGGCGAACACATCTTTCCATTCTTTCACACGCACATGCAGCAGAGGCAGTTTTAGGTCACACACACACACACACACACACACACACGCCCTTCGCTCTGGATCTATTTTCTGCAGTGATTTGCACCTTCCCCCACCACGCACACAGACACACACACATGACCTTACACTTTCCTATACTGCTGTTTTTACGTTTGACCTTCTGAGAGCTTTATGTGTCGAATACACTATTATAATATTGCAAACTAGTAGAAAATATAATTTTTTGGGGGTTGTTAGAATTCCCTGTGTCCATGTTATTGTCGCCGTTGATCTGATAGTTGAGAACCTATGTCATGCTGCAATTCTGCAGATATATCATTTTAGTACCACACCACTGCCTGGGTGTAAACACGTTGGGTTTGGTTTGAGAAATCTGAAGCTCTCAACATGTGTTTAAAAAGGTCAAGGACAGGCTCCAGGGATTTCATTACCTCGGAGGTTGTGTTTTCATCTGTGTTTGTTTGTTAGTTGGCAGGATTCACACAAAAAGTACCGGACGGATCAGCAGGAAACTTGGTTAAAGGCTGTGGGTCCGGAACGAACTCATTAAGTTCTGATGCGGATCCGGATCATTGTCTTTCACGTTGCGAGAGGATGTTTTTGTTGATTTCTCAGCGAATTATTACATTTTTTGTGTTCAAACTTTGTGAGTGACAGAGGAAGCCTGAGCTTTCCTCTGCTGGGCTCAGCGTGGTCACTTTCAGTCCCACAAAAACATGACCCCCAGGCCCCCTACAGGCCATGTTCCTGTGTTACCCTCGATGCCATAGCTACCCCTCTCCTCCCCTTCTCCTCAATCTTATGTCATCCCCTTTAACATCGCCCCTCATCCCCGCTGATCTTCTATACATTCCTTCCCCCTGCGAAGCTGCAGGACCCTCTCACCCATTTCCCCCCTCTCTGCACCTCAGACCACCCCCTTTATCGCTGCCCAGAAACCCCCGGCCTTTTCCTTTTCACATTGTTTCTCCGCGGACCCTATTGTCCCAGCGAAGAGGGAGAAAGTTGGTAGTGGGGGGGGGGGGGGGGGGCGAGAAGAAAAAGAGGAGAGGGGGAGAGAGAATGTGAATTCTCTGTTCTCAGGGCAGGACGGGTCCACCCACATCAGGGTCTGGAAATTCCACTGCAGCTTCCTGCTTCTTTCCCGTCTTTCCCTTTTCACTCATCTCTGTCATATTCGCTCCTGACGTCATGTGCCTCCATAACTTTTTAATGCATACGATGATGTTACACCAAGCGTGTCTAGAGGGGGTTAAACTCTCCAGGGTTTTTTTGTGTCTGAAGTGCAATGATGCGAAAATGTCCATTTCTGGTTAATGATCAAAACGGATTAAAACACAGATATTGGTGCTTTTTTTAAAAAGGAGCAAACTGCAGTGTTGAGTACGTGAGAACTTAACCAGAACCAAATTCAGGAAACATGCGGACATTTTCAGTTCTACGGTTACTCGTGCTTGGAGAATCGAGTCAATCATGAGCTATTTACAGACATGAACTCCAGAAAATGTCCAGACCTAATTTGAGAGTTGGCCTCTCGCGTACGAAGAACTCAGCAGGAGATTTCTTTGCCTTCATCACACATTGACACAGTGCATCTATATGGGCAGCACTTTCTCTATGAGAGCTTAGAGTCCCCGGCAAAGTTATGCCCCATATTGAACATGAAACATCATACAATATTAATTTTAATACTAGGAAGAAGCGTTAAGTGGGACACAGCACTGCACACGTTCATTATCTCTCTGCTTCCTCTCCTCGTCCATCTGCTTCCGCCCTCCTGCCTTCTTCGCGTGATTTACATTCATAACATGCTTACAGCTCACGTGTGGCACCTTGTTGTCTGAGCTTGTCATCATTCCATCATCCGTGTTAGATTCCCAGCAGGTGCATCGGAGCTGACGTATTAAATACATGAAGGTTGATTACAGAC